>CM049439.1:919940-1434940 GCA_026929855.1 Poa annua | reverse complement strand
AAAATGAGTGGTCTCTCACTAAAAATAAGAGTATTTGCGTGGTATCTTCCGAGGTGTAATCCTTACAAAGGACAATCTTGCGAAGCGGAATTGGCAGGAAAGTAAGAAGTGTGTATTCTGTCATCATGATGAGAGTATAAAACACCTTTTCTTTCAAAGTAATTTTGCGAGATCTATATGGTCAGCCGTCCAGATAGCCTCAAACTTATATCCACCATGTAGCGTTGTAAATATTTTTCGCAGCTAGCTAAATGGGGTCGACTCTAAGTTTAAGATGTTAATTAGGGTGGGAGCGATTGCCATTATTTGGTCGCTATGGCCATGTAGAAATGACAAGGTTTTTAATGATAAAAATTCATCCCGTATGCAGGTTATCTACCAATCTACAGCTACGCTCCGTTCATGGTCCCCTATTCAGCGTGTGGAGCACCACGTCCTTTTCATGGAGGTGTGTACGCAATTGGAGGATTCGGCGAGGGAGTTTTTCTCCCAACATGGATGGCGGCATAATATGAGGATTGGAGCTCCCCCTTCTTAGGCGTTTTTTACAATTTCTCATTTTGATATGTAATTCGTCTATTTCTTTTTGTTCCTGAGACTTGAGCTTGAAGACTTCCGAACATGTGGCGCTGTGTGCATTTTAGTTATGCAGAGGCCGGGTGTAACGCTTAAACTATTAAGTAATTAAATCCCTTTATCGAAAAAAATCTATGAATCAGCTCCCCTTTTTTGTCAGAAAACTTTAGGATTGGCCTTTTATTCACATTGAGCGAGGCGTCATCTAGGTGTGAGCAAGGAGAGAAAGAGGAATTGTATATCAAGAATGTAGATAATGATCGATAGTTTTCTATCAAAGGATGGGGATGCCTACCATGTGTGAGTGTAAAAAGAATGGATTGGAGAATGAGAAGGGGGGGGGGGGGGGGGGGGGGGGGAGAAAAAATTGCATAGAACAAAGGGGAACGCTCCGTCTCTCTAACATGTGCAGCGATAAAACGCTGAAATTTGCCGCGAGGAAAATTAGGGGATAAAACTCAATCCATAAAGTACGAACAATTCCCAAATTCATAGATATATGACAAATGATGTATACATACCTGAAAATTAATGCACCAAGTCGGTTTGAGGATGCCAAGGTATAAAGGTAAAATCAAAAGTAAGTTATTACCCAGTTTCTCATTGAACGCTTGCTCTTTATAGCAGACTTCGGTGACTGAAAACAATGTGAAGTGTCGTTAATCCTCTAGTAGGTCATAGCTAAACATCTTAGGTATCAGCTTAATCCCAGGTCGTTCAAAGACAACGAGACCTTTATCACTATCCCTTTTCAATTAATAGATTCATTGCTCTTCCGGATTCTATGGCTTGATAATTTTTTTGTCTATCTCATAAACCTTACAAGTGCACCTAAAATTTGCACACAACAGGATGCTTCAATCTTTGAATAGATCCCAGAGTTTTTTTGGAAATCATCGGGTGGGGCATCATATAGGTTGCGAGACGAGGGAGTGGGAGGAATCGTGGTTCGAAAATGTACATAAAAGTTTACGCTTTTCTGCCTTAAGGTGGGCGTACCTTCCGCGGGAGCACAATAGAATTGATTTGAAGAAATAGAACAGGTTAGAAAAGGGGGGCAGTGTGGAAGTAACGACCCTAACTCTTCCTTCTCTTGCAAGGCGTGGAACTAAGAAACGTACTCGACTTGAACATAACATAAGTGTTCAGCGAGAGTGAACAAATGGAGGATGTTCCCCATGGAGCCCTTTATTGAGAAAATACAAACCATATTTTGAAGTTTCAAAAAATAACTGAAAGAAATGGAAGTAGAAAATGTTATATTCTAGCATTAGTAAAATCTCAACAAGAACTATCATGTGTTTTGGCTGCACAAAATTGACAAAATATCATGTATTCTACCAACGCATAAAATATCAACTAGAATCTTTCCTCTCTCCGGTGGGGAAGGGGAAGATGGAGGTGCCTTCGGTGGGGTAGTGGATTGATTCCGAGAGAGAAGGGAGGGGTAGATTGTAGTTCAAGCAAGAAACTTGCAAGACTAATTATTCTCTCTTCCCATTCCACTGTGTGGGCAAATATTGTTTCCAGAACTTTCTTTTACTATTTGCTTACTCATATATGCCCTATTTCCAAGTTGTGTGAATAACAAGAATGGCTACACCGCAAGGGTATTTTTGACACTTACGATTGTTTTCCTATTCACCTTTGTGCCACAAGCATCTCTGGAAAATGGTTGGCATAGACGTGCTCAACAAAATTTAGTGGCAACTATGAACTGAGGGGCTCCCTTATCCTACATAATCTGCTACCGATGAATGCTTTGTTCATCCATTCTAAGGATAACATAGACGAATGGATTATTTTGACCACAACGGCGTAAATTTGGTGATCTATCGGTTATTAGCAACGCCTTATATGCCCACATCAATAACAAGACGTGCAATGTCAAAGAAAATAATGTACCAATTGGACTAGATAATTTTGAGGCCTATAAAAATGAAATGAGAAGTGAGTCATATATAAATTCGTTAGTGGACGTTTGTTTCTTATATACGACTTCGATCGTAAGGACTGTCTGACCTAATATTTAATCCGTTAGGTCAATAGTTAGACATACTTTGGTTATGAGCTTGTTCCTCGAGTAGTTCAGTGGCTACAATCAATTTGATCAATCATTTAAACAAAATATGAATTTGTACACCCCTTTTCACTTCTTTTAAGTGCGCCTAGAGTTTTAGGTTGGAATTGCTTCTAGATATAGATATAGGGCTGTGTTAATTCCGCAGATGGCCCTGCCATATGCACATAGTTGTTTGTCGATGCACCAAGTCAGCTCCAAAATTTTAAGATAATTTCACGTAATATTTATGGATTGAGGCATTGAGCGTGGTTTAAAGTTTTGAATACAAAAGTTCGAATTTTTTCTCTAAGCCGACTATACAAGACACGCTTGCTCATTAACACATCGACATTTTCTCTAGCTAGAAGCAGCACGTGGAGGAGTAGCACGCCTAGGGTTGATGCGGATAGTGAGTCTCTCAGTGAACACGCCTGTTAGTGTTGCTGTCAAATTTTGTTTAGACATGAATATGTGTGACTTTTTCCACCACGCCCCATAACTGGTAGATTTTAGATAAAATTATCAAGAATGGTACTGGCTTGTGAAATTAGCCCCAATTGTGGTAGTTTTGGGTAATTTATTCTCAAAAGTTTCAGATAATTTCATGAAAATTTATGGTACAGACATGAGGGTGAAATTTGTAGACCTAAGGCTTTTTAAAGCCAAGCCCAGACTTGCTCCTAAGATTGTCGGCAGTCGCCATGAAATTTAAAATAGTTTAGAAACTGATTGAATGAACCAAATCAAACTCTTTTAGAGCTAAGATATGTTTTAGTTATTGATCTCACGGAATCATTTCATAACTGTCAAGAATTTTGTACACAACTTTTCGAAACAGTGTTGTCCACTCCAATACAAAACTTAGTATATTTGCTAACTTCTGCAAGTGGTACTCACGCCCCAAGTATAATAACCGGCATCTACATGCTAACAGAAGGGTCTACCTTCTCTGATTGTGCTTATTTGTGATCACAATATAGTCCGGGCTATCATGGCCACCCGGTTGAAGGGTAATGATCAGACGTCTGTAATGCATTGTATGTCCCAGAATAGGTCCTAACTTGAGAAAACTTTTGAGAATAACAAAAATGCGACCATATATGAACAGCTACCGGTTTTTTGTGAGAAAACTTGAGGATTGACCTTTTATTCACATTGAGTGAGACGTCATGTAGGTCACTAGGTGTGAGCAAGGAGAGAAAGAGAGAAATTGTGGTTAAAGAATGTAGATAGAGAAAATGTGGTTCAAGAATATAGATAAATATCGATACTTTCCTATGAAAGGATTGGGATGCCTACCGAATTTTTTATGCTTTTCTGCCTTAAGGTGGCTGTAAAAAGGGGGAACAATAGAATTTCTTTAAAGAAATTGAATGGGCTAGAAAAGGGGGCAGTGTGGATGTAAGAACCCTAACTCTTCCTTCTCTTGCAGGGCTTGAAACTAGGAAACGTAGCTCCACTTGGACAGAACATAAGTTTTGAACAAGAGTGGACAAATGGAGGCCGACTCCATGGAGCCCTTTATTCAGGAAGTACGGAAACCATATTCTAGCATAAGTAAAATCTCAACAAGAACTATCATGTATTATTTCTACATAAAATTGGAACAATATCATGTATTCTACCAACGTGTAAAATAGCAACTTGAAGCTTCCCTCTCTCCACGGTGGGGGAAGGGGAAGGGGAAGGTGGAGGTGCCTTCCGTACGACAGTGGAAGAAGAATTGATTCCAAGAGTGATGGGAGGGGTGGAGTGTAGTTCAAGCAAGAAACTTGCAAGACCAATTATTCTCTCTTCTCATTTCGCTGTGTGGGAAAATAATTGTTTCCAAAAGTTTCTTTTGCTATTGTATTAGTCGTATATGCCTGTTTCCAAGTAGTGCAAATAACAATTATGAGGCAAAGTTTTGGGTCATTGCGGGTGCAAAACGTTTAGGTGAAATTATGCCGGGAGAGTAACCGGTTGTATTTGTCTTTTATGGTGTTGTTTTGTACTATTGCCCCAACTCTCTCTTAATTAATAAATGGGGCAAAGCTTTGCCCCTCGTTTCTAAAAAAAAAATTATGGCTCCATGCAAGGGTATTTCCGAGACTCGCCGATTGTTTTCCTATTCACCTCTCTGCCACGAGCATCCCTGGAAAATGGTTGGCATAGTCGTGCTCATGAAAATTTGGTGGCGACTAGGAACTGAGGGGCTCCCTTTGTCCTACATAATTCGCTACCAATGATTGCTTTGTTCATCCATTCTATTACCATCGACGAATGGATTGTTTTGACCACAACATCATAATTTTGGTGATCTATCGGTAATTCCCAACGCCTTATATGCCCACATAAATAACCCGACGTGCAATGGCAACGAAAATTATTTACCAATTGGACTTGATAATTTCGAGACATATGGAAACGAAATGGGAAATGAGCCATTTGTAAATTCATTAGGGGAGGTTTGTTTCTTTTATACGACTTTGATCGTAGCGACTGTCTGACCTAATATTTAATCAGGTAGGTCAGTAGTTAGACATACTTGGTTATGAGCTTTTTCCTCGGGTAGTTCAGTGGCTACAATCAATTTGATCAATCATATACACAAACGTATGAATTTATACACCTCTTTTCACTTCTTTTAAGTGCGCCTAGAATTTTTGGTTGGAATTTCTTGTAGATATAGATATAAGAGTGTGTTACTTTCCAAATGCACATAGTTGTTTGTCTACGCACCAAGTCGGCTCCAAAAAATTAAGATAATTTCACGTAATATTTATGGTTTGAGCGTGGTTTAAAGTTTTAAATACAAAAGTTTGAATTTTTTCTCAAAGCCGACTATACAAGACACGCTTGCTCGTTAACACGTCGACATTTTCTCTAGCTAGAAGCAGCACGTGGAGGAGTAGCACGTCTGGGGTTGATACAGATGGTGAGTCTCTGTCAGTGGACACGCCTGTTAGTGTTGCTGTCAAATTTTGTTTAGACATGAATATGTGCGACTTTTCCACCACGCCCCATAACTGGTAGATTTTAGATAAAATTATCAAGAAATTAGCCCCAATTGTGATAGTTTTGTGTAATTTATTCTCAAAAGTTTCAGATAATTTCATGAAAATTTATGGTACGGACATGAGGGAGAAATTTGTAAACCTAAGGCTTTTTAAAGCCATCTGTAAAAGTATGTGGGACACAATTGCACAAATCAGATACAATTAGGAATTAGCCCAGACTTGCTTCTAAGATTGCCGGCAGTTGAATGAACCAAATCAAACTCTTTTAGAGCTGCCGGGGGGACCCATTTCTAAAAAAAATAACTCTTTTAGAGCTAAGATATGTTTTAGTTATTGATCTCACATAATCATTTCATAACTGTCCAGAACTTTGTACACAACTTTTCGAAACAGTGTTGTCCACTCCAATACAAAAGTAAGTATATTTGCTAAATTCTGCAAGTGGTACTCACGCCCCAAGTCTAATAACCGGCATCTACATGCTAACAGAAGGGTCTACCTTCTCTGATTGTGCTTATTTGTGATCACAATATAGTCCGGGCTATATCATTGCCACCAGGTTAAAGGGTAATGATCATACGTCTGTAATGCATTGTATGTCCGAGAATAGGTCCTATTCTTCTACCCTTTCTAGGTAATCGATGGCTATTCACAGCTCTAACACCACGACTGACATGTAGAGAGAGCACACGTTGGAATTTTGTCTACCCATCATCAGTTCCTGGTGCCTCTGATACCCTATCAACCTCACATCATATATTTACGTGTGCATGTTCACAACATACACACAAAACAGTGCTACAGAATCCCAGAGATACAAAGGTGAAATGAGAGATGACTATCCATCGACAGCTTGGGAAAACCTTCATCCTTATAGTAAAAGATATATGGGTGCTTGGCAGTTACATGCATGCATATCGCCGGCCGGCCGGGGTTAGGTCAATAGATTTATGTTTCAAGCGGATACGATACGAATTCGAGTCCAACTTCGAGTCTACATGTACGTACTTGCGGACATAGCTTAATTAGCTCGCAAGAAGAATTAACCAATCGATCGATCTCGCCGATCGACCATGGACGACGACGAGTACATCCCGCACGACGTCGTCTTCAAGATCCTGCTTTGCCTCGACGCCAAGCCGCTGATGCGGTTCGCCTGCGTCTGCAAGGCCTGGCACCGCACCATCACCGGCGACCGGTGGTTCCACCGCGAGCACCACCGCATCCAGGAGCCGCAGGTGCTCATCGCGCCACGGATCAGGATCAGAAGCAGCAGCGTCGATGCTTCTCTCCGTACTGGCCTGTACCGGTGGGAGAGGAAGATCATCAAGCAGGGCGGCTTTGCCGCGTCGACCCTCCTTCAGTCCTTGGACTCCTTATTCCCAGCCGTGGAGGAGGAGAGGAGGCACACCCTCGCGCATTGCCGTGGTCTCGTGCTCGTGGCGGCCGCGGACGGCGGCCCGGTGCGCGTGCTCAACCCGGCCACGCGGCGCGTCTTCACCCTTCCCCCGAGCACGAGCACGAGCACGAGCACCCATGGCGGCGTCGCCGAGGAACCGGCCATGTTTTTCCATGAGGCGTTCGGCCTGGGGCACGACCCTGGCACCGACACCTACAAGGTTGTCCGCTCCTTTCTCCAGTCCACGGGCGACGACGTCAATGGCTACCGTTACCGTCTTGGGCTGGAGGTGTTCACCATCGGCAGGGATCAGCAGTGGCGCAGGACTCAAGCGTCGCCGCAGTACCCTGTGATACCCGGTAGGACAGCCACCTTCTTCAAAGGCTCCTTGCTGTGGCCGATCGACGAGTCATACCACCGACTGGACGGCGACATGGCCCCTCGAGGTTTCCTCCGCTTCAACCTGGAGGATGAGTCCTTGGGCATCATGCCGGCGCCTCCCGGATGCCCGGACGTCGAAAGCTTCACGTCCAACTTAGTCGAGGTGCACGGGGAGCTGTGCCTTGCTCATGAGAAGCGGCCCAAACTACAAGGACAGTATCTGCCGCGGCAACGACGACCCTACTCTGGGTTGGCGTTGATGTGGTCAAGCACCGACATCGATCCGCCACGATGGGTTCGTCGCCATGTCGTCGACGCCCCGCTCCCGATTCATATGATCGCCGCCGCGTTTGACGACGGTGGCATACTGTTCCAAGGGCGGTCTGGAACTCTCGAGGAGTGCTGCTCTGAATCTGATAGCCAGAGCGCACAAGCTGCTGCTGCTAGGCGTGTGACCACCAGCATGTATGACCTGAAATATCACCATCCAGGCACGAAGAAGCTCGTTGAGTACAAAAGAAAGGCGGTACATGGCTACGATGTAATCTCCTATGTTCCAAACCTGGTGGCAATCTAGTTATTAGTTGCTACCAAAAGAACCTACTTTCACATTTGTGTGACAAGGCAACATTACGTACGGAAGACTACAAGGCAGTATTCATGTGGTGCCACACAGCACTTTGTGATCATTAACACCTTTGTTTTCTTTTTTTCAGTTTGCTTTTGTAAAAGATGATCTAGTATTTGTTGTTTCGATTGTTTAATTCACTTATTACTGGCATTGATTGTTTTCCTCGCTCTGTTTCTATGTAAGCGTCAATACTTGCGTAACAAATAAATCTTTATTTGGTCTCCGGCCTGCAAATTCAAAGTCATATGTATCGTATATCCACGCGACTGCCAGTGCTACCTGTGTGCACTTCATTTGGTTCAACTGTTTGGAATTGAAAATGTTCCTTTCGAAAAAGATCTAGAGCCCCTGACTCCTGACTGACTGTATCACTCAAAACCGGCTGCTTGCCCTCAGAATTGAGTTAACCTATCTCCCAGACGGGTCAATGTGGGAGCAGCAGCAAACCAATCAAAACACTGCTGACCGAAATACTCAGGTTTGGTTCGTGATCTACTGAGCAATGGGGACTTCAGAGCATGCACAACAATGTTGGGGAAGGAGGAGATCAACCCGAAGGCAGGGGCGCTTGCTCCCAGAGCTTCAACGGCTTATCCATGACGACGACTCACCGTCAGCTCTTGCTCGATCTCCGGCTAAGGACCTCCTTCGCACCTCCTATGCTACACCTGCCGTGGTTGCCCATGTTTTGTATCCCCTGCCCCTGCTGCAGAAGATAAAGGGACATTAGTGTTTTGATAGACTTCCCAGTGTCAAGTGTTTCGTCGGTGATAAATACGTAGTGCTTCCACTCTAGTGACAACACTGACAACGGCAGAAGAGTCAGCGCATCGTCGTAATTTTACTGATCTGTCGGTAATTCCTGATACCTCCTGTGCCTACAACTACAAAATATATAACCCCCCGACGTGTGCAGGCAAAGCAAATAATACACCAAACATGACTAGAAACAATTCCAGAGTATGGAAGTAAACTGAGAAATGAGCTCTACACAGTTTGTTAGGAGATAGCTTGTTCCTTATAGAGACTTGGTCATCGGGGGTGTCTGACAATCAGTTTGTCCTTCGGTAGGTCAATATTTAAACGTTCTCTGGAACCTTGGTTATCAGGTTGCTCCTCGGGTAGGTCAGCTGCTACAAGCGATTTGATCAAAGTACGTAGAATTGCATTGCTCTTCTGAATTCCGTACGAAGGTAGGAGTATAAATGAATGGAAAGGTGGAGGTTCCTTTCCGTGTGGAAACCTTGATTATTCCTTCTAACTGCACTACATGTAAAGAATTGCTTCTCGTTTATGTATTCCTTATTTTATTAGACGTAATCCATATGAGACTAAGAAATGCAGCTCTACTCCGAGGTGAGCTCGCAGTGCTTGACCATGTTTTCTATTCGCTGATGGTCAGTGATAAACTCAGTAAACTAAATGGCTTGCCCCTGCTGTGGAAGCCAAAGGGACCAACACGTTTTGAGAGGCTTCCCTAACACAAGTGCTTCGTTGGTGATAAATACTTCGTGATTCCATTCTAATGACAACACTGAGAATGGCCACTAGTAGAGAAAGGGGCATTGTCACCGGTTTTAAAGGGCTTTTAGCACCGGTTTTGCAACCGGTGCTAAAAGGTCGGGACTAAAGGGGTACCCCTTTAGCACCGGAACCCTATGAAACCGGTGCTAAAGGCCTCCACGTGGGCACGGCTGAGCACGCGCAGGCGAAGGACCTTTTGTACCGGTTGGTAATACCAACCGGTGCTAAAGGCAGGACCTTTTGTACCGGTTGGTAATACCAACCGGTATTAATAGTTCCTTTTTTTTTCTTCCACTTATTTTTCAGGGTTTCTGTTTTTTCTTTTGCGCTTATTTTTAGGGGTTTAGGGTTTCTGTTTTTTCCTTTTCGCTTATTTTTCAGGGTTTCGGAGGAGATCACGTATGAAGTACCCATTACACATATAAATTGTACTCACTACGTACACATATAATTGTACTCACTACACATATAAATGAAGTACCCATAATTACATATAATTAAAGTACTTTTTTCACGGAGATATCACTGCTATTACATGGAGGGAGTCTATTTTTCCACATAGTGAAATTCACCGGATGGATTTATGACATGCGTAAGGAAAAATCCCGCCAATTCCTCCGCAATTGCTTTAACGCGGTTCGTTGGTAGGAGTTGGTTCCGCTTCCTTGCGATCTTTAAAAGGAGGAGATCAAATTAGTTATGATTGAAACTAAACACAAGTGATAGTAGAAAAATAAAGTTGTGAATGATTTTTGCGTACCTCTATGTTTCTTTGACTATTGACTCTCTCATTGACTCTCATGTGAATGAACTCACAAACGTAGTATCCACATAAATCTGTCCCATCTGGTTGTTGCAGACACCACTATACAACAATATGATTTAATCAAATAATAATAAAGAGAATTAGAACGATACACGGACCTAGTTAAGTACTATTACTTACTTTGTTAGCTTTGAACTCCAGCTTATCTTTCCATTCACCGGGTTCTTGCTCGGTGAACTTTTTCCAAACCCTGCCCAAAAAGAATATGAATTGAGGAGTTATTACTTACTTTTGATATCAAGTAAATGAACGAAATAGAGGTCTAGTGCGATTGAAATTACCTCTTGAGCATTATACGCACGCTTTTGTATGCATCTGGATTTGTTTTTATTTTAGTCCCAGATTTCAACTTCTCCATCGTCGAGTTTAATGATCAGGAGAATGAAGTGGTAACTGCGCACGTAATTCAGAACTCATCAATTGCACTTAATATCGGGAAAGCAAAAAATAATGTGTACAAGACATTAACACTCACTTGAAGTTGTAGGGAAAAAGTATTTCTTTCATGGTACTTTGTCGCTTAAAGAAATTCAGTAGAACGTCCTCTATGGCGTCCGGTTGATTTTCTAAAGTTTGGACATGAACTTTATCCGGGTCAATGAACCCAATGTCCCAGATTTTGAGCTGTCTGCATTCACGAATCTTCATTCTGCATATATAATAGCGTACAAAAGAATGATGTGAGGATAATTACTGGCAATGAACGAGCTTAACTAAATAACGAAAATACACAAATAAATTACTTACAGACAATAGCAGCTGATGATAGATTTGTCGAGAGCACGTTGATTGTATATCTGAAAAAGTTCAGAGAACTCAACCTGTACAGCATATTCTTGGAAGTAGTGCTCATCCTTAACTCCCGCCATGAAATAGAAAGTCCCATCTTTTGAGATGTCCATGTACCAGTTATGCAATCTCCATAACTGTGTTGTTAGAGCACTGGGGTTTGTCTCCAGAGGCAGCCCAAGAGTATATTGATATGCTATCTCAAGAGTCTCGTACTCTCTGTCTGCACGGTATACCACTAATTCTCCAGGCTCGATTTCCTGAGGAGCCCGAGACGACACAATGAGCGGGGCCATCGATTGTACTTCTTGTTCCCCGAGCTGGGCAACTTGTTTCCCGCATTTCTTTTGTTTCCGTCGCTCCTCCTCTTCCTCCATCTGCGAGCTATGTACCTTGTTAATACCTCGCTCATAGTCTGTAAACGGCGCCGGTGGAGGGTTATATAAGTTGTCAATGGTGCGACCTTTTACCTCAATTGGTATAGTCTTCAGAAGTTCCTTTAAGGGATCCTGTGATGCGGCATGTTTTTCCTCTTTTCGCCGTTCAAAAAAGGTTGCCGCATCGGCATTTAAGCTCACCGTTATTTCCTCCATAGTCATCTCGCAAGCCGGTTTCTCAGGCGCTAACTTCTCAGGAGACTTCAATTTATGCGTTTTCTTTGCACGTTTAATGACAGGGGACCTGTCTTTCCTGAACAAACTCCGCTTTGTCACATGACTAGTGGGCGCATCAGTCGGCTGACGGGACGGCGCGGGCGATGGACTTGCGGTGGGCACCCAATCATCGCGGAAGGCGGGTGGACTTTTAGGTGATAAATTTCTACCCGGAGGAGTCGGTGGCCTTGGCGTAGAGTCTGTAAAGATGATGTATTTCTTCTTCCATAGGACGATACCATGCTCGACTTCTCCCAAAGTCTTCTCGTCATCATTTCCCGGAATGTCAAGTTCCATTGAGTGGAATCCCGGCATAACTTTTGTGACCCCGACACGAGCATATCCAGCTGGAATCTGACCAAAATGGAAGGTTGCTCCAGGTTGATGTTGTAAAGCATATCCTTTCGCCACCGGATAACTGATGTTCTTCATTGGCACATGTAACTCACAATTTGTCTTCTCCGTGATATCATCCACGGGGTAGTGAGCCGCCGGTTCATCAACTGCAGGATTTTCTAGCTGCGTGGAACCCACGCTGCTTTTCCGCTGAGATAGGGTGACATCGACTGGAGGATCTTGTAGCACCATCCGAGATTCCCTTTGCTGGGTAATTGAGTCCAGTTGCTCCTGCTGCCGCTTCACCTGGGCCTCCCATGTGTGGACCTGGCGTTCTAATTGTGATAACCGGTCCGCCTCCTTCTTCTTACTTCTGGAATGGCTTTTATAAGTTGCAACGTCCGCGGGAAACCCGTGAAGGAAACCAACGTCGCCTCCTCTACCTCGACATCGTCCCCAGTGTTCAGGATTCCCGAGGGCGAGTGTCAGCTCGTCGTCCTCTCTATTGGGAACAAATGTTCCCGCTCGGACGGCCGCTATTGCCTTCTCTAGCTTTTTTACAACTCGTGTAATTCTTTTCTTCCATTTTCCTTTTGCAACAATTCGCCCTGTCTCTGGGTCCAACACTGCTCCATGCGCGAACAACCAGTACTTGGACCTCTCGGGCCAGTCATCTGTCTGTGGAGTGATCCCTTTTAGACGCAGTTCGTTTTCAAAGGATTCCCACTTAGGCAAGGCAGTCTTGTAGCCACCTGACCCCAAAGTATGGTGGTATTTCTTCTTCTTAGCATTCTCCTTATTTCTCTCGGATCGGGCCAGAGCGACGGCTGATTCTTATAAGCTACAAATGCAGGCCAATCATTTTTTATCTTCAGTAGAGAGCCCTTGAATTCTAGAGTCTTTTTCTCATATTTTTTCCACAATTTTTTCTTCCAGCTGTTGAATTGTGTGGCCATCTTCTTAAGAGTCCACTCCCTGACTTTCTGCAGCTTCTTCTCTGGGAGACCTTCCGGTAGGCTGAAATCACTCAAGATTGAGTCCCAAAGTGTTTGCTTAAGTCTGTCGTCGACATAACTTGCGCCAACGTTCGCTTTCTTTGGCTCATTCCATTCTGCAAGGGTGATCGGGATAATGTCCCTAACAATCGCTCCGCATTGAGCTACATATTTGCGGCAGGTGTTTTCTGGTTTTAGCGGTTTGCCATCATCGCCTACTTCAACGATCGACAGCTTTGCACCATCTTCTAGCTTCAACCTTTTGGCCGGGCCTCGTGTAGGGTTTGTCGGCTTCTTTTTAGATCCGGAGGCCTAAAAGAAAAATGTTTTGTTAGTAGGTGCAATATAAATCAATTTATGCATCAACAAGACTTAATATATATATATACCTGGCCGGAGTTTTCCGCGGGCACTTGATCGTCGTCTATTATTTCTAGCTCAAGTCCCTCACCGGAGTCGTTCAGACATCTTGAGCTGAAATCATCCTCTTGTTCATCATCAGAATCTTCTCCATCGGAATTTACTCCAAGACTCTTCTCATATATTATTGCTGCCATTTGCTCTTCAATGTCCTCGTCTCGGAGGAAGGGGTTGTTGTCCATAGCTCAATGTCACCTCAAATTTAAATTTGAATCAAGGTTACAATTAAAGTTGATACAAATATTTCTTATACACATAAGTTGGAACAAATATTTCTTGTACACATAAGTTGGAACAAATATTTCTTATATAACTAAATTGGAACAAAAATTTGCTAAATTTCCAACTTTGCTAAATTTCTAATAGTTGTTTTACAAAATTTGCTAACTTTGCAAAAATTGATACAATAGTTGTTTTACTAACACAAAATAGTGAAGGACTTAGCCGATTTGGGGCGTTACAAGTCATAATAATATATATCGCATCAATAATACATCACGCTTATCAAAATGGACGTCGAACTGCCGGAAACATGCCGCGGGCGGTGAAAACCCAAAGTGAAGGAACCCAAACAGGATCATAACTAATGTGAGATCCTTGAAGATGCTGCCAAGTGTTGGACGGAAAGACGTCCAACGCGACCATGTACCGACGGACGTGCTCGTCCTCCGCCCTGACACGACGACGTACCAACTCCTCGGGGGCCGGCACCCTCTGTACCCGTCGTGGCCCACGTGACCGCCACCAAAGAAGCTCCGGGTCGACGATGGTTCCCTCATTCCTCACCAATCTGCGCACACCGGAAGGTGGCACCTCCCAGTGCCAACCCGGCGGAGCCCAGTCCCGGACATCCATAGTCCCGTCCATCTCGAAACTATGAATCTTTACATTAACTCTTAAAATCCAAGACATTGTATAAAACATTGTAAAATTCAAACACATTGTGTAAAATTCCAACATAGTGCTAAATTCTAACATTGCAACTAAATTTAACAAAAATTTGCTTACTTTGCAAAAATATGAACGAAATATGAAGTATTAACTAACATTGTTTTCCTAACACAAATTTTAACATTGTTTGCCAAAAAATCCAACTTTGCTAAATTTCTAAATTTGCTACACTAATTCTATATATTGCAACTAAATTTGCTAAAAAATTGCTAAACACATTTGCTACACATTTGCTAAATTTGCTAAACACATTTGCTAAATTTGCTACACATTTGCTACACATTTTCTAAATTTGCTACACATTTGCTAAACACATTAATCTAGCTAATTAATCTAGACAGTACTAATTAATTTTGCTAAACATTGGTAAAAATTTACATTACTAATAATAACCTAAACATTAGCTAGCTAAACATTAGTAAAAATAATAATAAAAAACCTTGGAGGAGGAGAGGGCCGACGATGGCGGTGGAGGTGCGGTGGCGCTGGGTGGCCGGAGCGGGGAGGTCGCGAGGCGGCCGGAGCAGGAAGAGGGAGGAGGGCGCGCGGGAGGCCGGAGCAGGAAGAGGGAGGCTGCCGACGATGGCGGAGGCGGAGGCGATGGCTGGAGCGGGAAGAGGGAGAGGCCGAGGGCGTGCGCGCGGGAGGCCGATCGACGATGGCGGCGGTGCGGAGGGCCGGCGAGCGGGAAGGGAGGCAGGCCGGAGCGGGGCCGGAGCAGGCAGGAACGCGGCGCCGGTGCGGAGGGCCGACGACGGTGGCGGCGGGCAGGGCTTCGCCGGAGAGCTCGAGGGACGAAGATGAATCGCGACACTTAGCCGATTTGGGGCGGTTCCCCTGTGTTAACTGACCGAAACCGAGCTTTAGCACCGGTTTCTGTTACCAACCGGTGCTAAAGACCCTTTAGCACCGGTTGGTAACAACAACCGGTGCTAAAGGTCGATTTTTTCGGACACCAAACGGTTGCGCGCCAAGCCAACCCCTTTAGCACCGGTTGTATTTACAAACCGGTACTAAAGTGTTTTGAATTGAATTTTGTTTGTTTTTTGTTCTGTTTTCTTATATTTTCTTATGTTTTCTGTTTTCCTTTATATCTATTTGTTTTCAATTTTTTTTTTCTCTAGTTTCTGTTTCTTTTATTTCTATGTATAAGAAACAACCTTGCCAAAGAAAATCCTAAAATTAATTCCATAAGTATTATTTTCCATTTTTTAAGTGCAAAAAATGACTTTTTTTGTGAACAAAGTACCAAAAAGGTGATGCAAAATGGGACCCATTTAATTTTCATGGAAACTAGTACACATATGATGGATAATCCCCAAGTATTAGGTTTTTCCTTGATTTCTAACTAATTTCCCATAGTTTAATGAGTTTATGTTGATTTATCGAAAGTAATTCAAATTTGAACTACAACTGTTTGATAGTTTGTTCTGAAATTTTTGGAAAAATCATTTTGAGGTACACAACTAGTGGTTATATCACAGAAACACTGATAATTCTAGAAAATATTACCTCTTTCGATGAATAGTCATCGCGACCGTTTTGATCGCTTTTAAGGAAAAAATGAAATAAATTGATAAACATCTCAAAAAATGAGTTCCTTTGGCATGGGCTCCTTATATGTGTACTAGTTGCTATGAAAAATGATAAACTTGATTTTTGACAAAAGTTGCAAAAAAAGTCTTCACAAAAAGGTCTATCATGTATGAACATCTAGAAGTTTCAAGACAAATGACCAAGTTATGGTCATTTCCACGGCATAGTTTGTGATAAATATCTCATATCCCACAAATAGATGTATCTTGGTATAAGAAACAACCTTGCCAAAGGAAATCTTAAAATTAGTTCCATAAGTATTATTTTCCATTTTTTAAGTGCAAAAAAATGACTTTTTTTGTGAACAAAGTACCAAAAAAGTGATGCAAAATGGGACCCATTTAATTTTCATGGAAACTAGTACACATATGATGGATAATCCCCAAGTATTAGGTTTTTCCTTGATTTCTAACTAATTTCCCATAGTTTAATGAGTTTATGTTGATTTATCGAAAGTAATTCAAATTTGAACTACAACTGTTTGATAGTTTGTTCTGAAATTTTTGGAAAAATCATTTTGAGGTACACAACTAGTGGTTATATCACAGAAACACTGATAATTCTAGAAAATATTACCTCTTTCGATGAATAGTCATCGCGACCGTTTTGATCGCTTTTAAGGAAAAAATGAAATAAATTGATAAACATCTCAAAAAATGAGTTCCTTTGGCATGGGCTCCTTATATGTGTACTAGTTGCTATGAAAAATGATAAACTTGATTTTTGACAAAATTTGCAAAAAAAGTCTTCACAAAAAGGTCTATCATGTATGAACATCTAGAAGTTTCAAGACAAATGACCAAGTTATGGTCATTTCCACGGCATAGTTTGTGATAAATATCTCATATCCTACAAATAGATGTATCTTGGTATAAGAAACAACCTTGCCAAAGGAAATCTTAAAATTAGTTCCATAAGTATTATTTTCCATTTTTTAAGTGCAAAAAATGACTTTTTTTGTGAACAAAGTACCAACAAGGTGATGCAAAATGGGACCCATTTAATTTTCATGGAAACTAGTACACATATGATGGATAATCCCCAAGTATTAGGTTTTTCCTTGATTTATAACTAATTTCCCATAGTTTAATGAGTTTATGTTGATTTATCGAAAGTAATTCAAATTTGAACTACAACTGTTTGATAGTTTGTTCTGAAATTTTTGGAAAAATCATTTTGAGGTACACAACTAGTGGTTATATCACAGAAACACTGATAATTCTAGAAAATATTACCTCTTTCGATGAATAGTCATCGCGACCGTTTTGATCGCTTTTAAGGAAAAAATGAAATAAATTGATAAACATCTCAAAAAATGAGTTCCTTTGGCATGGGCTCCTTATATGTGTACTAGTTGCTATGAAAAATGATAAACTTGATTTTTGACAAAATTTGCAAAAAAAGTCTTCACAAAAAGGTCTATCATGTATGAACATCTAGAAGTTTCAAGACAAATGACCAAGTTATGGTCATTTCCACGGCATAATTTGTGATAAATATCTCATATCCCACAAATAGATGTATCTTGGTATAAGAAACAACCTTGCCAAAGGAAATCTTAAAATTAGTTCCATAAGTATTATTTTCCATTTTTTAAGTGCAAAAAATGACTTTTTTTGTGAACAAAGTACCAAAAAGGTGATGCAAAATGGGACCCATTTAATTTTCATGGAAACTAGTACACATATGATGGATAATCCCCAAGTATTAGGTTTTTCCTTGATTTCTAACTAATTTCCCATAGTTTAATGAGTTTATGTTGATTTATCGAAAGTAATTCAAATTTGAACTACAACTGTTTGATAGTTTGTTCTGAAATTTTTGGAAAAATCATTTTGAGGTACACAACTAGTGGTTATATCACAGAAACACTGATAATTCTAGAAAACATTACCTCTTTCGATGAATAGTCATCGCGACCGTTTTGATCGCTTTTAAGGAAAAAATGAAATAAATTGATAAACATCTCAAAAAATGAGTTCCTTTGGCATGGGCTCCTTATATGTGTACTAGTTGCTATGAAAAATGATAAACTTGATTTTTGACAAAATTTGCAAAAAAAGTCTTCACAAAAAGGTCTATCATGTATGAACATCTAGAAGTTTCAAGACAAATGACCAAGTTATGGTCATTTCCACGGCATAGTTTGTGATAAATATCTCATATCCCACAAATAGATGTATCTTGGTATAAGAAACAACCTTGCCAAAGGAAATCTTAAAATTAGTTCCATAAGTATTATTTTCCATTTTTTAAGTGCAAAAAATGACTTTTTTTGTGAACAAAGTACCAAAAAGGTGATGCAAAATGGGACCCATTTAATTTTCATGGAAACTAGTACACATATGATGGATAATTCCCAAGTATTAGGTTTTTCCTTGATTTCTAATTAATTTCCCATAGTTTAATGAGTTTATGTTGATTTATCGAAAGTAATTCAAATTTGAACTACAACTGTTTGAGCCGTTAGATCCCGGTTGTTGTTACCAACCGGGACTAAAGAAGCACACGGATCGTGTGTTTCTTTCAAGCACTTGTGAGCCGTTAGATCAGGAGTGTGTTTCTTTCAAGCACTTGTGAGCCGTTAGATCCCGGTTGTTGTTACCAACCGGGACTAAAGAAGCACACGTACCCTATATATAGCCCCCCTCCCGGACATGTTCAGCACTCAGTGTCTACTCATTGTAGTTCATTTTGGCAGCACACGGGTAGTAGAGAGCACTCAGTGAAGGCTGAAGGTGAACCCTCCCCTCGGCGGAGGCATCTTTGGGCAACCAGCGGCAAGACGTCTCTGATGATCTGCGACCGTTCCAAACGATTGCAGATCATCAGAGATGTCTTGCCGGACGGTTGTAGATCATCAGAGATGTCTTGCCACCGGACGGTTCTATCTACATAATACTTCAGTTCATCGACCGAATACAAAGCATTCGGATTCCCTGCATACGCCCAACGGTGCATTTGATATGCAGGCACTCACGAGCCACCGTTGGGCTGTATGCAGGTGAAATCGTGTGTTTTGTTCCATGCATCTACAAAATACTTTAGTTCACTTGTTCTTCTGATACAAAGCATTCGGATATTGCACATCAACAATCATATCCCTATCGACCGAATACAAAGCATTCGGACCCAACATTGCATTTGATATGCAGGTTTAATACATTGTTACACATCACGAACAACCACCCTATCTACTGTTCATTTTTTCTTCGTGTGTGTCCCTTTCTTCTCACTTCGCCGTAGCCATGGACAATCTTCATCATTTAAAGCGATGGTTGGGTCAGTTCTCACTTTGAAGGGCGGAATTTTATCAAACTTATTGTAATCTTCTGACATGTCTGTCTTGTCCTCCACTCCCACGATGTTTCTTTTCCCTGAAAGAACTATGTGGCGCCTTGGCTCATCGTATGATGTATCAGCTTGCTTATCTTTTCTTTTTTTCGGTCTGGAAGACATGTCCTTGACATAGAAAACCTGAGCCACATCATTGGCTAGGACGAATGGCTCGGTGTAGTACCCAAGATTGTTGAGATCCACGGTAGTCATTCCGTACCGTCGGTCTATCTCTACCCCGCCTGACAGGTTGACCCATTTGCAATTAAACAAAGGGATCTTAAAAGAAGGTCCATAGTCAAGTTCCCATATCTGCTGTATGCAACCATAATATGTGTCCTTTGTCCCATTGTCGTTTGTTGCATCAAAGCGGACACCACTGTTTTGGTTAGTGCTCTTTTTGTCTTGGGTTTCCGTGTAAAATGTATTTCCATTTATCTCGTACCCTTCGAAAGTCAATATAGTCGAAGATGGTGAATTGGCCAACAAGTATAGCTCTACTCCAACATCTTTGTTATTAATGAGATGTGTACGCAACCAACTGCCAAAAGTATCCACGTGTTTTCCTTTAATCCAGTAGTCAGTCTGCTCCGGATATTCGGAGCGTAAAATATCCATGTGTTCCACGATATACGGAGCCACCAATCTGGAATTTGCTAAAACTGTGTAGTGTGCTTGGGTGAAAGAATGTCCATCCATACTTGTTGTTGCTTTCTTTCCTAGCGTTCCTTTTCCACGCAGTCTCCCCTCATGGCGCGATTGAGGAACACCAATCGGCATAAGATCAGGAATAAAGTCCACACAAAACTCAATGACCTCCTCTGTTCCATAGCCCTTGGACATGCTTCCTTCTGGCCTAGCACGATTATGAACGTATTTCTTTAAGACTCCCATGAACCTCTCAAAGGGGAACATGTTGTGTAGAAATACAGGACCGAGAATGGAAATCTCTTCGACTAGGTGAACTATGAGGTGCGTCATAATGTTGAAGAAGGATGGTGGAAACACTAACTCGAAGCTGACAAGACATTGCACCACATCCTTCTGTAAACTTGGTAGACTTGCTGGATCGATTACCTTCTGAGATATTGCATTGAGATATTACTTTAGCTCTGTCATGTTTATTATTCCCTTTATATTCGACGAGAACCCAGATGGAACCTTCATACTGTGAAGACATTCAAAAAATATTTTCTTCTCTTCTTTCGTAAGAGCGTAGCTGGCAGGAGCTGGTTCATTCTCTGTCCCATTGTCGTCTCGATGCATCTCTTCGCTCATACGTTGATGGGCCTGCCTTACTTTCGGTGTATCTTTTGACTTCCCTTTTTTTGACATCCCCTTTTTGGACTTCCCTTTTTTGACTTCCCTTCTTTCGACTTCCCATACACGCCCAAGAAGTTAAGCAGGTTGCAGCAAATATTCTTTGTCACGTGCATCACATCGATTGCAGATTGAACTTCTAGCAGTATCCAATAGGGCAGCTCCCAAAATATAGATGTCTTTTTCCACATGGGTACGTGGTTGTTTGCGTCATTCGGAACTTGTAGTCCCCCAGGACCCTTTCCAAAGATTACTTTTAAATCCTTAACCATATCATATATAACAGAACTACAAGGGCGGGTAGGCCTCAGCCGATGATCTGCCTCACCTTTGTAATGTTTGCCTTTCTTCCTTAAGGGATGCTTGGGTCAAAGAAATCGACGATGCCCCATGTACACAATCTTGTTACACAAATATATACTGTCAGTCTTATCTAAACAATGCGTGCATGCATTGTATCCCTTGTTTGATTGTCCTGAAATGTTACTAAGAGCAGGCCAATCATTGATGGTTACAAACAGCAACGCTCGTAGGTTAAATTCCTCCTGTTTATACTCATCCCACACACGCACACCTTCGTCAGACCACAGCTGTAAAAGTTCGTCAACTAATGGCCTCAGATACACATCAATGTCGTTGCCGGGTTGCTTCGGGCCTTGGATAAGCACTGGCATCATGATATACTTTTTCTTCATGCACAACCAAGGAGGAAGATTATAGATACATAGAGTCACAGGCCAGGTGCTATGACTGCTGCTCTGCTCCCCAAATGGATTCAAGCCATCTGTACTTAGACCAAACCTTAAGTTCCTTGCGTCAGCTACAAAATCTCGAAACTCACTGTCAATCTTTCTCCACTGCGACCCATCAGCCGGGTGTCTCAGCATCTCGTCTTCCTTACGGTCTTCTTTGTGCCATCGCAACAACTTGGCATTCTCTTTGTTTCGGAACAAACGTTTCAACCGTGGTATTATAGGAGCATACCACATCACCTTTGCAGGAACCCTCTTCCTGGGGCTGGCCTCGCACTCAACATCACCTGGGTCTTCTCGCCTTATCTTATACCGCAATGCACCGCATATCGGGCATGCATTCAAATTCTCGTACTTCTCACCGCGGTAGAGGATGCAGTGGTTGATGCATGCATGTATCTTCTGCACCTCTAATCCTAGTGGGTAGACAATCTTCTTTGCTTCGTATGTACTGGAGGGCAATTCATTTTTCCTTGGAAGCATCTTTTTAAATATTTGTAGCAACTGTTCAAATCCCTTGTCAGATACTCCATTCCTTGCCTTCCATTGAAGCAATTCCAGGGTGCTACCCAGCTTTTTCTGGCCATCTTCACAAGTTGGATACAATAATTTTTTGTGGTCCTCCAACATGCGCTCTAACTTCAACCACTCGTTTTCAGTTCCGCAGATTATCTGTTCATCAAGAATAACCTGACGAAGATCATCATCAGACTGATCATCAACAATGACCTCATGCTCAGCTTCGTCTTCCCCCATTTTAGTATCACCGTGTTCAGAGAACAGAGGATAGTTGTCATCATCATCTTCTTCATTGTCCTCCATTATAACCCCTGTTTCTCCGTGCTTGGTCCAACAAAAATAATTGGGCATGAAGCCTTTCCGGAACAGGTGGAAGTTTAGGGTTCTTGCGCTAGGGTAATTCGTCTTATTCCGACACTCATCGCATGGACAAAACATAAAACCATTCTTCTTGTTTAACTCAGCCGCACGGAGAAATTCCTGTAGGCCACTAATGAACTCCGGAGAGCGTCGGTCAACGTACGTCCATTGTCGATTCATCTGCATTATATAAATATATCTAAAACCATTACACTATATATATAACAAACAATTATCAAGTAAGAAAAATATACAAGTAATAACTATGCATCTAAACCATACAACTAATATTTTTTAAAAATATAAGAAAAAAAAAGAGGCTCACCGAGGTGGTGTCGGTCACGGGGCGTCGCGGGCGATCGGCGGCGGTGAGGAAGTGGGGACGACACTACAAAAAGGCACAAATCTTATTTTAAATTGAGCTTATAAAACAAATAAAATCCCTAACTTAGGCATTTCATCAAACACCTTGCTTGCACTAGAAAAAACAAATAAGTTAAACTAGCAAAATGAGCTAAAGTTGAAATGCCGGAAGAGAAGATGAAGTTGCTAACCCTTATATAAGTAAGTGCTACCAATCTTAACAAATGTTGTAGAGATCAAAGAGTGCTAGATCTTGGGAGAGCAAAGAGAGAAGAAAATGGAGCTGGAATGAGAGCAATGGAGCTGTGCCTCGGGTGGAAGAAGGCAATATAGGACGAACCTTTAGTACCGGTTTGTATTACAAACCGGTACTAAAGGGTCTGGCCGTGGGGGCCGGGCGCTGCCGGCCGAACCTTTTAGTACCGGTTTGTATTACCAACCGGTACTAAAGGGTTCAACGCAACCGGTGCAAATAACTGCCGGGCTGTCTCGCCTCTGGAACCGGTACTAATACCCCTTTAGTACCGGTTCCAGTCAATCCGGTGCCAAATGTGGCCTCACCAAAGGCTTGTTTTCTACTAGTGGGCAGAATGGTCAGCGAATCATCGTGGTTTCAGTGATCTATCGGTAATTCCTGATACCTCATGTGCCTACATCTAACAAAAAATATAACCCCGATGTGTAGAGGCAAAGCAAATAATACCAAACAAGACTAGACAATTCCAGGGTATGGAAGTAAACTGAGAATGAGCTCTACACAATTTGTTAGGAGAAGACTTGCGCCTTATTGGTCATTGCATTGGAAGTGTCTTGCAATCATGCATCTGTGTCCTTCGGTAGGTCAATATTTAAACATGCTTTCGAACCTTGGTTATCAGCTCCGTCCTCGGGTAGGTCAGCTGCTACAAGCCTACAAGTGATTCGATCAACTCTTTTTTTTAAATTATGAAAATATCTACCACGTTTTACTTCTATGAACTGGGTCTAGAATTTTAGAATTAGAATCAAATTCTAGAAATGACTGTGGGACATTATAAGTAAGCACACTAGGGGCTCTCTCACGCAATCAATGATAGTTTCCAGCCGGCCAATGTGCCTCTTGTCTCGCCTGCGCCGAGTGCATCGCCAAAGTCACCGCCTCCCGCAAGCCTGTGGCCGTACAACCAACCGACAGTGCGTTTGGTTCGAGTGAAATAGACATAGGGAATGGGAGAGTTTAATCTACTAGTACTCTAGGTTAGAATGGAATACTTCGTTTTTTCACCAACGAATTGGTTTGAAGATTTTAGAAGATTTTATTCCATTGATTGGTTTGAAGAAATGGGAATTAGTGAGGTAAGATGAAGGGGAATTCATGTCATAATATCTCACTAATCTATTACCTCGGGGAGCATGGTAACTGAGACAGGGGGTGGGGAAGGGTCATTGAACTCCCATTCCCCTTAATGTGATAGTAAAATGAAATGTCACATTCCTCTCTTCGCCCGCGGTGGTCGCCGCCACCATCTGTTTCGTACACCGCTCCTCGCCGCCATAAAATGTCACATTCCTAAGTGAATTAGCGCGCTAAAGGTATCAAAACCCTTAAATAGCAGGCTATAGCGGCGATTTAGCAGCGATACAGCTTTTTTCGTAGGTTGCCGCTAAATGGCTTAGCCTGCTATTTAAAACTTTGGGTGGAAATGACGTGCCGCTCCTCCACGCCTTCCTCGTCGGCACGAATGCCTGGATGGACCCGTCACAGCCATGGAGGGTCGTCCCACGCTTCAGCTTTAGCGGTGCCCACCCTGCTGCGTTGGGACAGCTCCAAGGGTGTCGCCGCTGGTAGGCTTGAGGTAGACGAAACCTCTATTGGGCACATGATCGAAGCACTTTTTTTCACGGAGGAACACCGTGGATGGTGAGAGACATCCAGATTTATCTCTGGTATCCCACCACCATTTTTACCTATGGCAGCGACATCTTCAACAATGTGTCGTATGTCTTCACCTCCTCTGCTCACCTCAATGGCTATGAGTGCATATCTAGCAGACCCCTTTTCTCGCCTCAATCTCCTCCACCTCATCTTTTTCTTCTTCCTCACCACCACCATCCACGCCACCATCGTCCTCGCTATAACCAAAGTTTTTTTACTTTGTATTCTAGGTTTTTTCAACTTCAATTTTTTTAAAGTTCGACTATAAAAACTATCAACATGTATAAAATGAAATATATAAAATGAAAATACATCTTACGAAGATTCTATTTTTCTTACATATTTGGTCATACTTCGTAAAGTTTGACTTTGACTAAAGCCATAACTCAAAGTAACAGCTGGTGTTACTCCCAAGCAAACACAACTTTAGTTACTTTTTAGCCGCTACGCATTGATCAGTGTACCCAAACAACAACGAACTGAGCCTTCCGTCTAAGGAGACAACAATGGACAGGGTATGTAACTGGTGTTACGCCTCATGCATTTCAGCAGTGAGAGCTAGCTGAAGTTCGTATTCAAAGCGAGGGCAGGGTTCAAGTTTGTGACAAATGCTTTCTGCATTCTCCTTCGATATCCTTTTTCCTCTATTTCTGATCGATGCTTCCAGCCATATTTCCCAGGACGACGGTGGGGACATGAGGCGGGAGTGGAACTTGTAATTTTTCTGATCCATTGATAATTTCTGGTACCTCCTATGCCTATGCGTATCAAATACGTATTTGTAAGGTGCAAGACGCAACCAAATAAAACAATACATGATAATTCCTTGATAAAAAGGGTAGAATAGGAAAAAAACTACGAATCATTTGCTTGGGACCGAAAACCTTGCGCCTTATATAAGGCTTGGATGGTCGACTGCTCCGTTAGGTCATGGTGGTAAAATTCCTTCGTCATGAGCCTATCCCGGCCCTTGTGTAGATCCATGGTATGACCACTCTATAATATACTATAAATACGGTGTATGTAATTCCCTTATTCTCCTTGCATTGTCTTTGTTCTTTGATCATGGCATACATATGCTTCATACTTCAAAGCTGGCATGTGTCGACATAATATAGGAGTTAGAATTTTGGTGAAATCATGCAGTGCTTTGCATCTTCTGTACAGAATAGCATCGTCATGTAATAAACTAAAACTATTCATCGCAAAATGGATACAATATGGAAATTGCTTATTCTTCATATAAAAAAACTAATGGGTTTATAAGATTCTAAGCGGCATGACTAGGTTTTTTTTTTTAGCGAAAGCATGACTAGGCTTTAACATGACTGGGCTGTACTTTTATGTCATCAGCTTGCTGCACTAATTGCCAATGTCATCCGGTGCTTGTTCAGTGGCACTTCTGGCTGGGCTAAGTGTAGGTAATCTCTAAAAATTGATCGACCATTTTTGAAGAGCCCTTCTCCTCACGGCACGTGGCTCTTATCGGTTTCCTTTCCGTAAGGAGAAGAGAAGTGGGTGTGACTTGTGGGGATGTCAGAAATTAGAATGGACACATGAAAGGTTGTTGTTTTCACTATTGTTATAAGAGGAACAAAACTTAAAATGAGATGCCTTTAGAACAATTCGCTCGAATTATGAACCATTTCCACTGTTACATTCATAGTGTCTAGGTTTTTAAAACTAGATCTATGTTGATAACTAGCGATGTGTGTAATGATATCATCATACTTGAACAAGTCTACGTGGTAGGGCCATGACGGAGGTTGTTGACAACGACGCGGCATGGCGGTGTTGCAGCTCGACAGCGACCACGTGGCATGGCGGCAGCGGAGCTCGTCGACCACGTGGCATGGCGGCCGCGGAGATCGAGAACGACGATAGAGGTTGCAGCTGAGCACCACAAACACAACATGAACACACCATCACAACCATGCTTATGTTGAAAAAGACGCGTACAACAAGAACAGTCTAAATACACGCACATAAGACACAAGATATATTCGTCTATGATAGACGAAACGTAAAACATACAGCAGGAGAGTTGTCTCAAATGATGAGGTGAAGCTACTCCTCAAAGAAAATTTCAAACGGTCGATAGTATGAGATTAATTAGACAAAATTCATCTAAAAAGCTGAAAAAATGTAAACGAAATTCAGAGTTAACATTCGCCGAAAGTCGGAACCGATTGACCAAATGGAACTCATCGTCAGTGCGCTTCATTTTCGTGTACAACTGAATGAAACGAGCACTTTATCATTGATTCAAGAAAGGAGACAAGACACACGTTGAAGAACGCACGGGAGTATAAACACGTACATAATACTTTACAATATAAAATATATTCGTCTACAACCACCGAAACAAAAAACTTACAACACGAGAATTGTGAGAAATGGCGATGTGAACCTACTCCTTAAAGGAAATTTCAACAATCGGCGTTCACACACAGAGCAGAGAAATCGATTCGTCGACCTTGTGCGATCAATTTGAAAGTTTGTCTAAAATGCTTTAAACATAAAATTAAAAGTTAACTGTTAACGATACTCAAATCTGATTGCCGGAATGGACCACATTGCAGGTACACGTACATGTTGCATGCTTAGTGATGCTTTGAGGAGCGCGCTCTACCTACCTAATGAGGAACGCTCGATTGCATCTCGGGTCTGGCCCGGCGTTGCTTTGAGGTACGCGCTGGGCCGGCTCTGGAGTCACATAGGCAACCAAATGTCATGCTTTTGCAGCCGTAAGCTTGGTTACCAGTAGAAAACAAGGCTTTGGTGAGCCCACATTTGGCACCAGATTGACTGGAACCGGTACTAAAGGGGTATTGGTACCGGTTTCAGAGGCGAGACAGCCCGGCAGTTAATTGCACCGGTTGCGTTGGACCCTTTAGTACCGGTTGGTAATACAAACCGGTACTAAAGGGTCTGACCGTGGGGGCCGCGCGAACCCTTTAGTACCGGTTTGTATTACCAACCGGTACTAAAGGTTCGGCCTGCAGCGCCCGGCCCCCACGGCCAGAATACAAACCGGTACTAAAGGTTCGGCCTATATTGCCTTCTTCCACCCGACGCACAGCTCCATTGCTTTCATTCAAGCTCCAATTTCTTCTCTCTTTGCTCTCCCAAGCTCTAGCACTACTTGATCTCTACAATATTTGTTAACATTGGTAGCACTTACTTATATAAGGGTTAGCAACTTCATCTTCTCTTCCGGCATTTCAATTTTAGCTCATTTTGCTAGTTTAACTCATTTGATTTTTCTAGTGCAAGCAAGGTGTTTGATGAAATGCCTAAGTTATGGATTTTATTTGTTTTATATGCATTTTGAGCTCAATTTAAAATAAGATTTGTGCCTTTTTATAGTGTCGTCCCCACTTCCTCACCGCCGCCGATCGCCCGCGGCGCCCCGTGACCGACACCACCTCGGTGAGCCTCTTTTTTTTTCTTATATTTTTAAAAAATATTAGTTGTATGGTTTAGATGCATAGTTATTACTTGTATATTTTTCTTATTTGATAATTGTTTGTTATATATATAGTGTCATGGTTTTGACATCTGTCCACACCGGCTCAATAATTACATGTTAGTTGGTTCAATAATTACATGTTAGTTGGTTCAATAATTACCTTAGTTGCGATTTTGATCGCATTTATCGTTGGATTTAAATTCTTTATCTAGTTATATGTTAGTTTAAATTAATGAATGTTTATGAGAACTATGTATTTGATTTGTTTAAATCTGGTGAATTTGTATTAATGAATTTAGTCATATGATATAGCTGTGGTGTAATGGTATTAGATATATTTATATAATGCAGATGAATCGACAATGGATGTACGTTGACCGACGCTCTCCGGAGTTCATTAGTGGCCTACAGGAATTTCTCCGTGCGGCTGAGTTAAACAAGAAGAATGGTTTTATGTTTTGTCCATGCGATGAGTGTCGGAATAAGACGAATTACCCTAGCGCAAGAACCCTAAACTTCCACCTGTTCCGGAAAGGCTTCATGCCCAATTATTTTTGTTTGACCAAGCACGGAGAAACAGGGGTTATAATGGAGGACAATGAAGAAGATGATGATGACAACTATCCTCTGTTCTCTGAACACGGTGATACTAAAATGGGGGAAGACGAAGCTGAGCATGAGGTCATTGTTGATGATCAGTCTGATGATGATCTTCGTCAGGTTATTCTTGATGAACAGATAATCTGCGGAACTGAAAACGAGTGGTTGAAGTTAGAGCGCATGTTGGAGGACCACAAAAAATTATTGTACCAACTTGTGAAGATGGCCAGAAAAAGCTGGGTAGCACCCTGGAATTGCTTCAATGGAAGGCAAGGAATGGAGTATCTGACAAGGGATTTGAACAGTTGCTACAAATATTTAAAAAGATGCTTCCAAGGAAAAATGAATTGCCCTCCAGTACATACGAAGCAAAGAAGATTGTCTGCCCACTAGGATTAGAGATGCAGAAGATACATGCATGCATCAACGACTGCATCCTCTACCGCGGTGAGAAGTATGAGAATTTGAATGCATGCCCGATATGCGGTGCATTGCGGTATAAGATCAGGCGAGAAGACCCAGGTGATGTTGAGTGCGAGGCCAGCCCCAGGAAGAGGGTTCCTGCCAAGGTGATGTGGTATGCTCCTATAATACCACGGTTGAAACGTTTGTTCCGAAACAAAGAGCATGCCAAGTTGTTGCGATGGCACAAAGAAGACCGTAAGGAAGACGAGATGCTGAGACACCCGGCTGATGGGTCGCAGTGGAGAAAGATTGACAGTGAGTTTCGAGATTTTGCAGCTGACGCAAGGAACTTAAGGTTTGATCTAAGTACAGATGGCTTGAATCCATTTGGGGAGCAGAGCAGCAGTCATAGCACCTGGCCTGTGACTCTATGTATTTACAACCTTCCGCCTTGGTTGTGCATGAAGCGAAAGTATATCATGATGCCAGTGCTTATCCAAGGACCGAAGCAACCCGGCAAGGACATTGATGTGTATATGAGGTCATTAGTTGACGAACTTTTACAGTTGTGGTCTGACGAAGGTGTACGTGTGTGGGATGAGTATAAACAGGAGGAATTTAACCTACGAGCGTTGCTGTTTGTAACCATCAATGATTGGCCTGCTCTTAGTAACATTTCTGGACAATCAAACAAGGGATACAATGCATGCACGCATTGTTTAGATAAAACTGACAGTATATATTTGTGTAACAAGATTGTGTACGTCGATTTCTTGGACCCGCCCTTGTAGTTCTGTTATATATGATATGGTTAAGGATTTAAAAGTAATCTTTGGAAAGGGTCCTGGGGGACTACAAGTTCTGAATGACGCAAACAACCACGTACCCATGTGGAAAAAGACATCTATATTTTGGGAGCTGCCCTATTTGATACTGCTAGAAGTTCAATCTGCAATCGACGTGATGCACGTGACAAAGAATATTTGCTGCAACCTGCTTAACTTCTTGGCCGTGTATGGGAAGTCGAAAGAAGGGAAGTCAAAAAAAGGGAAGTCCAAAAAGGGGATGTCAAAAAAAGGGATGTCAAAAGTTACACCGAAAGTAAGGCAGGCCCATCAACGTATGAGCGAAGAGATTCATCGAGATGACAATGGGACAGAGAATGAACCAGCTCCTACCAGCTACGCTCTTACGAAAGAAGAGAAGAAAATATTTTTTGAATGTCTTCACAGTATGAAGGTTCCATCTGGCTTCTCGTCGAATATAAAGGGAATAATAAACATGACAGAGCTAAAGTTTCAAAATCTGAAGTCTCATGACTGTCACGTGATTATGACACAATTACTTCCGGTTGCATTGAGGGGGCTATTACCGGAAAACGTTCGAGAACCCATTGTGAAGCTATGTGAATTTCTCAATGCAATATCTCAGAAGGTAATCGATCCAGCAACTCTACCAAGTTTACAGAAGGATGTGGTGCAATGTCTTGTCAGCTTCGAGTTCTTCTTCAACATTATGACGCACCTCATAGTTCACCTAGTCGAAGAGATTTCCGTTCTCGGTCCTGTATTTCTACACAACATGTTCCCCTTTGAGAGGTTCATGGGAGTCTTAAAGAAATACGTTCATAATCGTGCTAGGCCAGAAGGAAACATGTCCAAGGGCTATGGAACAGAGGAGGTCATTGAGTTTTGTGTGGACTTTATTCCTGATCTTATGCCGATCGGTGTTCCTCAATCGCGCCATGAGGGGAGACTGCGTGGAAAAGGAACGCTAGGAAAGAAAGCAACAACAAGTATGGATGGACATTCTTTCACCCAAGCACACTACACAGTTTTAGCAAATTCCAGATTGGTGGCTCCGTATATCGTGGAACACATGGATATTTTACGCTCCGAATATCCGGAGCAGACTGACTATTGGATTAAAGGAAAACACGTGGATACTTTTGGCAGTTGGTTGCGTACACATCTCATTAATAATAAAGATGTTGGAGTAGAGCTATACTTGTTGGCCCATTCACCATCTTCGACTATATTTACTTTCGAAGGGTACGAGATAAATGGAAATACATTTTACACGGAAACCCAAGACAAAAAGAGCACTAACCAAAACAGTAGTGTCCGCTTTGATGCAACAAACGACAATGGGACAAAGGACACATATTATGGTTGCATACAGCAGATATGGGAACTTGACTATGGACCTTCTTTTAAGATCCCTTTGTTTAAGTGCAAATGGGTCAACCTGTCAGGCGGGGTAGAGATAGACTGACGGTACGGAATGACTACCGTGGATCTCAACAATCTTAGGTACTACACCGAGCCATTCGTCCTAGCCAATGATGTGGGTCAGGTTTTCTATGTCAAGGACATGTCTTCCAGACCGAAAAAAAGAAAAGATAAGCAAGCTGATACATCATACGATGAGCCAAGGCGCCACATAGTTCTTTCAGGGAAAAGAAACATCGTGGGAGTGGAGGACAAGACAGACATGTCAGAAGATTACAATAAGTTTGATAAATTCCGCCCTTCAAAGTGAGAACTGACCCAACCATCGCTTTAAATGATGAAGATTGTCCATGGCTACGGCGCAGTGAGAAGAAAGGGACACACACGAAGAAAAAATGAACACTAGATAGGGTGGTTGTTCGTGATGTGTAACAATGTATTAAACCTGCATATCAAATGCAATGTTGGGCGTATGCAGGAAATCCGAATGCTTTGTATTCGGTCGATGAACTGAAGTATTATGTAGATAGAACAAAACACACGGTTTCCCCTGCATACAGCCTAACAGTGGCTCGTGAGTGCCCGCATATCAAATGCACTGTTGGGCGTATGCAGGGAATCCGAATGCTTTGTATATCAAATGAACTACACTAAGTGTTGACATAGCTTAGACATGTCTGCTTCCTCCTCCTACCTCACAAGAGAATGCTTCTAAGCCCAGCCTCTCGAAGATGTCCTTAGTATGCTCACAAGGACATCTTCGAGAAGCTGGTTCCTAGAGGAGTCCTCTGTCTTTGCCCCGGTTGGTGGCTCAACCCAGAAGGTCTGGGCACCTATTTATAGCATCGCCAGGGGAGGCATCTTTAGTCCCGGTTGGTGGCTCAACCCGGGACAGAAGAAACAATCCTGATCTAACGGCTCACAAGTGCTTGAAAGAAACACACTCCTGATCTAACGGCTCACAAGTGCTTGAAAGAAACACACGATCCGTGTGCTTCTTTAGTCCCGGTTGGTGGCTCAACCCATGCCAAAGGATTTCATTTTTTTAGATGTTTATCAATTTATTTCATTTTTTATTAAAAGCGATCAAAACGGTCGCGATGACTATTCGTCGAAAGAGGTAGTATTTTCTAGAATTATCAGTGTTTCTGTGATATAACCACTAGTTGTGTACATCAAAATGATTTTTCCAAAAATTTCAAAACAAACTATCAAACAGTTGTAGTTCAAATTTGAATTACTTTCGATAAATCAACATAAACTCATTAAACTATGGGAAATTAGTTAGAAATCAAGGAAAAACCTAATACTTGGTGATTATCCATCATATGTGTACTAGTTTCCATGAAAATTAAATGGGTCCCATTTTGCATCATATTTTTGGTACTTTGTTCACAAAAAAAGTCATTTTTTCACTTACAAAATGGAAAATAATACTTATGGAATTAATTTTAAGATTTCCTTTGGCAAGGTTGTTTCTTATACCAAGATACATCTATTTGTGGGATATGAGATATTTATCACAAACTATGCCGTGGAAATGACCATAACTTGGTCATAGGTCTTGAAACTTCTAAACGTTCATACATGATAGACCTTTTTGTGAAGACTTTTTTTGCACATCTTGTCAAAAATCAAGTTTATAATTTTTTATATCAACTAGTACACATATAAGGAGCCCATGCCAAAGGATTTAATTTTTTGAGATGTTTATCAATTTATTTCATTTTTTCGTAAAAGCGATCAAAACGGTCGCGATGACTATTCGTCGAAAGACGTAATATTTTCTAGAATTATCAGTGTTTCTGTGATATAACCACTAGTTGTGTACCTCAAAATGATTTTTCCAAAAATTTCAGAATAAACTATCAAACAGTTGTAGTTCAAATTTGAATTACTTTCGATAAATCAACATAAACTCATTAAACTATGGGAAATTAGTTAGAAATCAAGGAAAAACCTAATACTTGGGTATTATCCATCATATGTGTACTAGTTTCCATGAAAATTAAATGGGTCCCATTTTGCATCATATTTTTGGTACTTTGTTCACAAAAAAAGTCATTTTTTTCACTTAAAAAATGGAAAATAATACTTATGGAATTAATTTTAAGATTTCCTTTGGCAAGGTTGTTTCTTATACCAAGATACATCTATTTGTGGGATATGAGATATTTATCACAAACTATGCCGTGGAAATGACCATAACTTGGTCATTTGTCTTGAAACTTCTAGATGTTCATACATGATAGACCTTTTTGTGAAGACTTTTTTTGCACATTTTGTCAAAAATCAAGTTTATCATTCTTCATAGCAACTAGTACACATATAAGGAGCCCATGCCAAAGGATTTCATTTTTTGAGATGTTTATCAATTTATTTCATTTTTTCTTAAAAGCGATCAAAACGGTCGCGATGACTATTCGTCGAAAGAGGTAATATTTTCTAGAATTATCAGTGTTTCTGTGATATAACCACTAGTTGTGTACCTCAAAATGATTTTTCCAAAAATTTCAGAACAAACTATCAAACAGTTGTAGTTCAAATTTGAATTACTTTCGATAAATCAACATAAACTCATTAAACTATGGGAAATTAGTTAGAAATCAAGGAAAAACCTAATACTTGGGGATTATCCATCATATGTGTACTAGTTTCCATGAAAATTAAATGGGACCCGTTTTGCATTATATTTTTGGTACTTTGTTCACAAAAAAAGTCATTTTTTTCACTTAAAAAATGGAAAATAATACTTATGGAATTAATTTTAAGATTTCCTTTGGCAAGGTTGTTTCTTATACCAAGATACATCTATTTGTGGGATATGAGATATTTATCACAAACTATGCCGTGGAAATGACCATAACTTGGTCATTTGTCTTGAAACTTCTGGATGTTCATACATGATAGACCTTTTTGTGAAGACTTTTTTTGCACATTTTGTCAAAAATCAAGTTTATCATTCTTCATAGCAACTAGTACACATATAAGGAGCCCATGCCAAAGGATTTCATTTTTTGAGATGTTTATCAATTTATTTCATTTTTTCTTAAAAGCGATCAAAACGGTCGCGATGACTATTCGTCGAAAGAGGTAATATTTTCTATAATTATCAGTGTTTCTGTGATATAACCACTAGTTGTGTACCTCAAAATGATTTTTCCAAAAAATTCAGAACAAACTATCAAACAGTTGTAGTTCAAATTTGAATTACTTTCGATAAATCAACATAAACTCATTAAACTATGGGAAATTAGTTAGAAATCAAGGAAAAACCTAATACTTGGGGATTATCCATCATATGTGTACTAGTTTCCATGAAAATTAAATGGGTCCCATTTTGCATCATATTTTTGATACTTTGTTCACAAAAAAAGTCATTTTTTCACTTAAAAAATGGAAAATAATACTTATGTAATTAATTTTAAGATTTCCTTTGGCAAGGTTGTTTCTTATACCAAGATACATCTATTTGTGGGATATGAGATATTTATCACAAACTATGACGTGGAAATGACCATAACTTGGTCATTTCTCTTGAAACTTCTAAATGTTCATACATGATAGACCTTTTTGTGAAGACTTTTTTTGCACATTTTGTCAAAAATCAAGTTTATCATTTTTCATAGCAACTAGTACACATATAAGGAGCCCATGCCAAAGGATTTCATTTTTGAGATGTTTATCAATTTATTTCATTTTTTCTTAAAAGCGATCAAAACGGTCGCGATGACTATTCATCGAAAGAGGTAATATTTTCTAGAATTATCAGTGTTTCTGTAATATAACCACTAGTTTTGTACCTCAAAATGTTTTTTCCAAAAATTTCAGAACAAACTATCAAACAGTTGTAGTTCAAATTTGAATTACTTTCGATAAATCAACATAAACTCATTAAACTATGGGAAATTAGTTAGAAATCAAGGAAAAACCTAATACTTGGGGATTATCCATCATATGTGTACTAGTTTCCATGAAAATTAAATGGGTCCCATTTTGCATCATATTTTTGGTACTTTGTTCACAAAAAAAGTCATTTTTTCACTTAAAAAATGGAAAATAATACTTATGGAATTAATTTTAAGATTTCCTTTGGCAAGGTTGTTTCTTATACCAAGATACATCTATTTGTGGGATATCAGATATTTATCACAAACTATGCCGTGGAAATGACCATAACTTGGTCATTTGTCTTGAAACTTCTGGATGTTCATACATGATAGACCTTTTTGTGAAGACTTTTTTTGCACATTTTGTCAAAAATCAAGTTTATCATTTTTAATAGCAACTAGTACACATATAAGGATCCCATGCCAAAGGATTTCATTTTTTGAGATGTTTATCAATTTATTTAATTTTTTCTTAAAAGCGATCAAAACGGTCGCGATGACTATTCGTCGAAAGAGGTAATATTTTCTAGAATTATCAGTGTTTCTGTGATATAACCACTAGTTGTGTACCTCAAAATGATTTTTCCAAAAATTTCAGAACAAACTATCAAACAGTTGTAGTTCAAATTTGAATTACTTTCGATAAATCAACATAAACTCATTAAACTATGGGAAATTAGTTAGAAATCAAGGAAAAACCTAATACTTGGGGATTATCCATCATATGTGTACTAGTTTCCATGAAAATTAAATGGGACCCGTTTTGCATTATATTTTTGGTACTTTGTTCACAAAAAAAGTCATTTTTTTCACTTAAAAAATGGAAAATAATACTTATGGAATTAATTTTAAGATTTCCTTTGGCAAGGTTGTTTCTTATACCAAGATACATCTATTTGTGGGATATGAGATATTTATCACAAACTATGCCGTGGAAATGACCATAACTTGGTCATTTGTCTTGAAACTTCTAGATGTTCATACATGATAGACCTTTTTGTGAAGACTTTTTTTGCACATTTTGTCAAAAATCAAGTTTATCATTTTTCATAGCAACTAGTACACATATAAGGAGCCCATGCCAAAGGATTTCATTTTTTGAGATGTTTATCTATTTATTTCATTTTTTCTTAAAAGAGATAAAAACGGTCGCGATGACTATTCGTCGAAAGAGGTAATATTTTCTAGAATTATCAGTGTTTCTGTGATATAACCACTAGTTGTGTACCTCAAAATGATTTTTCCAAAAATTTCAGAACAAACTATCAAACAGTTGTAGTTCAAATTTGAATTACTTTCGATAAATCAACATAAACTCATTAAACTATGGGAAATTAGTTAGAAATCAAGGAAAAACCTAATACTTGGGGATTATCCATCATATGTGTACTAGTTTCCATGAAAATTAAATGGGTCCCATTTTGCATCATATTTTTGGTACTTTGTTCACAAAAAAAGTCATTTTTTCACTTAAAAAATGGAAAATAATACTTATGGAATTAATTTTAAGATTTCCTTTGGCAAGGTTGTTTCTTATACATAGAAATAAAAGAAACAGAAACTAGAGAAAAAACAAAATTGAAACCAAATAGATATAAAGGAAAACAGAAAACATAAGAAAATATAAGAAAACAGAAAACATAACAAAAAACAAACAAAATTCAATTCAAAAGCCCTTTAGTACCGGTTTGTAACTACAACCGGTACTAAAGGGGTTGGCTTGGCGCGCAACCGTTTGGTGCGTCCGAAAACCAACCTTTAGCACCGGTTGTTGTTACCAACCGGTGCTAAAGACCCTTTAGCACCGGTTGGTAACAGCAACCGGTGCTAAAGGTCGATTTTGAGCAGTTAATACAGGGAAACGCCCCAAATCGGCTAAGTCCTTCACGCGCGCATCGTCTTCTTCTTCTTCGCGAGACCTCTCTCCGGCGAAGCCCTGCCTGCCGCCACCGTCGCCGCTTCGGCCCCGCTTCCGGCCAGCCCGCCGCCACCGTCGTCGCTTCGGCCCCGCTCCCGCGCGCCCATCGTCGGCCTGCTCCCGCGCGCCCTCGCGGCCTCCCGAACTGCGGCCGCCATTGCCTCCGGCCGGCACCGTGCACCTCCACTGCCTCCGGCACCGCCATCGCCTCCGGCACCGCCACCGCGCCGCCTCCCCGCTCCGGCCACCGCTACGGCCGCCTCCCCGCTCCGGCCACCCCACCTCCACCTCCCCGCTCCGGCCACCCCACCTCCACCTCCCCGCTCCGGCCACATTAAGGTATTTTTTTCTCTTCTTTTTTGATTATTGCTAGCTTTAATTAGGATATGTTTAGTACTATTTTTTTTGTTTTTGAATTTATGTTTAGTACTGTTTAGGCAATGTGTAGCAAATTTAGATATTTAGGAATTTTAAAAATATGTAGCAAATGTGTAGCAAATTTAGAAATTTAAGAACTTTAAAAATATAGCAAAGTTGGAAAATTTAGTTGCAATATTTTTCTGTTAAATTTAGTTGCAATGTTAGAATTTAGCACTATGTTGGAATTTTATATAATGTCTTTGAATTTTACAATGTTTTATACAATGTCTTGGAATTTTAAGAGTTAATGTAAAGATTCATAGTTTCGAGATGGACGGGACTATGGATGTCCGGGACTGGGCTCCGCCGGGTTGGCACTGGGAGGTGCCACCTTCCGGTGTGCGCAGATTGGTGAGGAATGAGGGAACCATCATCGACCCGGAGCTTCTTTGGTGGCGGTCACGTGGGCCACGACGGGTACAGAGGGTGCCGGCCCCCGAGGAGTTGGTACGTCGTCGTGTCAAGGCGGAGGACGAGCATGTCCGTCGGTACATGGTCGCGTTGGACGTCCGTCCGTCCAACACTTGGCAGCATCTTCAGGGATCTCACATTAGTTATGATCCTGTTTGGGTTCCTTCACTTTGGGTTTTCACCGCCCGCGGCATGTTTCCGGCAGTTCGACGTCCATTTTGATTAGTGTGATGTATTATTGATGCGATATATATTATTATGACTTGTAACGCCCCAAATCGGCTAAGTCCTTCACTATTAGATCCCTGAAGATTTTTGTGTTAGTAAAACAACTATTGTATCAATTTTTGCAAAGTTAGCAAATTTTGTAAAACAACTATTAGAAAATTAGCAAAGTTGGAAATTTAGCAAATTTGATTTTTTTTGTTGCAATATTGTTAATACTTCATATTTTGTATCAATTTTTGGAAAGTTAGCAAATTTTGTATCATATTTTTGTATCATATTTTGTATCAAATTTTTGTATCAATTTTTGCAAAGTTAGCAAATTTTGTATCATATTTTTGTATCATATTTTGTATCAATTTTTTGTATCAATTTTTGCAAAGTAAGCAAATTTTTGTTCCAATTTATGTATATAAGAAATATTTGTTCCAATTTATGTGTATAAGAAATATTTGTTCCAATTTATGTGTATAAAAAATATTGGTTGCAATTTTTGTATTAACTTCAATTGTAACCTTGATTCAAATTTAAATTTGAAGTGACATTGAGCTATGGACAACAACCCTTCATCCGAAACGAGGTCGTTGAAGAGCAAATGGCAGCAATAATATATGAGAAGAGTCTTGGAGTAAATTCCGATGGAGAAGATTCTGATGATGAACAAGAGGATGATTTCAGCTCAAGATGTCTGAACGACTCCGGTGAGGGACTTGAGCTAGAAATAATAGACGATGATCAAGTGCCCGCGGAAAACTCCGGCCAGGTATATATATATTAAGTCTTGTTGATGCATAAATTGATTTATATTGCACCTACTAACAAAACATTTTTCTTTTAGCCCTCCGGATCTAAAAAGAAGCCGACAAACCCTACACGAGGCCCGGCCAAAAGGTTGAAGCTAGAAGATGGTGCAAAGCTGTCGATCGTTGAAGTAGGCGATGATGGCAAACCGCTGAAACCGGAAAACACCTGTCGCAAATATGTAGCTCAATGCGGAGCGATTGTTAGGGACATTATCCCAATCACCCTTGCAGAATGGAATGAGCCAAAGAAAGCCAACGTTGGCGCAAGTTATGTCGACGACAGACTTAAGCAAACACTTTGGGACTCAATCTTGATTGATTTCAGCCTACCGGAAGGTCTCCCAGAGAAGAAGCTGCAGAAAGTCAGGGAGTGGACTCTTAAGAAGATGGCCACACAATTCAACAGCTGGAAGAAAAAATTGTGGAAAAATTATGAGAAAAAGACTCCAGAATTCAAGGGCCCTCTAGAGAAGATAAAAGATGATTGTCCTGCATTTGTAGCTTATAAGAAATCAGCCGTCGCTCTGGCCCAATCCGAGAGAAATAAGGAGAATGCTAAGAAGAAGAAATACCACCATACTTTGGGGTCAGGTGGCTACAAGACTGCCTTGCCTAAGTGGGAATCCTTTGAAAACGAACTGCGTCTAAAAGGGATCACTCCACAGACAGATGACTGGCCCGAGAGGTCCAAGTACTGGTTGTTCGCGCATGGAGCAGTGTTGGACCCAGAGACAGGGCTAATTGTTGCAAAAGGAAAATGGAAGAAAAGAATTACACGAGTTGTAAAAAAGTTAGAGAAGGCAATAGCGGCCGTCCGAGAGGGAACATTTGTTCCCAATAGAGAGGACGACGAGCTGACACTCGCCCTCGGGAATCCTGAACACTGGGGACGATGTCGAGGTAGAGGAGGCGGGGTTGGTTTCCTTCACGGGTTTCCCACGGACGTTGCAACATATAAAAGCCGTTCCAGAAGTAAGAAGAAGGAGGCGGACCGGTTATCACAATTAGAACGCCAGGTCCACACATGGGAGGCCCAGGTGAAGCGGCAGCAGGAGAAACTGGACTCAATTACCCAGCAAAGGGAATCTCGGATGGTGCTAGAAGATCCTCCAGTCGATGTCTCCCTATCTCAGCGGAAAAGCAGCGTGGGTTCCTGAAAGGACAATGATGTCGTCTAGAGGGGGGGGGGGGGGGGTGAATAGGCGGTTTAAAACTTTTCCGGTTTAGGCTTGATAATTGCGGAATAAAACTAGGTGTTTAAATTAACAAGCCGACAACCTAAATAAACTAGGCTCACCTATGTGCACCAACAACTTATGCTAAGCAAGACAAACAACAAGGTGATAGCTATAGAATACTTCAAGCACGAAGGCTATCACAATGTAAAATGCATAAGTAAAAAGCTCGGGTATAGAAATAACCGAGGCACGCGGAGACGAGGATGTATTCCCGAGTTCCTCCTTATTAAGGGAGTACGTCTCGTTGGAGAGGTGTGAACCGACACAACGGTTCAACAACCACAAAGGTTTCACCTTCTTCTCCGATGAACCGCACCACAAAGGCTTGGTTCACCTTCCACTATCGGAATTCCTTCGAGGCGGAATCCGGAGCCTTTCAACAACAATCCGGGGCACAACCCACAATGGGATTGGGGGCTCCCGAACGGCCTCCAACAACAATCCGGGGCACAACCCACAATGGGATTGGGGGCTCCCGAACGGCTTCAAGTGACCACACAAGGGTCCAACCACCACAAAGGCGTCTAGGGTCCAAGGACCCAAGAGTAACAAGCTCACAAACTTTCAACTTCCACGAATCCTCGTGGAGAGCACACCGATGCACCAAATGCAAAAGGCAAGAGCACAAGTGCTCAAAATCCTTCACTCTCAAATTCCAACAAAGCAACAAATGCTTATGGGGGAATAAGAGAGGAAGAACAAAGAGGAGATGCACCAAGAACTCCAAGATCAAGATCTACAAGGTTTCCCTCACTTAGAGGAGAAATCGATCGGTGAAAACGTAGATCAAGATCACCTCTCACTTTCCCTCAAATATTAGCAAGAACCATGGGAGGGATGGAGAGGAAGAGCAAGCTTTCCAATGGGAAACATTGGAGGAGAGAGAGGAGAAAGACTTGCTAGAAGCTTGGGAACCGTTGGGGAAGAAAGCCCCCTTAAATAGGTCCCCGAAAAACCAACCGTTGGCAGCTCCGAATCCCGTAGCGGTACTACCGCTGGGGGCGGCGGTACTACCGCTGCGGGCCGCCCAAAAGACCGTTGGCAGCTGAAACTTACACAGCGGTACTGCCGCTGGGGAGGCCGGTAGTACCGCTGGAGCCCGGTACTACCGCTCCGGTACCGCTGGAGGTACCGCACTAAGAGACAGAGCGCCGAAAATGGCGGTACCTCCAGCGGTACCGCCAGCGGCACCTCGGCAACGAGCTGCCCTGAGGCCCTGCGAAGAAAACACACAGCGGTACTACCGCTGGTGGAGCCGGTAGTACCGCTGAACAGCGGTAGAAACCCCTCCATGGCAAGGTTCCAATGCTGCGAAGATGCATGTGGCGGTACTACCGCTGGGGCGGCCGGTACTACCGCTGGCTAGCGGTACTACCGTTCTGGTACCGCTCGAGATACCGCTGTGCCAACCCGAGGGCTAAAAACAGCGGTACCCCCAGCGGTAGCGCGCAACATTGCACTTAGCAGCGCCGGAACCAGGTGCAGCGGTACTACCGCTGCTTCCAGCGGTACTACCGCTGCCTGGAAAGACAGCAGAACGAAACTACCAGAAACCTCATAACTTTCGCAAATGTACTCCGAAAGAGGTGAGACCAACTCCGTTGGAAATGTACCGACAAGGAGAAGGCTACAAGGTGTGGAACTTTCCTCACGGTTGAACCGGCAATATTTCCGCCACCGAAAACGCAACAAGTTTTCCAAAGTCAAACCGTTTTCGATGAACAAGAGCTTGACATGGAGATGAACCAAGCTCTAGTTCCTCACCACCAACAAGCCAAATAAGAACCAAGAAAGATGATATGCCAAGCATGCAAAGGTTTGAGCTCTCCACAAAGATGCGATCAAGTTACTCACTCGAGAGCCCCTCTTGATAGTACGCCTATCTACCCTATAGCCCTATCAAGATCATACCTTTGCCTTGAGCATTCCACTTGAGCTAGATGATGACGATCTTGATCACTCCAAGTGGACCACCTTTCTTGATTGCGCTTGCTAGCACATGCTTGATGAAGACTTCTCCAAATGCTCCCCCATACTCCATTTATGGGAGGGACTCGCTAAGCTTCGTCTTCATGTCTCCTTTGCAAGATTCAATCAAAAGATATCTTCCGAGATGCATCTTATTGAACTTGCACTTCATCTTCTTCTCTTGGTATGTATGATGGCTTGGGGGGGTAAACATGATTGTTCACCCAATCTTCTATTCCAAGCCATACTTGCAATGAGCTCAACTCTACACATGACCATTCTTCATATAAACCCTTTGAATAGAGCATTGGTCATTAAGTCATCTTGAAGAGTCCAACACACGGACTCCTATAATTTCCCATGGACAAGATCTATTAGAATATCTCAATGTAAACATTAGTCCATAAGGATTGTCATTAATTACCAAAACCACGCATGGGGGCAACCATGCACTTTCAGTTCCACGCATCTAGAATATCCTGCAGTTGATGAACCGGCGGCTCACTACCCCGTGGATGATATCACGGAGAAGACAAATTGTGAGTTACATGTGCCAATGAAGAACATCAGTTATCCGTTGGCGAAAGGATATGCTTTACAACATCAACCTGGAGCAACCTTCCATTTTGGTCAGATTCCAGCTGGATATGCTCGTGTCGGGGTCACAAAAGTTATGCTGGGATTCCACTCAATGGAACTTGACATTCCTGGAAATGATGACGAGAATACTTTGGGAGAAGTCGAGCATGGTATCGTCCTATGGAAGAAGAAATACATCATCTTTACAGACTCTACGCCAAGGCCACCGACTCCTCCGAGTAGAAATTTATCACCTAAAAGTCCACCCGCCTTCCGCGATGATTGGGTGCCCACCGCAAGTCCATCGCCCGCGCCGTCCCGTCAGCCGACTGATGCGCCCACTAGTCATGTGACAAAGCGGAGTTTGTTCAGGAAAGGCAGGTCCCCTGTCATTAAACGTGCAAAGAAAACACATAAATTGAAGTCTCCTGAGAAGTTAGCTCCTGAGAAACCGGCTTGCGAGATGACTATGAAGGAAATAACGGTGAGCTTAAATGCCGATGCGGCAACCTTTTTTGAACGGAGAAAAGAGAAAAAACATGCCGCAACACTGGATCCCTTAAAGGAACTTCTGAAGACTATACCAATTGAGGTAATAGATCGCACCATTGACAACTTATATAACCCTCCACCGGCGCCGTTTACAGACTATGAGCGCGGTATTAACAAGGTACATAGCTCGCAGATGGAGGAAGAGGAGGAGCAACGGAAACAAAAGAAATGCGGGAAACAAGTTGCTCAGCTCGGGGAACAAGAAGTACAATCGATGGCCCCGCTCATTGTGTCGTCTCGGGCTCCTCAGGAAATCGAGCCTGGAGAAGTTGTATACCGTGCAGACAGAGAGTACGAGACTCTTGAGATAGCATATCAATATACTCTCGGGCTGCCTCTGGTGACAAACCCCAGTGCTCTAACAACACAGTTATGGAGATTGCATAACTGGTACATGGACATCTCAAAAGATGGGACTTTCTATTTCATGGCGGGAGTTAAGGATGAGCACTACTTCCAAGAATATGCTGTACAGGTTGAGTTCTCTGAACTTTTTCACATGTACAATCAACGTGCTCTCGACAAATCTATCATCAGCTGCTATTGTCTGTAAGTAATTTATTTGTGTATTTTCGTTATTTAGTTAAGCTCGTTCATTGCCAGTAATTATCCTCACATCATTCTTTTGTACGCTATTATATATGCATAATGAAGATTCGTGAATGCAGACAGCTCAAAATCTGGGACATTGGGTTCATTGACCCGGATAAAGTTCATGTCCAGACTTTAGAAAATCAACCCGACGCCATAGAGGACGTTCTACTGAATTTCTTTAAGCGACAAAGTACCAAAAAAGAAATACTTTTTTCCTACAACTTCAAGTGAGTGTTATTGTCTTGTACACATTATTTTTTGCTTTCCCGATATTAAGTGCAATTGATGAGTTCTGAATTACGTGCGCAGTGTCGGGGGGCTACCCCCGGGTAGGGTAAAGGCGAGGGTAAGATACTCGTGTTTACAGTGGTAAATATCTTTGGCCTGGTGCCAAAGGTCCTTTGACTCGTCAGGAGGTAAAGGGACGCCTTTTGGAGGTGCGCAGGAGGTGGCTCTTGGGAAAGGTCAGGAGGTGCCCTTTGGAGGAAGCAGGGGCCAGGCTGTCTCCCCTGCCGATACTATAAATAGACCCCCAGCCCCTCACTCTCATTCAGGCAGAGGCAGAGATTTCTCCTAAGAACCAGCTTCTCGAAGATGTCTTTGGGAGCAAGCCTAAGACATCTTCGTGTAGCTGGGCCTAGGGGCATTCTCTTGTGCAATATCAGAAACAGGTGCTAGTGAGCAGGGTCCTGGGTGGCTCGGGCTATGAGTAAAGTCGGCTTGGAGGTATGTCGGAGGCAGCCGACGTACACCCGGCGCGGGAGAGGCTGAGGCAGGAGACACTGATAAACTAGCATGGGTCGGGCCGGCATAGCCTGGCCGACATAACCTGACCGGCATAAGCATGTCGGCGTAAATCCCTCTATTTATTGTATGCAGGAAGGAGGTTCCGGCTTAGGTACTCCGGGACTCTGGAAGGCGGGCGGAGGTAAGCAGGCCCGACATATCCCTGCCGGGGTACGACGGAGGATCCGGCGTAACCGTGCCCGGACTAGGTGGAACCATCCGACATATCCTATGTCGGGCGGCAAGTCAAGGGCAAGTACAAGGCCAGGACACTGACCCGTCTGGCACGGAAGCTAAGTCACCTCCCGTCTGACACGGGCGCGGGACAAGGGGTATAGGACAAGGGCGATGTGATCATTCCACTGTACTGGCAACTGACTGACAGGAGACAAGGCATGGAGAAGGCACGTCCTGTCTCTGGCAGGGGAAGCATCATTACCTAAGCCGGCGGCGGCTACGGTAAGACGCATCATGGCCTACCTCGACCTATGTCGGATAGCCCGGCGCCTAGGTCGTGGTAGAGGTGTCGACATTACCGTTGGACGGGGGCTGTTGTCCGGGGGGGCCCGGAGGAATTAGGGTTCCCGGACAACTCGGCTGGACCTCTATAAGTAGCGCCATAACTCCTCCTGGGAAAAAGAGACCGACCAGAGGTCAAAAACTATAGGCGCATTTACTCCCCGTCTGCTTGTAGTTCATCCTTGTTCTTGAGTTCATCCTAGAGAGAGGTAAAACAGCTCAAGGAGCACCTTTGTAGATCTTGTGAGACACGTATAGAGAGAGGCAAGGCAGGAGTAGGGGTGTTACCTCCTCACGAGGGCCCCGAACCTGGGTACATCGTGCGTGTTTGTGGTTGCTTGTGGTTTTGAGTGTGTTCTTCGTGTGTTCTTGCGGTTTCTTCCCTGCACAGGTCGGTTTTGGGTTATTCCGTGCCATCTTTTGTGTGAGCTCCTTAGCTCGCTAGCCCTCCCCGGATCCACCAGCGTCCATCGGCCCCACACATTTAGCCATCCTATGGCATCTGTCGTGATACCACCACGACAGTTGGCGCCCACCGTGGGGCAGGTAGAGGCGCTGGCTGGTGTACTCATCCGGACGGGCCCCGTGCGAGTCCTCTCCGGCCTCGTCGTCAGGTTCGGCGACATGGACTTCGTCAGCGACAACGCCGGCTGCTTTCGCGGCAGGCCATTTCCGGCCAACGGCTGCGTCATCGAGTTCGGCACCTTCGCCACCTATGTCGCCACCGAGCTCGTCCGCGAGTACCCGGCGCAGGTGCTCGTGGCCGAGGATCCCCCAGCTGTCTGTGCGGCTCGCGGCCGGCGTACCACTCGCCCCGGGAGCTGCGCGGTCATGATGGCCGGGGTAACGGCTCCTCCGGCAGAAGACCCTGTCTTCGAGCCCGAGGCAAGGTCGACCCGGAGGGCCAAGCAGGCACTGGAGAAGCAGGGCCATGGCGGCGCCGAGACATCCCGTGTCCCGGTATGGACTGAACCTCTTAGAGAGACAGTAGAGAGGTTGACTGTGCCGGGGGCAGCTGAGTTAGAGGCAGAGCGGCTGAGCTTGCTGGAGGAGGCATAGAAGTTAGCGGAGGTCCGGAGGGACTTTGACCGAGTTCAGCGTGAGTATGACGCGGCTCATGGTTTCTCGCCGATAGGAGGTCGGCCAAACCGTGAGGCCGAGGTACGCAGAAGAGGAAAGGGTCTTAATGCCGAGATAGATAGGGATGGCAGAACTACATCCAATGTGACTCCTAGCGTAATGTCGGCGGCTAGGCCGAATTACAGCTCTCCAGCCAAGACCCTCAGGGCTGCCGAGGCAGCAAGGGCCGAGTTATCCGGTCTAACCGGAGAGGCTCGCCGTAGGCAGCAGGACCGAGTCAACGAGCTGGTGGAAGTAGCAACCCGGCAGAACGAGGCTGTCAAGAGGGTCAGTGGGGCCGCGGGTGGATCTCAGATTGTCCACTCGACCAGAGCCCCCAGCGGCGTGTCCAGAGGACAGGCTTCCTCTCCGCATGTCGGTGGAAACCAGAACCGGAGTAGGAACCCCGGGGGAAATCAGCAGCTCCAGATGCTGACATATGACCCGGCGTATGCCGGAAAGCAGATGGCAGGCCAGGGCAATGCTGGGCAAGTCCAGAGCAGAAGCCGACAGGCTCCGAGTAATCGGCAGGACGGAAATGCCAACTCGGTTGGTCGGGGATACCCACCCCGATATCTGGCGCCTAATCAGGCCCCGAGGCATCAAGTTGTTGGAGCAATGCAGCCCCGGCAATTGGGCGGGCAAGATCTGAACCGGTATGATGACGGCAACTCGGCAATGGCCAAGGCCGGGTATCATGTGTATGAGAGCGCTCTGGGGTCTCGACTGGGAACTCGCCAGTTAGACCCGAATGATGCTCGTTACAAGCTAGATCGGATATATCGATCCGAGCTGATGGAGGAGCAAGGCCCACCCGGTCCTGCTTGCTTCGGGCCCAGAATCATGTCGGAGCAGCCTGTCCCCCACTTTCAGTTGAACAGGGGAGCCAAGACTTACGACGGCAGCACCAAGCCAGAGGACTGGCTGACCGACTATGTGACAGCAGTGCACATTGCCGGGGGAAACCGCCGATGGGCGGTACGATACATCCCGCAGATGCTTGAGGGACCAGCCCGAATCTGGTTGAACAATTTGAGGGAGGGAAGTGTCAACAGCTGGCTGGACTTCGAGGAAGCCTTTGTCAGCAACTTCTCCAGTACCTACAAGAGGCCCAACCGACCTCAGCAGCTTGCGATGTGCAGGCAGAAGGACAATGAGACTGACCGAGAGTACTTGACTCGGTGGAGCACAATTCGCAATTCCTGTGAAGGAGTTGTGGAGGCCCAAGCCAGTTCGTGGTTTGCGCAGGGATGCCGACATGGCTCCATGCTTTGGCAGAAACTGCAGAGGGAGATGCCGGCCACCTTGGCCGAGACAATGAGAATTGCCGACAGCTATGCTCTCGGTGATCCGATGCAACCTCACCTGGACTCGGGCGAACCAAGTAGGAGGAACCCGGGGAACAACAGATCCGGGCAGGGCAGAAACAGTGACCGGCATGATTTCGGCCAGAAAAGAAGGGAGCCCGACTTTCGCTATGCCTCGCAGCAGGTGGCGGCGGTAGCCGGGGAACAAGGCAATACCGGTAGCAATCAGCGGCAGAAGACGGATGGTCAGGGTTGGGCAGAGGTGAAGAAAACTTGGGCCAAGCAGAGGAAGCCCTTGACGTATGAGGACATGCTGGACAAACCCTGCTGCTATCACACTTTCGAGCCCAACCGACCGGCCAACCACACAACTCGGCAGTGCAGCTGGTACCAGCGCATGCGGCAAGAAGGTGCTCCGGGGGGATCTCTAGTAACTGCCCCTGAAAAGCCGGCAGCTCCAAGACCTCCGGCACCAGTAAGTGGAGCCAATGCTGTCCGGGTAAACCCACCAGTACGGAGGCGACCACCGGCAAGGCCGGTAAATGTGGTGAACATCCGAGGTAACAACAATGCCGGTCCTAGCAACCAGGGCGGTTACCCGCAGGGTGACTATCAGGAAGCTCATCAGAGCTATGTGATCTTTGTGACCGAGCCCACTGACAAGAAAAGTCAGCGCCAACGCACTATGGAGGTGAACGCCGTCATGCCGGCGGTACCCAAGTTCATGCACTGGTCCGAGATAGAGATCAGCTGGAGTCGGAAGGATCACCCCCGGGTTATGCCTAAGCCGGGAGGGTACGCCTTGGTGGTGGACCCGACATTCATCGGGCCGAGTATCAACGTCCGGTTCAGCAGAGTCCTGGTTGACAATGGCAGTGCCATTAACATCATGTACAAGGACACAATGCTTAAGTTGGGAGTGTCCCTGAACACGCTGCTGCCGACCAACACAACCTTCCATGGCATTGTGCCGGGGGTTTCTTGCTCGCCTATGGGCAAAATCTGGATAGATGTGTTGTTCGGAACCCGGGAGAACTGCCGGACCGAAAGTCTTGAGTTTGAGGTGGTGGACCTCGAGAGCCCGTATCATGCCCTGATTGGCCGACCTGCTCTGGCCAAGTTCATGATCTCCACTCACATGGGCTATCTGAAAATGAAGATGCCAGGTCCGAACGGTATAATCACTATCGCTGGGGACTACAAGCGCTCTATCGAGTGTGCTACTGCCGGCTCTTGCTTGGCCGAGTCATTGGTCATAGCCGAGGAGAAGAAGAAAATCCAGCAAGTGGTGACGCTGGCCCAAGCCTCCCAACTCGGCGTACCCGGGATGGCGAACCCGGAGCAGCATGCTTCCTTCCAGCCACTAAAGGAGACCAAGAAGGTCGTAGTAGACCCGGTTAACCCAGAGCACCGGGTGATCGTCGGCACCAGCCTGGGCAGCAAATAGGAAGGCGAGCTCACCGACTTCCTCCGTGAGAATCGGGATGTCTTTGCTTGGTCGAATGACGACCTTCAAGGAGTTCCAAGGGAGTTGGCTGAGCATTCGTTATTCGTGAGGCCGGATGCAAAGCCGGTGAAACAACCAACAAGACGTCTCTCGGACGAGAGAAGAGCCGCGATCATGGAGCATCTAGCCGTATTGCTTGCGGCTGGATTTGTGATGGAAGTACTGCACCCGGACTGGTTGTCTAACCCGGTCCTGGTAGAGAAGAAAAAGGATGACCCTCTCCTGGCCAAGGTGTGGCGCATGTGCATCGACTTCACAAACCTCAACAAGGCATGCCCGAAAGATCCTTTCCCGCTCCCCCGGATAGATCAAGTGATCGACTCCACTGCCGGGTGTGAGCTTTTGTCTTTTGTAGATGCGTATTCTGGTTTTCACCAAATACCATTGAACCCGGCTGATCAATTAAAGACTGCTTTTATCACCCCGTACGGGGCTTATTGCTATCGTGTCATGACCTTCGGGTTGAGAAATGCCGGTGCCACATATCAAAGATGCATGCAGAAATGCTTGCATGAGCAAATAGGTCGGAATGCAGAGGTGTATGTTGACTATATAGTCATAAAAACAAAAGAAAAATCCACTCTGGTCGATGATCTAAGGGAAACATTCGTTAACTTGAGAAAGTTTCGAATGAAGCTTAACCCGGATAAGTGTACTTTCGGTGTACCGGCTGGAAAGTTACTCGGTTTTCTGGTGTCTAGCCGGGGTATCGAGGTTAACCCGGGCAAGATCCGAGCTATCGAAAGCATGAAACTGCCCACTCGCCTTAAAGATGTACAAAAATTCACCGGATGCCTGGCATCCCTAACTCGGTTTGTGAGCCGGTTAGGAGAGAAAGCTTTGCCTTTGTATCAACTCATGAAAAAGAGTAAAACATTTATATGGACACCACAAGCAGATGCAGCTTTTAATGACATGAAGAAGACACTCTCAAATGCACCGGTGTTGGCATCTCCCTTACCCAAGGAGCCGATGTTGCTCTATATCGCGGCTACCAACCGGGTTGTAAGCGTGGTGATAGTGGTGGAAAGAGAAGAGGGTAAGAGGGTGGTGCAGAGGCCCGTATATTACCTGAGTGAGGTGCTCTCCCTCTGCAAGCAGAATTACCCGCACTACCAGAAGATGGCCTATGGTGTATACCTGGCGGTCACCAAGTTGAAACACTACTTTCAAGAGCATCCGGTTACAGTGGTGAGCGAGGCTCCCTTGTCCGAGATTATAGGGTGCAAAGATGCCAGCGGCCGAGTTGCCAAATGGGCCATCCAGTTGTCTCCGTACGCCCCGACTTACGAAAGGAGGGACGCCATTAAGTCGCAGGCGCTGCCGGACTTCTTGGTGGACTGGGCCGAGATGCAATATGAGCCTCCCCCGCCCGACTTCAATTTTTGGAAGATGCACTTTGATGGGTCCAAGGCAAAAATCGGTTGGGTGCCGGAGTGGTCCTCACTTCTCCGAAGCAAGATGTACTGAAATATGTGCTCCAGATTCATTTCTCGGCATCCAACAATGTGGCTGAGTATGAGGCACTCGTGCATGGCCTCAATGTCGCTAAGGAAATCGGCATCCGGCGGGTAGAATGTTATGGTGACTCGGATTTGGTGGTGCAGCAGGTGTCGGGAAATTGGGACGCGTTGGATGCCAACATGGCGTCATACCGATTCCATGTACAGAAAATTTCCGGATTCTTTGAAGGATGCGAGTTCAAGCACATACCCCGGGGAGAGAATGAGGCTGCGCATGTATTGTCCAAGCTGGGGTCATCACAGGCCGCGATCCCACCCGGCATAGCTTTGGAGCACTTAAGCAAACCGTCAATCAAGCCATCACCCGAGTCAGAGTCCATATTCATCCCGAAGAGCTCAGTAGCAGAAGCTGTGCCCATGGAGGTTGATGTCGGGAGCATTTGGCTCAGCTCGGGGACTGCGCAAGGTATGTCGGCGGAGGTGATGTCAGCCGAGCCTATGGAAATAGACGCCCCAATCTTCCCCGTACGGCCGGTGCCGAGTTGGGCGCTACCCATCATGGCATATATCATGGATGGGACCCTGCCGGGCAATGAAGTGGAAGCCCGGCAGGTGGTGAGAAGGGCCAAGGCTTACACGGTGATCAACCAAGAGCTGTATAAGAGAAGTGTCACTGAGGTGCTGCAGCGTTGCGTTGACACGGAGGAAGGGCAAGAAATGCTGCTCGAGATACATCAAGGTGAATGCGGTCATCATGCCTCCTCAAGGGCACTGGTGGCAAAGGTCTTCCGGCACGGGTTCTATTGGCCTTCGGCTCTGCAGCAAGCAGAGGATATTGTCCGGAAGTGTGGAGGTTGCCAGAGGTTTGCACACAGAGTACACATGCCGGCGGCAGCACTGAAAACTATCCCCATCACATGGCCGTTTGCGGTATGGTGCTTGGATATGGTGGGTCCGTTCAAGCCGGCGCGAGGTAACATGACTCACATACTAGTCATGGTGGACAAGTTCACCAAATGGATCGAGGTGAAGCCGATTCGGAAGTGTGATGGAGCTACAACCGTCTCATTTATGAAGGATATCATACTGAGATATGGTTACCCGCACAGCATTATCACGGACAATGGCACCAACTTTGCAGTAGGGGAGTTTGCTCGGTTCTGTGCGGAGAAGAGAATCCGGCTAGATGTGGCCTCGGTGGCACACCCAGAAGCAAATGGACAGGTTGAAAGAGCCAACGCCTTGGTGCTTGCCGGCATAAAAGCCCGGCTAATAGAACCACTCCTGCGAACTCCGGGATGCTGGATAGAGGAAATACCGGCGGTGCTATGGGGTCTCCGGACCACACCCAACAGATCTACCGGGTACACACCATTCTTTATGGTGTATGGTGCTGAGGCAGTGTTGCCAACCGACATACAATATGACTCGCCCAGGGTGGCGATGTTTACAGAAACCGAGGCAAGAGAAGCCCGAGAGAATGATATCGACTTGCTTGAAGAGGCAAGAGAGTTGGCCCTATCTCGGTCAGCAATATACCAGCAGAACCTCCGACGCTATCATAGCCGGAAGGTGCACCCCCGGGTGTTCAGAGAAGGAGAGCTGGTACTGAGGCTGATACAGCGAACTGCCGGCATGCACAAGTTATCCCCTCCGTGGGAAGGACCTTTTGTGGTGAGCAAAGCCCTGCACAATGACTCATATTATCTTGTAGATGCGCAGGAAGCTAGAAAAGGTGTAATGGATAGAGCCGGCGAGGAAACCAAGCGACCGTGGAATGTAGCCCTACTTCGTCCTTTTTTCGCATAAAGGGCACAGTGTATGTATCTCGGTCCCCTTTAAATGAAATGTCGGCACCCCGGGATAAACTCGGGGACTGCCAGATCTTTATCTATGTTTATGCTTCAGTTATTTCTTCGTTACCTGCGTACCGGCGTCTCGAGATGAAACTCGGGGACTGCCTTGTGTATTTTGTGTTTATTATCCATGTGCTGAATAAGCTTTCAACCTTGCTTCAAAGTTAAGTAATGTATGCTATGTGAAAGGATCTTGTGACTCGACTGACGGATGCCCAAAGTGGTAGTCAAGAGCAAATATGATGGAGGGTGGTAAACACGAAAACGAACTCGGGGACTCGGTGTAGAAGCAATTCGGCACGTGTTGAGTGTTAACCCCGTTTTTCAGTTATTATTCCGTTATGTCGGAAAACCTTTGAACCTTAACTCGGGCATTTTCTAGTACCGTATGCTATAGTCGTGATTTTGTGACTCGACTGTCGAACGCCTGTATGGTAGACAAGAGCAAAAGTCGCTAAGTATAGTAAACGAGAAAGTAAACTCGGGGACTCGGTGTAAAGTAAGCCGACATGACTAGGCACTTGTTCGATTCAATAAGGCAAATAGCAAAGTATTCTACTTAAGCTTGTATATATTACATATGCACCCGGCATTCCGGGGATTTGATAGAACTGTCCTCTAAGGTTTTACACAGGAGGCTTGGCAGCAGGAGTCTCGGTAGCCGCGGTGGACTCGGTGGTGTCGGCAGCTCCCAGCTCGACGTTGACCTCAGCGGCGGCTTTCAGCTGGTCGGTAGAGGCCGACTTGGTAATGTCGGCGGCGGCGTCCTCGCTGGCTAAGTCCGCAGTCCCAGAGGTGGAAGCTTTCCCGGATGTCTGGGCTTTGCCGGTGAGGCGGCCTTGGTTTTCTTCTTCGGCGTCTTCCTCCTCGTCCTCATCGGCGTCGGCATAGTCTTCGTCGTCTGAGTAGACCTCGCCCTCGACATATTGGTGGGGCTGTGAGTAGCTGGCAAAGTAATGCGCAGCGTCTTGTCGGAGCTGGATCTTGGCGGGATCGGTGGTCCACGCTGAGTTCTCACGCTGCGCCCGCACCTTCTGAAGATCGATCCCTTCATACCAGGATAGTATGAAGGAAAGGGTTTGGTCCGCACCGGCACGGGCTGCGGAGGACCTCCATTCCCGGAGGCGACGCTCCGTCTTCATCAACTCCTGGGCCAACTCGGACACATTGTCCGGAGGCGTGGCGCCGGGCCAGAGCTTCCGGTAGACGTGAACGCCGGCATCAAGGAGCTCCATCCCGATACTCTTGAGCGGCGCAAAGCGCGCGTTGAGTGCTACGAGGTGGTCCTCCACGTCCCACTCACCAGAGATGGGGCCGACTTCAGCCCTCTTCGCACGCGCCCGGTTGATGGCCTTCACCGCAACGGTGTGCGTGTGGGAGAAGTGCTCTGAGGAGAAGAAAGCTGTTGATAAGTCAGAAGGCGGGCCGATATAGGGTGTATATCGGCAAGAAAGTCAAGCAAGAAGGGATAAAGTGTGAAGGAACTCACTATCCATCTGGTCGTTGATCTTCTTCAGTTCGGCCAGCCAGCTGTCGCACTGGGACTTGAGGGTGTTGAGTTTTTTCTCGGCCAAGGTGGCGCGAGACTCAGTTTGCTCGAGCACTTCACCCTGAATCCGCACGGCATCCGCCAGGGTCTTCTCCAACTCGGCCTTCTCTATCTTGGCCTGCTCCAGTTCTTGTTGGACCCGAGTTGAATTGGCCTGCTCCTTCTCCAACTCGAGCTTGTGCTCGGCGGCAACTCGGGCGGCGGTGTCGGCTGAAAATGCAACAGGTCGGTTATAATGGTAAAGAGAACCTTGAGAAAGGAAAGATATGTCGGAGACAAGGGAGTGTACCATGGCCCTGGTGCGCAGCCTGGAGCTCTTTGAACCGCCTCCGGAGGGACCCGTGCTCAACCAACAGCCTCTGGAACACCCGGGTGCGCTCCTTGCTACATGACTGGGATAGAAAGCGAAGTGTTAGTGCAGGTTGTTGAAGATGCCAGCCGGGTAACCTTTACTTGGGCAAGTATCGTTACTCGGCAGGAATCTCGGGGACTGGATGAGAAGTGTTTGTTGAAGTTTCTCGCCGAATGGTCTTAACTCGGTCAAGTCTTAACCATTCGACCAGAACCTCGGGGACTAGAGATAGTGGATGTTGGAAGAGCTTACCTCTGCAGCGGTTGTCAGTTGAAGGACCGCAGATTGAAGTGCGTGCAGAGACTGAGCAACTCTCCCGGGCCCAGCCGGATGGTCAATACTTGGGTCGGAAGAGGTAGCCTCGTTGATATCGGCGGCATTCCAATCCGTGTTGTACTGCTCCATCGAACCTGAAGAGTCAGCACTGGGCATCAGGAAACCTGAACTCTCCAAGTCGGCAGCGGTGGCAACCCGGTCGACAGTGGCCTCCAGCATGCGCAGGGCCGCCGTCTTAACGGCAATACGGGGAGGATGCACCACTTTGAGTTTACCCGGAGGAAGCTGACCTTTCTTGGCCGCCAACTGATCCGGGGTCGGGGCAGTTTTCTTCTTGGCGGCCTTAGTTGGTGCCCGGCACTGTTGTTGTGCAGATGGCTGCTTACTTGCAGCGAAGGATTGTAGTTCCGGCGGCGTTGGTTGCTGCGGGGGTGCGTCCGGCACCACCGTGGTCTCGGTTTGTGCAGCGGCAGAACGCGATTGGTTGCCGCCAGACCCGACATCTCGGTCCGGGCTTGCTCGGCTCCCTTCCTCTGCGGTCTTAAATGTCGGCGGGGAGGCGTCGGACATAGCTATGTCGGCTTCCGCGGGTGTCGCCCGGGGTGGGCTGCCGACTCCGGCGTTTGTCGGGGCCGCCGAGTCATTCTGGTCGAGCTCGAGCGGGGCTCTGTGCGTGGAGTAAAGGTTAGAGTGGACGAGGCAAAGAAGTCGACAAACGAGAGGAAAGATGCTTACCCGGCAGCGGTCGGGATCTTCTTGCGGGAAGATTTCTTGGTGATTTTGGCCTTCTTGGCCCCCGGGTTGTCCGCGGCCGAGGTGCCGGCTCCCACGCGCTTGCGCGTAGCTGTTTGGGTGGTCGGCGCGGCTGGTGTTGGAGGCAGAGGGTCAGCACAGGCCAAGGGAATGGCGTGTGTGATCTCTAGCATCACACAATCGTCGTCGTCAGATTCGTCTTGGGGACAAGACCGAGTTCGAGGCTTACCCGGGCCGGAGGTGCGGGAGACCGGGATCGACAAGTGGTCCTCGTCATCCGGGTCCTCGGTGAGCGGAGTTGCCGGCACGGCATTGTCTGCCCGCCAGCCACCATTGGCCCACCTCTTGTCCTCCCGGGCTTGACGATCAAACCTCTGCAAAAGGAAGGTAGCGGGAAATGACTAAGGAAACAAGAAAGGCAAGAATGTAATATAGCTGATGTGTCGGTTGCATGGTGAGGTCGGAGAGGAAGAACTAGAGCTTACCTTGGGCGGAGGATTGGCGCGACTGTGGGGTTCAAGTCCCCATTCCCAGTCGTCTCCCATGGAGGTTTGGGCGATGGCTCGAACACGTCTGCGCACTGCCGGCTTGTCCAACTCGAACGGGCTGATCCGAGTTGGGTCTTGGGGCCCACTCATGTGGCAGATCTTGTGCACCCGGTTCTGCAGGGGGCTTATCCGGCGGGCGACAAAGGTCCTCAGGAGGTCATCCGCCGTCAGATCGTCCTTGATGGAGAGCAGGTGGTTGTGGATGGCCTGGGTCTCTGCGTTGCTGCCCGACGGATCCCAGCCCCAGTTCACCTGGTGAACGGACAGATGTCGCCTAGAGGGGGGGGGGGGGGGGGGGTGAATAGGCGATTAAAAACTTTTTCCGGGGAGCCGGAATTTCCGAGCCAAGATGGACCGGAAATTCCGGTATGCTTGATAAAGGCGGAATAAAACTAGTGTTTTACTTTAGCAAGCATACAACCTAAATATACTAGGTTCACCTATGTGCACCAACAACTTATGCTAAGCAATACAAGTAACAAGGTGATAGCAAGATATATATATATGACTTCAAGCACGAAGGCTATCACAATGTAAAGTGCATAAGTAAAGGGCTCGGGTATAGAAATAACCGAGGCACGCGGAGACGAGGATGTATTCCCGAGTTCCACCCAAAGGGTGTACGTCTCGTTGGAGAGGTGTGCGCAACCACAACAGGTTAGCCGCAACGCCACCAAGGCTCACCTTCTTCTCCGGATGAACTCAACCACAAAAGGTTGCGAGTTCACCTTCCACTATTGATCCCCTTTTGGGCGGAGATCGAATCCCTTACAACAATCTTGAGGCACACACCCACAACTTAATTGGGGGCTCCCAAGTCTTGAGGCACACACCCACAACTTAATTGGGGGCTCTCAAGTGACCACAAAAGGTCTTGACCACAAAAGGTCTTGGCCACAAAAGGCCGGCCACAAAAGGCGTCTAGGGTCCAATGACCCAAGAGTAACAAGCTCACAAGTATCACCACCACGAATCCTCGTGGAGGGCTCAAACCGATGCAAATGCAATGGCAAGAGCACACGAAGTGCTCAAGTCCTTCACTCTCAAATTCCAACAAAGCAACAAATGCTTATGGGGGAATAAGAGAGGAAGAACAAAGAAAACCACAAAGGAGTCAAATCCCTCACTCCCAAATCCCACCAAAAGCAACTAATGCTTATGGGGGGAGAAGAGAGGAAGAACAAGGAGAAGAACCACAAAGGAACTCCAAGATCTAGATCCACTAGGTTCCCCTCACTTAGAGGAGAGATGGATTGGTAGGATTGTAGATCTAGATCTCCTCTCAACTTTCCCTAAAGAATATGCAAGAATCTATGGAGTAGGAGAGAGGGGAAAGTCGTGCTGCCTTGGATGTGCTGAGGAAGAAGAAGGGGAGGGCTATTTATAGCTCTCCAGGAAATATAGCCGTTGGCTGTTTCGAAACTCGGAAATTCCGGTATAAGTGAGACTCGAAAATTCCGGTCAACCGGAAATTCCGAGTCCATGAAATTTCCGAGCTGAAATTCCGGCTGGAGTCAGAACCAAAACCAAACTATTCCTTAGCCGTTTCCGCGAGGCTCTTTGAGGGCAACTCGGAAATTCCGGTATAAGTGAGACTCGGAAATTCCGGTCACCCGGAATATCCGGTCAAAGAAAATCTCCGAGCTAAATTTCCGGTTGGAGTCAGTGCCGAAAACAATTCTTTCCTTAGCCGTTTACGCGAGGCTCTTTGAGGGCAACTCGGAAATTCCGGGTCATCGAAATATCCGACCACAATTTCCGGTTGAGTCCAGCACCTCTTTTCCTTCTTTCCTTAGCCGATTTCTTGGACGAGTTGGGGAACCGGAAATTCCGGTGGAACGAAATATCCGGCCCCAATAATCCGGTTCAGAACAGCCAAACTAAAACCGCTATAACTTTTGCAAATGAACTCCGAATGAGGTGAAACCAACTTTGTTGGAAATATTGCATCCCATAAATAGAGCAAAGTCACCACACATGGCAAGGTGTGGGACTTTCCTCATGGTCGAACCGGCAATATTTCCGCCACCGAAAACGCAAGAAGTTTGCCAACGTAAAACCGTTTTCGAAGCACTTGGGCTTGTCATGAGGAACACGACAAGCACCAACACCCAACATCCAAAACACAACAAGATGAACGAATGAAATCCCGAATTGGATGAGCTAGCGCTTGGCATGAAGATGAACCAAGCTCTAATTCCTCACATGGATAAGAGCCAAATAAGAACCAAGAAATATGATATGCCAACTATGCAAAGGTTTGAGCTCTCCACAAAGATGCGATCAAGTTACTCACTCGAGAGCCCCTCTTGATAGTACGCCTATCTATCCTATAGCCCTATCAAGATCATACCTTTGCCTTGAGCAATCCACTTGAGTTGGATGATGACTGTCTTGATCTCTTCAAGTGGTTCATCTTTCTTGATTGCGCGTCCAAGCACATGCTTGATGAAATACTCCCCCATGCTCACAATGGGAGAGTCTCGCTAAGCTTCGTCTTCGTGTATCCATAGCAAGCTCCAAGCATAGGATCTTTTCGAGAAAGCTTCTCTTGGTCTTGCACAACTCATCTTTTCTTCACTAAGATGATGTCTTGAATCTTCAAGACATACTTGCAATAAGCTTCACTCAACACATGAGCTTCAAGAGTTCAACACATGAACTCCACTATTCTCATGGACACGATCTATAAGATATCTCAATGCAAACATTAGTCCATAGAGATTGTCATTTAATTACCAAAACCACACATGAGGGAAAATGCTCTTTCAATCTCCCCCATTTTGGTAATTGATGACAATCTCTTTTGAGAGGGTTAATAATATGGAATTTAACGAACAAGAGTGGTTGCACTAACATCAAATACTACAAAGGTATGTGATGTTAGTCCATCCACATATATAGTGCAAACTCCCCCATAATTTATGCACGTGTGTATGAACATGAATTCATTGCATATATTGTCAACTATTACCGATGGTGGAGTTTCCACTATATATAAAACCAAGCAACGAATGCAAAGGCAAGAAAGGCAAATATAGCAAAGTACAAAGCCAATTCCATACAACCCTCCAAAACTTCTCCCCCATTGGCAACGATTGCCGAAATGGGCGAAAAGCTTTAGAAGGACAACATAATAAGATCTCCTCCATGATTTATGCATTTCTCATGATATGAGTGAAATCAAATGCACATATCCAATGACGAATAGATGGAGGGGATCAAACTATATTGAGGATCCAAAGATTGCACAAGAAAGATACCAATTGAAATCCACTAGAAGGATAACAATTGCAAAAGAAGGATGCATTCACAAAGAAGCAAGCAATCAAGGGATCCAAGAAAAACAATTGAGCACAAGAAGATATTATGATAAGATCAACCAAGTGTTCTAAAATCAAGAGGGAACTCCCCAAGGTACATGCACAATGAAAGATTTGTATTTCAATATAGTGTGCATAACATGGAATCCTCACTCCCTCCTAGATAATTTTGAACACACACAAATGTTGAGCAACAAGAAATAGAAGAGACAAATGGAGACTTGCTCAAACAAGAAAGGATGGGTGTGACATGGAAATATATTTTAGGAGACTAAAACAAGGATGAGCCAAGGCATCACTATAGTCTTTCAAAATATGAGGCACATAGTGCATATCATGTATTTCGCATACAAGCACACCAAAGAGGATACATCAAATAGGATCACAAGCTTAATAAGAGGCAATGTGATACCAATAGAAAAACAAAGCTTGTGCCTTTTAGAGATCACCAAAGAATCAAGAAAGTAATAAAAGGTGATCACTAAAGATTTTGAATACCAATTAAAGATGTAACTACACTCATGTGTATAAGTTTCTAAGTAGACACTAAGTCCACAAAGAAACATGCACACACAATGTAGGTACACGGTAAAGCACATGGTATCCAAGAGGAAGTCATAAATACACCGATAAGATTTTTGCTTAAAAGCAAAGCACATAGCTCAAATTATTCTTAGAGGGTATAGATGAACTTCCAACACCAAATTCTCAAAGCATCACAAATACCCACATAGGATAAGTGATAGTTGAGATGCTTCGAGAAAGATAACAAATATCACATAAGGCAAATGATTTTGAGAATTCATCAATATTGCACATGAGAGACTTTGAAGAAGATTTGCTAGATTAACATATTGGGGATCGGTGAATCATGAAAATGATTATATATATTCCCCTTGATGTGTAATCATCCCGGCTTACTCACATTTGCAATGAAGATGTTTTGAAAGGAACTTTGCAAAAACCATATCAAATGCAACTTAGACATACTCATGCCAAAGAGCAACCTACACATGGTTGAGAGCTAGAAATATATGCATGAGTTAGATACTTGTTACCGAGATAGCATTGACGGTGTAGAAGATGAGAGTTCACAATCATCCAAGCTTGGCTCCAAAAAGCACATGGTGAAGACATCTTCTTTAATATGTGACAAGCTTCCAATGCATCTCCCATGTACCTAAAATAACTCAAGTACACCATGGTACCCAAACTAATTGGGTCCAAAGTAGTTAGAGCAACTACAACACATAGGACAAACTCCACATAAATATGTGCATATTGATATGAAATAGACTTTCATGCACATCTTAACCATTTAGGATTTGATGGAGTTTATCCTATATATTGGATCAACAAAAGTAAGCATGCCATAAGATATACATATAATACATATGCATGAACAAAACTTTCAAGAACCAAATGAGATACAATTTGGACAAAACACCAATTAAATCAAGAAGCTACACAAAAGTGTGGCAAGAGAAAGATTTGTCCACATTATATCAAAGACCCAAATCAACACATGATTGGAGATACCAATATGAAAAGATATCAAATGAAAATATAGTCAAGGAATGACCATAACCCTCTACACTTTTCATGATGGTCCGAAGTACCAAGATGAAAAATGTTTGTCTTCCTAAGAGACATGTCATCGGGATCAAATACCAATTGAAGACAACTAATGTTCAATAACATATAGGATTGCTCCCCCAAGATTTGTGCATTCTTTATGATCTTGTATGTAAATACAAAATGCACACAAGTGGGATCATTACCCTCCATATATCTTTTTGAACACAAAGTTCAAGAAAATCAATAAGACCCGATATCAAATAAAAGGATGATGTTCTACTCAATGTAGGATAGCTTCCCCAAGAATAGTGCATTACTTAGAATTAAGTCTTTGAGTGTAAATGCACAATAATGGGATCCTTGCTTTTCCTAACTCAAGAAAGCACAACACAAATTATGAGTAGAGCAACAAAAAGATCCAAATGAAGCAAGGATGACAAAAGGGTGGTTAGACCAAAACAAACTTGGCGATAGAATAAGACAATTTATGAACAATAGCCAATGTGAAGATGATCAATAAATTTACCACAAATATAATTATCACTTGTCAAAGACAATGATTGTATGGAGATAGTTCTCGGTGGTACATGACATATATGTATTCAAGATCATATTCACAAAACATAAGCATGTGGCAAAATAAAAGAATTGAAAAACATGCTTATCTCGAGATTCTTGATGGCTTCAAATAATCGATGATCATACTAAGCATCAAGAAACTCTCTCACAAACAAGATACCAAAAGATGGGTGAACGAAAAGCATTTAAGCAAATATGGAACTTGTTTGAGTACCATGCCACCTAGGAACAAGATAATCAACAATATCAACTCTAGGTGACACTACCTCACATGTTCACATTTTCTAGGCTTGTAATATGCACATAGCTTATTACTCCCCCATAATGTGATAATCCATTCTTTTTAACAAGAGGCAAAAGAAATCCAAGAGATAATTAATGGACATTAGAATTTGAATTTCTCATGAGTAAGACATACCACAAAGAGAGTAGATAACATTGATATATCACCACTAAGCGGTAGTCCTCATGAATACACATTTTAGGATAGTGAGTTACCAAAAAGCACATCACTCCCCCAAAATGGGATAGTCCATTAAAATCCCTAAAGGAGCCAATTAAGATGAAAGCAAATAAACAAGAGGCTCAAAACATACATGGTGTGCAAACCAACATACACAAGCTTGATTACTCAATCAAAAGTAAGTAGAGTGCACAACACATATAAAACACTAGTAAGGTACAAAACCAAACACATGCAAGGGTGCAAGTAACTTTCAATGTATACATATGAATTAAATACAAGTTACCGCAAGGAGGAGCATTGGATATATGCTAAGACAATATAATCCACTTGACTTGACTTGAGATAATATGGATGATGAAGATCCCTTAATTCTTCATGATGTAGTCAAGTCTCCAATGTCCTCCACACCTATTGATCAAGTTTTAGCTTGTTGGTCCCCAACCAAGTTGGGTCCTAAGAGGTTAGTCACAATAGGCTTGGCAACCCAAATGGTTCTTTTCTTGACACCACTTTGAGTGCCAACAAATTTGGCAAACACATTGCCAACCTTATCCTTCCGAAGGGAATGAACATTATCAATAGTAGTGGGGTTGGATAAGTTACCATGAGTGCATGAAGAAGCAAAGTGATCCTTCCCACGACAATTGTAGCAAAGTCGGCTTTTACCTTTCTTCTTGGGAAGGGGAGGTTCTTCAACTTGGGAAGCTTGAGTTTGGACTTGAGATAGCTTCCCTTGTTGCTTCTCACTAAGAGGCTTCTTCTTCAACGGGCAAGATCTAACATGGTGCCCTTCAACCTTGCACTTGAAGCACACAATCTTGGCCGAATCAATTACTTGTTCTTGGCCCTTCTTCTTGATGAACTTGTGCTTCATCTTGTTCTTGGACTTGTTCTTGTTATTTGAGTTGAATCCAAGTCCACTCTTGTCATGAGGAAGTTGTTGTACTCTCAACATGTTGTCGAGGGTGGACTTCCCTTCATGACACTTCTTCAAGTCTCTCTTCAAAGAAGTGACTTGTGCCTTGAGCTCTTTGAGTTCCTCTACATGGTTAGTTTCAACACAAATACTAGAGGAAGTAGATGCTACAATGTTAGAGCAATAAGGCAAGGAATGTAATTCATCACAAGATTTAGCAATAGTATGTGATGTAGAATTACTAGTACTAGCACATTGCAATAAAGCATTAGTAGTAGAAGTTGTGCTAGTATCCACAAGAGGCTCACAAGATGTTACCTTCGTAGTGACCGCCTCATGAGCTAACTTTAGCCTAGCATGGGATGCTAGAAGATCCTCATTAGAGCTTGAAAGCTTTTCATGATTTTCTTCCAATATCCCATACTTGCTAGTTAGCAAATCAAGTTGAGCCCTTAGCTCAACATTCTCCTTCAAAATAGATGCTTCACACAAAGTGGAGTTAGTAGCACAAGCATCATTAATATTAGAAATGGAAGGTGACAACATGACAAGCTCATTATTTAACTTAGCATTTTCTTTACTAAGCACATTACATTTAGCAATAGCAAGGTCATGTAAAGGAGTGGAGGTGCTAGAATTCTCAAGGTTTGATAACCGAGTTTGAAGTTGATCGTGAGACTTAATAAGAAGATCATGTTCACTTGTCAATGCCTTGTGAGCATTGTCAAGTGACTCAAGGTCTTCAACAAGTCTAGCATGAGCAGCCACAAATTCGGTCTTTTCATTTTGCACAATTTTACATTTAACAAAATGAAGATCACGCTCCTTAGTTAGCTTAGCAATTTTGGAGTTATGAGACTCCATGATAGTTTCAAGTTGCTCTTGAAGGTGAGCATTAGTTTCTTGTTCATCTTCTAGAGATGATTGAAGAGATACCTTTTCATAGGCATCTTCTCTCTCAATCTCACCTTTTAGCTCAAGAACATCCTCAAGCTCACTTATGCGGCTCATAAGAGAGCCAAAGTGTTTCTTGCCAACTCCTTGCAAGTTAGTCATGAAATGATCAAAAGCAATAATTTCTTGTTTGATTTCAAGACTAGTATCATCATCAACATCATCATCATCATCATCATGAGATATATTGGAGTGCACGGTAGGAGATACCTTAAACTCCTTAGCCATAAGGCAAAGGTGAGTAGTGGATGAAGACGATGAAGAGTTACTTGAAACACCAAAGAGGTCCATGTCTTGTTCCAACAATTGTTGGGATTCCTCTACATTGTTAGCCAAACAAGTACTAGAGGAAATAGAAACATTTTGATCATGGAAACAAGACAAGGAAAGCATATCATCATGAGATTTAGTTAAGCAATTACTACATGATATGCAAGGACTATCAACACTAGCATGTATGACATTTGGAGTGCTAGAGGTGTTTAAGTCCAAAGATAGAGCATTGCAATAAGATGGGTGAGAAGTATAGTCAATAGTGGATTCACCATCAAGAATGCAATTTCTATCACCACTCACCATATCATTACCTTGTGGCAAACCACATGTCGGTGAAGTGGAAGAAGACGTGCGCTCATCACGACCGGATGTGGAAGGAGGACAATCATCCTTGGAAATGTTGGACACCTCATATATATCTTGAAGCTTTGTCCATAATTCATGAGCGCTCCGAAAAGGCATCATTGACGCAAGGACTACATCGCTCAAAGCACATATAAGACCATTAGATGCTAGAGTATCGAGATAAGAGTTTTTCTCATCCTCTAAAGATAATTCTTGTGAATCCTTTGGAGGAGAAAAACCCATATCTACAATACTCTCTAAATTTGAACCCATGTCTCTAAATAGATTAAGCATGCGAATTTTCCAAACATCATAATTTGTGCCATCGAATCTATAAGTGGGATTGTGCACTAGATCTCTAAACGACATCTTTATCTCTAGGCGGTTAGTCCTAATAATGAGAGAACCTGGCTCTGATACCAAATGAACGGACAGATGTCGCCTAGAGGGGGGGGGGGGGGGTGAATAGGCGATTAAAAACTTTTTCCGGGGAGCCGGAATTTCCGAGCCAAGATGGACCGGAAATTCCGGTATGCTTGATAAAGGCGGAATAAAACTAGTGTTTTACTTTAGCAAGCATACAACCTAAATATACTAGGTTCACCTATGTGCACCAACAACTTATGCTAAGCAATACAAGTAACAAGGTGATAGCAAGATATATATATATGACTTCAAGCACGAAGGCTATCACAATGTAAAGTGCATAAGTAAAGGGCTCGGGTATAGAAATAACCGAGGCACGCGGAGACGAGGATGTATTCCCGAGTTCCACCCAAAGGGTGTACGTCTCGTTGGAGAGGTGTGCGCAACCACAACAGGTTAGCCGCAACGCCACCAAGGCTCACCTTCTTCTCCGGATGAACTCAACCACAAAAGGTTGCGAGTTCACCTTCCACTATTGATCCCCTTTTGGGCGGAGATCGAATCCCTTACAACAATCTTGAGGCACACACCCACAACTTAATTGGGGGCTCCCAAGTCTTGAGGCACACACCCACAACTTAATTGGGGGCTCTCAAGTGACCACAAAAGGTCTTGACCACAAAAGGTCTTGGCCACAAAAGGCCGGCCACAAAAGGCGTCTAGGGTCCAATGACCCAAGAGTAACAAGCTCACAAGTATCACCACCACGAATCCTCGTGGAGGGCTCAAACCGATGCAAATGCAATGGCAAGAGCACACGAAGTGCTCAAGTCCTTCACTCTCAAATTCCAACAAAGCAACAAATGCTTATGGGGGAATAAGAGAGGAAGAACAAAGAAAACCACAAAGGAGTCAAATCCCTCACTCCCAAATCCCACCAAAAGCAACTAATGCTTATGGGGGGAGAAGAGAGGAAGAACAAGGAGAAGAACCACAAAGGAACTCCAAGATCTAGATCCACTAGGTTCCCCTCACTTAGAGGAGAGATGGATTGGTAGGATTGTAGATCTAGATCTCCTCTCAACTTTCCCTAAAGAATATGCAAGAATCTATGGAGTAGGAGAGAGGGGAAAGTCGTGCTGCCTTGGATGTGCTGAGGAAGAAGAAGGGGAGGGCTATTTATAGCTCTCCAGGAAATATAGCCGTTGGCTGTTTCGAAACTCGGAAATTCCGGTATAAGTGAGACTCGAAAATTCCGGTCAACCGGAAATTCCGAGTCCATGAAATTTCCGAGCTGAAATTTCGGCTGGAGTCAGAACCAAAACCAAACTATTCCTTAGCCGTTTCCGCGAGGCTCTTTGAGGGCAACTCGGAAATTCCGGTATAAGTGAGACTCGGAAATTCCGGTCACCCGGAATATCCGGTCAAAGAAAATCTCCGAGCTAAATTTCCGGTTGGAGTCAGTGCCGAAAACAATTCTTTCCTTAGCCGTTTACGCGAGGCTCTTTGAGGGCAACTCGGAAATTCCGGGTCATCGAAATATCCGACCACAATTTCCGGTTGAGTCCAGCACCTCTTTTCCTTCTTTCCTTAGCCGATTTCTTGGACGAGTTGGGGAACCGGAAATTCCGGTGGAACGAAATATCCGGCCCCAATAATCCGGTTCAGAACAGCCAAACTAAAACCGCTATAACTTTTGCAAATGAACTCCGAATGAGGTGAAACCAACTTTGTTGGAAATATTGCATCCCATAAATAGAGCAAAGTCACCACACATGGCAAGGTGTGGGACTTTCCTCATGGTCGAACCGGCAATATTTCCGCCACCGAAAACGCAAGAAGTTTGCCAACGTAAAACCGTTTTCGAAGCACTTGGGCTTGTCATGAGGAACACGACAAGCACCAACACCCAACATCCAAAACACAACAAGATGAACGAATGAAATCCCGAATTGGATGAGCTAGCGCTTGGCATGAAGATGAACCAAGCTCTAATTCCTCACATGGATAAGAGCCAAATAAGAACCAAGAAATATGATATGCCAACTATGCAAAGGTTTGAGCTCTCCACAAAGATGCGATCAAGTTACTCACTCGAGAGCCCCTCTTGATAGTACGCCTATCTATCCTATAGCCCTATCAAGATCATACCTTTGCCTTGAGCAATCCACTTGAGTTGGATGATGACTGTCTTGATCTCTTCAAGTGGTTCATCTTTCTTGATTGCGCGTCCAAGCACATGCTTGATGAAATACTCCCCCATGCTCACAATGGGAGAGTCTCGCTAAGCTTCGTCTTCGTGTATCCATAGCAAGCTCCAAGCATAGGATCTTTTCGAGAAAGCTTCTCTTGGTCTTGCACAACTCATCTTTTCTTCACTAAGATGATGTCTTGAATCTTCAAGACATACTTGCAATAAGCTTCACTCAACACATGAGCTTCAAGAGTTCAACACATGAACTCCACTATTCTCATGGACACGATCTATAAGATATCTCAATGCAAACATTAGTCCATAGAGATTGTCATTTAATTACCAAAACCACACATGAGGGAAAATGCTCTTTCACCTGGGAATAGGGCGGGTCGAGTCGAAACTCTGGGAGGTTGAGGAAGTCATACCCCTTGGCATTATCGGCGGAGTCCGGATTCTTCACGTAGAAGAAGCTGCGCTGCCACTTACGGCAGGACTCCAGCCCGGTGACCTTGGGAAAGTCGGAGAGCTTCCGGGCAGCAATGGTGGCGGCCCCGCACGCCGTCATCTCCTTGTCCTTCACGCCCTTGTTCGGAATGCTTTGCTTCCGAAGCACGAAATACTTCGCCCAGAGGCTGACTAGGGGCCATAGGCCGAGATACCCCTCGGAGAAGGCGACGAATGCCGAGAGGACCGTGATGGAGTTTGCCGGCAAATGATGCGGCTGTAGCTCGAACTTGTCGAGGAAGGCCCGGAAGAACCTGCTTGTCGGAAGGGCGAAGCCGCGCTCGTAATGCGCGACAAACACCACCCGTTCTCCTTCCTGGGGCGCGGGCTCAACTTCGTCGCCAGGAAGTCGGCAGATGATTGGTGCCGGGACGCGGCGCGTGCGACGTAGCCAATTGAGGTCGTCTTGCACTACGTCGGAGCCTTCCCAGCCTCCTCGGATTCCTTCCGCGGATGTGTCGGGTTGCTCGGAGGAATGGCTCGAAGACATGTCGGCTTATCTGCGAAAACGGCTCCAGGGTTATAGACCGAGGTGTAGAGTAAGTCGGATAGCAGTCGTCGAATCACGGGGAGAAAAACAGAGTTGTGTCGGTTACAAGGCACACAGGAGATCTGGATAATGGAAATAAAAGAAAACCTTTCTATGAGCTAAGGGAGAAGAACCGTGAGTATGGCGCCTAAATGTTGCTAAGTTGAACAAGGAAGATCTAGGGAGCAGTAGCAAGACTGGAATGCGCGGGGACCATTCGCTCCCCTCCGGTGGAGGCACGTAGGGCACCTACGGTGGCCGGAGTAGAGGCAGGGGCGGAGGAAAAGCCTCGGACACGAGCACGCCGGCGAGGTCCTAGGGGATCTAATCGGGTGCGGAGAGGGAAAGAAACTCACCGGAGTTCGCGATTCGCGCTGGAGGAACGGTGACGACGGCGGCTCCGGGCTGCGTCTTCTGAACGGCGGCGAGGTCGTCGGTGTGCGGCCGCGGGCGTTCGGACGCAGCGGCGCCGGAGGAGAGTGAAGGAGGAAGAAGATGGGAAGTATGGAGGCGAAGGGGCGAGGGAATCGTGCGCGAGGCTATTTAAGAGGGAAGGTGGCGAGGCGGTTGCCCGTTCTTTCCCGCCCGTTGGTTTTGAGCGGGTAGTGGGATCGTGTATGCGGCGGTTCACGGAGGTGGAGCGGTTACGGCCGCACGATCGGCCGCACAGCGGGCCACAGTATGGGAACCGTCGGCTGCGGACCGGATGCGGTTGCTAGCCCGGAAATCGAGGAGGCGCCTCGGGGTCAAACTACTCGAGTGTCTGCGGGATATGACGGCTGGTGGGGCCCGTGCGGCGTGTTTGTGACGGTTTGTCAGGCCGCGTGGCGAGTTTCTCAGGATGGTGCAGCAAGTATATGACACGTCTCGGGAGGAGATCTGCGGCAAGATTTGTTGATGTCGGAGGTACCGGAACAAGAACCAAGGATGGCTGAGAGCTCAATGTCAAACCAAGATGGCCATGTCGTATGATTTTACCGTATGTCGGGAAAGGCATGCCGGAATTTTCTTATCAGCCCGACATGGTGGTGTCGGAGGGCCTTAAAAGGGACCGACTTGAGCAAGTCGGAGCAATGGAGTTACCCGACATACTTATGTTTGCTATTGGTTCAAGGCAGTTATTGGGTTAAATCTGATGCAGCCCTTCATCCGAGGCTGCAGGACTACACCAGCTTCGGGGACTAGTGTCGGGGGGCTACCCCCGGGTAGGGTAAAGGCGAGGGTAAGATACTCGTGTTTACAGTGGTAAATATCTTTGGCCTGGTGCCAAAGGTCCTATGACTCGTCAGGAGGTAAAGGGACGCCTTTTGGAGGTGCGTAGGAGGTGGCTCTTGGGAAAGGTCAGGAGGTGCCCTTTGGAGGAAGCAGGGGCCAGGCTGTCTCCCCTGCCGATACTATAAATAGACCCCCAGCCCCTCACTCTCATTCAGGCAGAGGCAGAGATTTCTCCTAAGAACCAGCTTCTCGAAGATGTCTTTGGGAGCAAGCCTAAGACATCTTCGTGTAGCTGGGCCTAGGGGCATTCTCTTGTGCAATATCAGAAACAGGTGCTAGTGAGCAGGGTCCTGGGTGGCTCGGGCTATGAGTAAAGTCGGCTTGGAGGTATGTCGGAGGCAGCCGACGTACACCCGGCGCGGGAGAGGCTGAGGCAGGAGACACTGATAAACTAGCATGGGTCGGGCCGGCATAGCCTGGCCGACATAACCTGACCGGCATAAGCATGTCGGCGTAAATCCCTCTATTTATTGTATGCAGGAAGGAGGTTCCGGCTTAGGTACTCCGGGACTCTGGAAGGCGGGCGGAGGTAAGCAGGCCCGACATATCCCTGCCGGGGTACGACGGAGGATCCGGCGTAACCGTGCCCGGACTAGGTGGAACCATCCGACATATCCTATGTCGGGCGGCAAGTCAAGGGCAAGTACAAGGCCAGGACACTGACCCGTCTGGCACGGAAGCTAAGTCACCTCCCGTCTGACACGGGCGCGGGACAAGGGGTATAGGACAAGGGCGATGTGATCATTCCACTGTACTGGCAACTGACTGACAGGAGACAAGGCATGGAGAAGGCACGTCCTGTCTCTGGCAGGGGAAGCATCATTACCTAAGCCGGCGGCGGCTACGGTAAGACGCATCATGGCCTACCTCGACCTATGTCGGATAGCCCGGCGCCTAGGTCGTGGTAGAGGTGTCGACATTACCGTTGGACGGGGGCTGTTGTCCGGGGGGGCCCGGAGGAATTAGGGTTCCCGGACAACTCGGCTGGACCTCTATAAGTAGCGCCATAACTCCTCCTGGGAAAAAGAGACCGACCAGAGGGCAAAAACTATAGGCGCATTTACTCCCCGTCTGCTTGTAGTTCATCCTTGTTCTTGAGTTCATCCTAGAGAGAGGTAAAACAGCTCAAGGAGCACCTTTGTAGATCTTGTGAGACACGTATAGAGAGAGGCAAGGCAGGAGTAGGGGTGTTACCTCCTCACGAGGGCCCCGAACCTGTGTACATCGTGCGTGTTTGTGGTTGCTTGTGGTTTTGAGTGTGTTCTTCGTGTGTTCTTGCGGTTTCTTCCCTGCACAGGTCGGTTTTGGGTTATTCCGTGCCATCTTTTGTGTGAGCTCCTTAGCTCGCTAGCCCTCCCCGGATCCACCAGCGTCCATCGGCCCCACACATTTAGCCATCCTATGGCATCTGTCGTGATACCACCACGACACGCAGTTACCACTTCATTCTCCTGATCATTAAACTCGACGATGGAGAAGTTGAAATCTGGGACTCAAAAAAAAAACAAATCCAGATGCATACAAAAGCGTGCGTATAATGCTCAAGAGGTAATTTCAATCGCACTAGGCCTCTATTTCGTTCATTTACTTGATATCAAAAGTAAGTAATAACTCCTCAATTCATATTCTTTTTTGGCAGGGTTTGGAAAAAGTTCACCGAGCAAGAACCCGGTGAATGGAAAGATAAGCTGGAGTTCAAAGCTAACAAAGTAAGTACTACTACTTAACTAGGTCCGTGTATCTTTCTAATTCTCTTTATTATTATTTGATTAAATCATATTCTTGTATAGTGGTGTCTGCAACAACCAGATGGGACGGATTTATGTGGATACTACGTTTGTGAGTTCATTCACATGAAAGTCAATGAGAGAGTCAATAGTCAAAGAAACATAGAGGTACGCAAAAATCATTCACAACTTTATTTTTCTACTATCACTTGTGTTTAGTTTCAATCATAACTAATTTGATCTCCTCCTTTTAAAGATCGCAAGGAAGCGGAACCAACTCCTACCAACGAACCGCGTTAAAGCAATTGCGGAGGAATTGGCGGGATTTTTCCTTACGCATGTCATAAATCCATCCGGTGAATTTCACTATGTGGAAAAATAGACTCCCTCCATGTAATAGCAGTGATATCTCTGTGAAGAAAGTACTTTAATTATATGTAATTATGGGTACTTAATTTATATGTGTAGTGAGTACAATTATATGTGTACGTAGTGAGTACAATTTATATGTGTAATGGGTACTTCATACGTGATCTCCTCCGAAACCCTGAAAAAGAAGCGAAAAGGAAAAAAACAGAAACCCTAAACCCCTAAAAATAAGCGCAAAAGAAAAAAAACAGAAACCCTGAAAAATAAGCGAAAGAAAAAAAAACTGTAACTATTAATACCGGTTGGTAAAACCAACCGGTACAAAAGGCCTCCGCCCGCGCGCGCGCAGCTCTGCCCACGTGGAGGCCTTTTAACACCGGTTTCAAATTGTGTCGGTGCCAAAGGGGGTACCCCTTTAGTCCCGACCTTTTAACACCGGTTGCGCAACCGGTGCTATATGCCCTTTACAACCGGTGCTACTGCCCCTTTCTCTACTAGGCATATGCAGGCGTCCAAGTGAGAGCTGAAGTTCCTACTCCAAGCTAGCGCAGAGTTGAAAATCGTGACAGATGCTTTCTGCATGCTCCTCCAACATCATTTTCCCTCCATTTGTGATAGATGCTTCCAACCATGTTTGTCATGATAGCAGTGGTGACATGAGGAGGTGGTGGAAGTTATCGTTTTGCTCCTCCATAGATGATTTCTGGTACCTCCTATGCCCATGTGTATCAAATATACGTATCCATGCATACGGTGAAAGACCCAATGGATGTGTGCATCACTCGATGCAGAGGCCGGGATACCCCTTTTCTAAAAAACGGTGAAAGACCCAATAAATAAAATGATACATGACTACTCCATGATAAAAAAAAAGGAGAATGAGAAATAAGATATGCATCACTTACTTGGGACCAAAAACCTTGCTCCTTATATAAGGCTTGAATTGTCGACCCTGACATTAAGCCATTCGTCCTCCATTAGGTCAGTGTTTCACAACTCTTTGTTACAAGCCTATCCGTCCCTCGGGTAGATCGGCGGTATTACCACTCTATAATGTATATAAATACAGTTTATGTACCTCCCTTATTCTCATTTTATCTTCTTGTTTTCCTTTGATCATGTTTTATGCCTCGTGCTTCATATCTGTCATGTGCCGACATAATACATGAGTTACAATTTTGGTGAATTATGCGGTGTGTTGCATCTTTCTGCAACCACATGAAGGATAGCATCATCATGTTATAGACTAAAAATATGCATCTAAAAAAGGATACAACATGGAAAATGCTTATCATTTGTATAAGGAAATAAAAATGGTGGGCTTACAAGATTCTAAGCTGCCTGATCGAGTTGTACTAGTATCTCATCAGCCATCTGTACTAATAGTAAATGTCAGCCGGTTCTTGCTAATTATTGGCCCTCATTGTTGTGCTAAGTATCGGTAATCTCTAAAAAGTTAACGACCTTATCAGCGTTTCGAAGAGCCTTCTCTTCACGCCATGGGGCTTCATGTCGTAAGGAGAAGAGAAGTAGGTGTGAGGATGTGAGGAAGATGGACACTGGAGGATGAAAGGCTGCTGTTTTTGCTACTTTTAGAGAACAAACTTAAAAAGCAAATACCATTCGAATAATCCTAGTTACAAACTATTTTTGCTGTTGCGTTCATCATGCAGAGATCTTGAATAATCCATACACTCGGTGTATGGTGTACCCAAACAACAATGGACCGAGCTTTCTGTCTAAAAAACAACAACAATGGACAATGGAGAATGGAAAGGGTATGTAACTGGTGTTACGCCTCATGCAATTCACCAGTGAGAGCTGAAGTTCCTATTCAAAGCTAGGGCACAGTTCAACATCGTGACAGATGTTTTGTGCATTCTCCTCCAATATACTTTTTCCTCTGTTTGTGATAGATGCGTGTCCAGTCATATTTCCAAGGACAGCGGTGGGGACATGTGGCGGGAGTGGAACTTGTAATTTTTCTGATCCATTGATAATTTCTGATACCTCATATGCCTATGCGTATCAAATACGTATTCGTAAGGGGCAAGACGCAATAAAAAGGTAGAATAGGAAATAAGCTACGAATCAATTGCTTGGGACCGAAAACCTTGCGCCTTATATAAGGTTTGGATGGTCGACTGCGACATTAAGTCATTTGTCCTCCGTTAGGTCAATGTGGTAAAATTCCTTCGTCATGAGCCTATCCCGGCCCTTGTATAGATCGATGATGTGACCACTCTATAATATACTATAAATATGGTGTATGTAATTCCCTTATTCTCCTTTAATTGTCTTTGTTCTTTGATCATGGCATACATATGCTTCATACTTCAAAGCTGGCATGTGTCGACATAATATAGGAGTTAGAATTTTGGTGAAATCATGCAGTGCTTTGCATCTTCTGTACAGAATAGCATCGTCATGTAATAAACTAAAACTATTCATCGCAAAATGGATACAATATGGAAATTGCTTATATTTGTATAAAATTACTAATGGGCTTGTAAGATTCTAAGCGGCATGCCAGCTGGGTTGTACTTATATCTCATCAGGCTGCTGCACTAATTACCCTTGTGGCTAAGTGTCGGTAATCTCTACAAAATTATAAACCACGTTTGAAGAGCCTTCCCCTCGCGTCATGTGGCTCCTATCAGTTTCAAAACTAGATTCATGCATGTGTATAACTAGCGATGTGTACCGATGTTAAATGAACCTGTCAAAAAATAAAGTTGAGGGAGAAAGAGAAAAAAGCCCTAGCCGCCTCCGGGTCGCTCCCAGGCGACCCCGAGGCGTCCGCGCCGCCACCGCCAAAAAGCCACCCTCCACCGCCCCCTCTGCCCCGCCGCCGCCGGAGGAGGCCGTCCCACGGCAGACAGCGGCGGCGGGGAGCATCCTCTTGTCGGTTCCCCTCCAACAAAATCCAAAATCCCCCACCTCTGTTCTCCCCCTGCCTTGGAGGATGCCTTCTCGCGCGCGGTGGATTCCGGCCTCGAGCTCTCCAAGCCCCTCGTCCTCCCGGCCGACGCCGCCCTGCCCAGGCCGACGTGGGCTCGGAGAAGGGCGGCCGTGCCGTTCGGCCGGCGCGGCTGCGGCGGCGTCTTGCTGCCCGGTCCTGCTTGGGCCCCGATGGGCTCCATGTGGCTGTCCTTCTCCTGCTTGTCGTGCGCGGCAGGGTCGACGGTGTGCTCCGCGCCCCCACAGTCCGGCCGTCGATCCCGGCCTTGGGGGTGTTGTCCGCGCCGGACGGCCCTTCTCCCCTTCCGCCTCCCTCGCGCCCCCGCCCCGGCGAGCTTCCCCTGCAGGCTCGCCCTCCTCCTCTGCTCGCGGCGCTGCTGCCGGCGGCGCGGTGCTGCTGCCGGCGGAGCGGCTCCTGGCGGCGGCGGGTCCCGGGCTAAATCTGGGCCCTGATGGGCTCGGCGGGCCGCAGCTCTGACACACGGATGCATATCTCGTCAGGTTTGGTTCGGCAGCCTACTGCCTGCACACAGGGAAACCCGTGCTCACGCTCTGCGCGTGGGCAGACCACGGCGGCGCCTCCCGGCGTCGCTAAACTCCATGGAGGCGTGGTTCTTGAGCTGTTCAGTGCTCCCAACCCCTGGCTAGGTTCCGGTGAGGGCGCTGGTTCCGGGCGAAAGCTCAGCGACGACGATGCCGACGGCGTCGTCTTCGTCCTTGGAGGCGTCGTGATGGAACCCATGCTGCTCTCTGTCTGGGGCATGAGAGGTTGCAGGCTGTCGTGGTGGCGCGATGCAGCACTGTGGTGCTCCGCGACTTCATCTTTGATGAACCACCGTCAATGCCCTCGTCTCTTGTTGCCTGTTGCATTCTCTTCGGGCTGTGGTGGTGGTGTTTCCCCTCCTTGCTCTCCTCTCGGTGTCGTCTCCCCATGGCCACGATGCTCGAGCTCTTCGGAGGGGCCTGCGTCTCTTCTCTGATGCCGGTTAACGGCCGGGCTAGTGCCGGTGAAGTTTCCCGGGTGTCGACTCGGCTGCGCGAGGCCCTTCGATTATGCTGTTGGCTGTTGTGTAAAGCCTCGGCGACATTTGGCCCTTCGTCCGGTGTGGACTCGGCAATGTGCTGCCCTTCGGCTGCTCCAACCCATCGTGGCTGATCTCGGCGGAGTGAAGCCCTTCGTCTTCGGCGGTGAAGTTTCTGGTGCACTGGCGTCCAACAGTAAACGGAAGATGAAAAGAGCTGAAGGCCTTACCTGCAGGGTTTGCTGCTTAGTGTCATGTTTTTGTTGTTTCTCTTCCTCTCTATCCCCCTGTACAAGTGCTATTCTGTTGTAAGAACATGGCCCGCCAGACTACTTTCGGTGAATGCAACAAGCGGTGGGGATTTATTCCCCCCCGTTATTCTCGAAAAAAAAAAAGTTGAACGATGCAAGGAACGGTTCTATAGCCACGACCACACTTGAACAGGTCTGTGCGGTATGGCCGCGATTGAGGTTGACGACAACGACGCGGCATGGTGGCATGGCCGCAGCGGAGCTCGACCGTGACACAAGATATATTCGTCTAAATACACGCACATATGACACAAGATATATTCGTCTATGATTAACGAAACATAAAACCCATCACCGAGAGTTGTGTCAAGTGATGAGGTGAAGCTACTCCTCAAAGAAAATTTTAAACGGTCAACCATATGAGATTAATTAGACAAAACTCATCTAAAAAGCTGAAAAATGAACACGAAATTCAGAGCTAGCATTCGATGAAAGTTGGAACCAATTGCCCAAATGGAACTCATTGTCAATGCGCTTCTTTTTTCGTGTACGGCTGATTGAATTAATCATTATATACTTGATTAAAACAAAGGAGACGAACATACGTTGAAGAACACATGAGTCTAAACATGTACATAAGATCTATTCGTCTACACCCACCGAAACGGAAAACATACCACACGAGAGTTGTATGAAATGACGATGTGAACCTACTCCTTAAAGGAAAATTCAGACCGTGAACCGTGTACGAGCAATTTGATTTTTTTTTCTAAAAAGCTTTAAACATAAAACTAAAAGTTAACGGTACGATCACCGGAATGGAACCACATCGCAGTTACACGTACAGGTTACATGCTTAGCGATGCTTCGAGGAGCGTGCTCGTCCAGCCTTCTGGGAAACGCTCGATTTGAACGTGCCTTTGAGGTCTGGCCCGAGGTTGCTTTGATGTGCGCGGTGGGCTAGCTCAGGAGCTCACACGGGCAACCAAACGTCAGTCTTGCTCTGGGCATACACATGCTACCCAACGCGTCCAAGTGAGAGCTGAAGTTCCTATTCAAAGCTAGCATAGAGTTGAAAATCACGACAGATGCTTTCTGCATGCTCCTCCAATATCATTTTCCCTCTATTTGTGATAGATACTTCCAACAAAGTTTCACAGAACATCGGTGGTGACATGAGTCGGGAGCGCAAATTGTCATTTTGCTCCTCCATTGATGATTTCTGGTGCCTCCTATGCCCATGCGTGAAATACACGTATCCATACAGTGAAAGACACAATAAATGAAATGTTATATGACAACTCCATGATAAAAAAGCAGAATAAGAAATAAGCTACGCATCACTTACTTGGAATCAAAAATCTTGCTTCTTATATAAGGCTTGTATTGTCGACATTGACATTAAGCCATTTGTCCTCCGTTAGGTCAATGTTTCAAAACTCCTTCTTATGAGCCTATCCCGCCCCTCGGGGTAGATTGGCGGTATTACCACTCTATAATGTATATAAATACAGTCTATGTACTTCTGTTATTCTCATTTTATCTTCTTGTTGATCATGTCATAGCTTCTTCCTTCATATCTGGCATGTGCCAACATGACACAGGAGTTAGAATTTTGGTGAAATTCCGCGGTGTGTTGCATCTTCTGCAGTTTGTACTAATAGTAAATGTCATACTGTGCTTGGTAATTGGCCCTCGTTGTTGTGCTAAGTATCGGTAATCTCTAAAAAGTTATCGACCGTACCAAAGTTTCATTTGAGGAGCCTTCCTTTTGCGGCTCCATGCACGTGGCTTTCGTCGGTTTCTCACTGCTCGCCCCTTGTCGTAAGGAGAAGAAAATTAGGTGTGAGGATGTGAGAAAGATGTGAGAAATGCTACTTTTAGATAACAAAATTAAAAGTGAAATACCATTAGAATACGGAGCAGCGGTTCCTATAAGCGTGTACCATTCACTCAGCACGACAGCGCCTGTAGCTCAGTGGATAGAGCGTCCGTTTCCTAAGCGGAAGGTCGTAGGTTCGACCCCTACCTGGCGCGTTCAATCTTTTTTTTTTGTTCAATCAGATTAGGCTGGAATTTGCAAAATTAAATTTCCGGCATGTTCAATCAGATGGCGGGAATGCTCGGCGTTGGCGCCACCCTCCTCCTCCACCTCCGGCCCTTCCCACCACCGCCGATATCCACCATCCGCCTTCTCCCCATTCCCTTCTCGCCCCGCCTCCCGTCGAGGACGCTCGTAACAGCCGCCGCGATGCCCACCACCGCCGCCGCCGCCGTCCCCGTCCAGGAACAGCCCAAGCCGTCCACGCCGCCGCTGCTGCTCAGGGTGAAGAGGCTCTCCCCCAACGCCGTGCTCCCGTCCCGCGCCTCCGCGCACGCCGCGGGCTACGACCTCTCCAGCTCGGTCTCGGCCGTCGTGCCGGCCCGCGGCAGGGCCCTGGTCGCCACCGACCTCTGCGTCGCCGTCCCCGACGGCACCTACGCGCGCATCGGTACCGCTTCTCCCTCCTCCTCCTCTTCCTCCTTTGTGCGTGCCGCCGCCCGAGGCCTGCACCTGACGTGCTCGATGAAATGCTTTTGTGGCCGCAGCGCCGCGGTCCGGGCTGGCGTGGAAGCACGGCATCGACGTCGGCGCGGGCGTGGTGGACGCCGACTACCGGGGCCCCGTGGGGGTCCTGCTCTTCAACCACTCCGACGCCGACTTCGCCGTGCAGCCCGGAGATCGCATCGCGCAGATGGTCCTCGAGCGGGTCGCCACGCCGGAGGTGGCCGAGGTGGATGACGACCACGACGGCACCGCCAGGGGTGACGGCGGCTTCGGATCCACCGGCGTCTGAGTTGATCGGTGTAGGTGCTGAAGGCTATGGTGAAGGAACTGCTGGTCTTCATCGCGTTTTTCAACTTGCATGTTAAGTCAGTGTAGAAACTGAATATGTAGCTAGTTTTTTCAATGGTTATGGTGAAAAGAAAGAAAATCTCAGTTTGCATGATTACACGATGTGTTGTTCTGAATTCGAATTATCTACGAAACGCCTCTCAGAATTCTTCAGCGCAGCAATGATTCTTGTTCGACAAGAACGGATTTACAAAATCCAGATGAAGCAATGATTCGAGACTTCTTTCAGGTTTCAGACAAGTCAGTTTGTCTGCAAGACCACATTTCTTCAGGTTATGAACACCTTGGGCTGGGGTCTGTTGTTCTGACATATATCATTATCTACTTCTCAACTCCAAATTTTTCTGAAGCAGATGCAGTAATGTTTTGCGGGCTTTACTACAAACTTTCCAGTATGCATGAATCGAACATACCTGAAAATCAGTAGCTTATGAGTGCTGCTACATAATACATAGATTGATATTTCAGATCAATCTCAAATCCATATATTGCCCAGTCAGACACCTATGGAGAGTGGCAGGACTATTACTGGCTTTACTACAGTGATCAAGCTTATAAAGGCTTGTATATTGCTCTGGCTGCCGTGGCACGAAAAAGACAAAGCAATTGCTGGTGACCAAAGAAGAAATATTGCCCAAGTTGCCTACTCGGTGGAAGTTCACAGCCAAGAATTCCATCAACACTTTGCCACGTTGCCTAATCGTGAAGGAGGAGTAAGAGCAGGAATTATGAGTCTGTCGCGACGGCATGAATGGCTTAGGCTAATGGTGATGGTGAAACTAAAACTGATTGTTGAATGAATCATGATGTGTTCTTGTTCTGAATTACCATTATCTAAATCGCATCTCTGAATTCTTAGAAAAAATGCAGCAGCTGCTTCAGGTTCAGACAGGCTTTACTCTCCAAAAATGAAGTTAGAGTATGATGATTCCCCCTTTATATACCATATATATAAATATACTTTCATGCTGAGTTTGCTACTGAACCTTTGATGCATCTATAACTGTATCACTCTCTCGATCTTACGAGATTATGCTTGCAGAAGAGGACTACTTGTTACTGTTCTGCAACTTTAATTCTTCTCCAAGTACCATTAACATTGAAAGGTCTGCTAGTTCCTGAAAATTTCTTAGCAGTGTCTCTCTCAACGCTAATTGTCACCATGACCTCATGTTCGAATCGATTATTTGGATTAAACTTCTGACGGTATCATTGCCTCATTGGTCAACTTATCTATGTATTTGGGTGTAGTTAATGAATGAGCCTGTATATCTTCAATGTATTGCTAACTTATGATCTGACTGATTGGTGAGTTTGGATTAAGGTTATCATAGTCATCTGGATACATGTGACTATTTAGTCTAGAAACTTGTATATAATTTGTAAAAGCCAGACGCAGGGGTTATTTGACTTGGGGTTCAAAGACTTGCCGATTTCGCTGCATGCTTCAGGTCCAGACAGTCTCCAAGACCGGATTGCTTCAGGTTCAGACAGTCTACAAGACAACATTGCTTCAGGTTTCCCGTCTACTGGGAGCTGGATTTCTCTCAGTAATATCAACACCAATTTCAGCTAGGACACACCAATACCAAGTTATGACCATGCAAAACACGATGCATTTGCATGCGAAATAATCTGAATCCAAGAAACGAAAAGACAGGGCACGGCAATACAATTTCCAGACGACTATGTAAGCAAATGCAAGTACAGCGCTTCGTCACCCCAAGAGAGAATTATGCAGCATCTGCCAACTATCAAACTAGCGCTACAGTAGCAGCCTATGCAATATTATGCGGCAACGCAAAACCAGATATGATCAAAACGCCCGAAATTCACTAAAACTTAAACACCAGAATGGTAGTTCAACGATTCAGCAAACAAAAAACATGTTCCACGATAGACCCGTCTGCAAACCTAACTTTGTACACGGCAGACAATAAAACACCTAACAATAAGAGAACGAAGTTATGTCCCTTGAAAAAACACAAGAACGTAGCATAGTTTAGTTTGCATGACTAGAGAAATTGCATTGAGAGAATGCTTAAGTAGCTAGTAGTAGGCGGGCAAAAACGTGCGCCGAAAGAATGACGCTTCTCCTATCCATAGAGCTCTCCTTATGCAGCACAGATCTTGAAGCTTCATTGTTTCATCGCTCCATCATCAACGGTACCTCACCATTGTTGTTTGGTACCTGCCACCAATGATGGATAGTACAACAGAGGACATAAATTAACCAGAGCAGGATGGCAAATTGTAAGTGAAAAAAAAAACTGAGATGGTTGCAGGTCATGATGAGGCGGAGTGTGTTGATACTTACGGTATTAGTTCGAACTGCAGCCCTCTTCTTTCACAGATGGTTTTGGAACTCTGAACGTCACTGCATCTACAGTCTTGTAGACGGCACCAACATCCTCACTGAAAGATAGAAGAAAAAAGTAAGGCCTCTGAATTTACAATCCAAATCTCGTAAACCAATTCAGCAAAAGAAGCATCCGTGCTAGCCTGATTAGGTACCCAGATAAGAGCTTTTAAATTATAGAACATAAATAAAGTATGCACACCAAATTTCTACATATAAAAATGTAGGAAGGAATTTAAAGATAGCTATCCCACTACTCTCTCTGTCCAACAAAAGATTTCACATTTTTTATCAAATTTGGATGTATCTATACACTAAGTCATGTCTAGATACATCTAATTTTTGATCAAGTTGAGACATCCTTTGTTGGACGGAGGGAGTATCTCTTATCAACTGATGGTAATTGAAAAGAGGAAGACCAAGTTAAGGGTACCAGACAATGCTGTGAATAGCATGAGAACAAAGCAAAATTAGAAGCACAACGAGATCAAACAGGGACCAAAAGTCAGTCCGTTTTACTAGATGGTGATGGCACATTCCACAAACAAACTGAAAGGCTCGCAAAGAAAGACTATCAATTTTGATTGGACTGTTAAATTCAACTTGCAATGAAAACCAGATGAACACTGTGATCGTATTATGGAAGGACAAAAAAATGCAAAAGTAATTTTAAGATATGTTTTCATAATATCCAAAAGAAAAGGTAACAATATATAACCCAGACAGTGCTAGTCTTATTTCCGTTAGTTTTAATGGAAAGGGGTGGAAACCCGGTTGGTAGTGCTAGTCGATATCAGGCTGACAAACAAAGACCTTTTCAGTCCAAAGTATAATTCGAGATTGATTTCCAGTCATTTTTCCTAGACAGTGATAGCGCCCACATTCCACAAGCAACCGGACGACCAATGAAACCTAAAGAAACATGATCCAGTTGACAAACAGGTACACACGCCAACGCGTCCAGTCAATAAGCATGCGGATTTCATGTATAGCGCGTAATTAACACGTCAAATTGACTAGGACTGGAAAGACTTTCCCGTGAGTATTTTCTAATCGATCAAAGACTAGTATAAGAACAATCTAATCCGTCTAATCCATCGTGAAAGATATTCATGTGGAACTAGTCACTATTCAGTCATGTGAACTGCAAAGTAATAAAATCAGCAAAGTTCTCTGTTTTGAAAAAACAGAGCAAAGTGCAATGCATCTCATGGTTAATCTGATCTTAAAGAAGGAATACGGCCGGGGTCGGATTTAATTTACCTATAGATCTCAGTGTCTGATCCGATGTAGGGGATGAAATCGGAGTAGTAGTTGCCGCCGGTGAGTGGCCCGATGCTGCGGGTCTGCCTGCCGTCGAGGTCCATGGCGATGACGAGCTCAGCGTTGGAATCCCACACGACGACCTCGGCGGCGCCCTGGGAGCGCAGCAGCGTCATCCCGGCGTGGCACCCGGCCTTGACGCCGTCGAACTGGCCAGCCCAGCCCCACGAGATCTCGCCGCCGCCGGGCACCAGGGAGAGCACGGCCACCTCCGTGAAGTCAGGGTCGGCGCACGCGACGCAGAAGTTGCCCTCCATCTCCCCGATCTCCCAGTGCGGGCGGGCGGCCACCTCGTAGGGCGCCGGGATGAGGTCGACGCGGCCCGTCTCCGGGGTGACGCAGAGGATGTGGCCGATGGTGGTGCGCCAGAAGGCGCGCCCCAGGGCGCCGACGCCGGAGGTGGCGATGACCGTCTCGGGCGCGCAGATCTCGCCGCCGATGGTCCAGGACCACGTGCGGGACGAGAAGGACTCGACGGCCCAGACGCCGTCGGCGACCTGGAAGGCGACGACGACGTGGTAGTGCGCGAAGTCGGCGACGGCGCCGGTCTTGCGGCGGGTGGCGTCGGTGGGGTGCTCGAAGGCGACGACGACGGCCGGGTCGGCGTCGAGGCGGTGGTTGCAGTGGTGCGGCGGGAGGCGGACGCGGCGGAAGGTGGCCGGGTTGGCCACGTAGTAGAGGCCCGACTTGGCGCCGCGGAGGCAGACGAGGCCGCGGGCGGAGGCCAGGGCGGAGACGCGCTCCGGGAAGACGGCGAAGGACGGGTCCGGGATGAGGCGCTTGGCGGAGGCGGCGGCGCGCAGCGGGTCGAAGGCCGCGTAGGCGACCGCGTCCCAGGGCGTGTGGTGGAACATGCCGGAGAGCGGCCGAGGGGGCGGGGTCGCCAGGGAGTCCTCGTCGTCGTCCTCGCACTCGACCGAGTAGGGCTCGTCGTCCGAGTCGGCGGCCATGTCCACGTCATCTTCTTCGGAGTCATCTTCGGTGAGGTCGTGGTCGGAGTCGGAGCTGAGGTCGAGGTCGAGGTCGGAGGAGTCGGAGGAGAGGGAGAGGACGCCGCGGTCGTCGTCGGAGGAGTCTGCGGGGTTCTTGGCGTCGAGGACGATCCACTCTTCGTCGTCGGAGGAGTACTCCATGGGTGCCGGCCGGCGGGCGGGCGAGCTAGGGTTTTGGGGAGGCGTCGCTACAGTCACCTTCCACGCCGTCCGATACGTCACGATCGATGATTAGCCGCGCGCAATCTGCGCTTTCCGGGCTGGTGTGCGAAACGGCGCTTTCGCGGTGCTGCGCTGACCCACGCAAACGCCACTGCAGCTTAGCCAACAGTCCTACACCATTGAAGTGATCGAACGTCACTTGCTTCACGTGGTGGAGCCCAGCAACACTATTTTTTACTCCACACTACTGCAGCTTGTATTGTCTTAGATCAAATTCCCTGCCTTCGACCATGGATCTGATAGCACGGAGAAAAACAACTTGTACTAAAATATGTTAGCACTTTGGACACACCATTGTAGCAAAACACAACAAGGTATGCAACACGGCCCAATTTATTTGTAGCACAAGGTAAAAACACCTACATCATTTTGTAACAAAAAACACTCCGTCCAACATATGTGGCCAACTCATCCACCATGAGAGAAACACTTATGTAACATTTTAAGAAATCCTTTATCATATTATAGAAAATCAATGTAACAATTTACTCGTGGATACACAACAACAGATATACGTCTCTGTAGCAATTCTCAACACCATATACACCACCATCAAATCAACTAACATGGCCTTCCCATCAGCCCTGATTTTATCCTACTGTAGACTGTAGTAACTAGTACTAGTACTGGACAAACAGTACAACGGGGTGTGGGTCTCTGCCTGCTACTACGTCATAGTGAATGCATGTGCATACCACCGCATGAGAGTCGAGAATGCTACTATCCTGTACATGCATGTATTTGTGTCGGAAAGAATGCCCGTCTAGGAAAAAAAAGTCGATGTCAACGAGCTTGTCGTACCTTTTACGCTTCGGTCGCACGGATTGCTCGCACCACGCGCCAGCGAGCGAACCGACTGTAGCTACAGTCGGTGGATGAATAGCGTTTTCCTAACTTTTTTTAAAATCTCGATCACTTTTCAGAAAAGTGCAATCATATAGTTTAAATAAACATAAAACTGCACTTTCATTTAATCTATAGTTACATTTTATAGGATGACTGAGATTTAAGTAAAGAAACAGTCAGCTGAGACATAGACACTCTATTTTTGTTACCTCATAAATCGCACACAATCAGCCAATCACCTATAAGAAGTCTAATTATTAGTGAATCGGATGGATATATTAGTCGCGCATGCACGGAGGCACGGCCGCAAAATACGCACGTGACAAATACAGAACTAACCTGCTCCTCTTTAGGTCTAGAGTTTAGCCCGGTAAAATTGTTAACTTTGTGACGGATGACACTCGACAAAGGATGAAAAGAACACTCGACAAATGATGTCTTAATAAAGCCGAAACAAATCACTCGCGTCAATGTCGCGACACGCGTCCCATCATCAAGCACGGGAACGAATGTTAAGCAAAGAAATAATTTTGGACAAAAAATACGTATCCATCCTAAGGTCATGTAAAATGGTAGAGACGTGGCGCCTTGTCATCCCTATAAATTAATTAGTTGTACTTTAACAGGAAATCAAATTTCTAAGAGAAGACAAATAATATAATGGTGAAATTAGTCTTCTCTTATATAATTCTTAATTAAAAGATCATATCATATCTTAGCTAAGTGAAAATAATAGTGTGTGAACTACATATTGACTTTTAGAGTCATGGCATACTGGTCCGTACACTTGCGGAGTGAGTCGTTCAACTTAATTGAGTCATGCATGGCATATTGGGCCGATGCATCGTCTTCTGGCCGGAAGAAGGAGACGCAAGTCAAGCTCGAGGTGGTGGGGTTCCCCGCGCGGTATGAACGTACGAGCTCCACTGCCGTCTCTTGGTCTCGATCATGCGTGCAGATGATGCTTAATTGGGAGACCAAAACGCGTGCGTGCCTGCCAAGTTAACTACCATTAGTTACCAAAACGCGTAAAACAATTCTCTTGTTGTTTTTCCGTCTCTCTAGAAAATGCATGCCTGGACACTCTCCAAGGACGTGATGAAAACAAATAAAACAAATCTTCTATTCTATTGTATGTATTATATATACTAAAAAAGCATAATATAAAGGTTTCATTTCCGAGACACCATGCTGAGCCACATTATCTAAATTATTTTAGATAGTTTGATCTAAAATTGAATGTGCGTTCATATCAACTGTCGTCTCTCCATCGATCTCGATCATGCGTGCATATGATCCTTGGGAGACCGTGCGTGCGTGCCAAGATAATAACTACCAAAACGCGTAAATCAAATCTTTTTTTTTTGTCTCTAAAAAATCTCGACACTCCAAGGACGTGATGAAGACAAATGATTCTTCAAACAAAAGTGATGAAGACAAATGCTCCCTAGAGTTCGCAGCAGTGATGCCGTTGTAGTCTCCTGTGTGATGGTGGTGGTGGTAAAAGAAGGGAGAGGGAGAAGGCCATGGCGGCGGTGGTCCACGCGTGTCGCGAGAGAGAGAGAGAATGGGATAAAAATCCCGTATCAGTGGGGCCCAACTGGCGAGCGTGTGTCGCCCTGGTCGTCGAGCATCTGAAGCTTTGGGTGGTGCGTGCACCTCGACGGGTGGACACCTCTCTCTTCATATCTTGGCGTGACGGTCTACGCTAAAATCCCTCCCCCCTTTCATTTTATAACTCCTCCCCCTGGGGTGGAATGCCACCCCCGTGTGTATGCCTTGCGCTGCACTGCCCCCCTGTCTTGCTCCGCGTTTTAATGCAATATATGTTCAGGTGGGCGATCGCCCCCCGTTCTTTTTGGTTAAAAAAAATTCATGTATACATCATCCTTTCACCTTTGATGAGCGTCCGAGGAGCCCTTGGGAAAGAGTCAGACAAATAGTTGTTTTCTGTTTTTTCAGCACTACGGGGACCAGGTGAGACACCGACGGCCAGAAGCTACGCCAACGTCGTAAATTCGGGACCGTCGGAACAGTCGACGTACGCCCACGGTTAAAAAAAATTAGTCGACGTAGAATGATCACCGGCATACCTGGAGCCATGCCGATGGCCACTGTCGTCGCAACATAATAAGAGTGCGATAAGTACCCAATTCTTATTTGAGCATAGGACAGGACGATTGTGATACTCGACATTCACATGATATGATTAACCAGACAACAATGTTAGGAGATATGATTATTATGTTATTTTGATATAGTTGCAATGTATGTCATAAAAAAGTTCCAAGTTATATGTTTGGGTTTCAACTGAAGTTCGTCGCCATCCTAGGTTTATTTCCTCTACAGCTAACAAAATGGATATGCCATCTAATCTGAAGAAAAATAAATCAAAGGTGAGGAGCAAGGTGGTTCCTTCAGTTGGTTCTTCTTCAGCTTCGCATGCCCAAACTCCCAAGAGTCCTGCAACTCCAATTCCACCATCGACAGCAATTCCGGTACTGCAGAAGATAGGTGTCGACATTTGTTGTATGGCACCTGAAGAAATCACCGCCGACAAGCTGATGCAGCGGGGATCGCCACAAGAGGGTCCTGATGACGGCTCTTCTTAAGAAGTATCTGTTAGATGTGTAGATGTGTATAGTGTTACTGTTCATCACTCTTGTATATGTACTGGCCTTTGGCCCCTTTGGAAGATAGTTGCTCATTCATAACATGGTATCAGAGCACAGGTGCTCTCCTCCTCCTCCCCACCCGTAGCAACTCCGGGCTGTCCCCGTCGCCGGCCTGCCGCGCCGCTGCCGCCGTCTCCGGCCTGTCGCGTCGTCGCCGCCGTTCCCGACCTGCTGCATCTCCTCCGGCTTACTGCGTCGTTGCCGCCATCCCTGGCCTGCCGCGACTCCACGTCCGGCCGTCGCCCGTCGTCCCCGGCTTGCCGCACCGCCGCCGTCCCCGGCTTGCCGCGCCGCCGCCGCTGCTGTCCGCGGCCTGCCTCGTCCGGCCGCCGCCCGTGCCCGGCTTGCCGCGACTCCACGTCCGGCCGCCGCCCGTGCCCGGTCTTCCGCGACCCCGGCCGCCTACGCCGCCTCCCGCGGCTCCGGCCGACTCCGCGCCGCCGCCGTCCCCGGTTGTCCGGCCGTCCGCTCCGGCTACTGCTCTCCCAGGCCGCTGCGGTCCAGCTCGTGTGAATCGAGCTGGTGAGCTCGAGCTGGTGAGCTCGTGCTGCGATTCAAGATCCATATTCTCTCTCCTGTGACTTTACAAAAAAAAAAAAAAACCGCGATGTCCTCTTCGGGCTATGTTGCCGTTCCTCGGTGCTCTGTGATCTTTGATGGCACTAACTACGCCGAGTTTGTGGGCTTTATGCGCATCCACATGCGTGGCCTCCTGTTGTGGGGCGTTCTCTCTGGCGAGGTCTCCTGTCCGCCGTGCCCCGTTGCTCCGTTGGCTCCTACTCCACCGGTGCCACCCGCTCTTGCCGCTGATGCTTCTGAGGCTGATCGTGCTGCCGCCAAGGATGCTGATGATCTTGCAGTTCAAGCCTATGACCAGCAGGTATCGGATTACTCGGACTCTCTCTCTATTTATCGGGATGCTCTGTCTGTTTACACTCAGTGGTGCAATGATGATGCTCGTGCTGCTGCTGTCCTCACGGCTAGCGTTCTACCCCAGTTTGCTTCTGAGTTTATGGGTTTGGGCACCACTGCTGCGATGTGGACTTATCTTTGTCAGCGCTATCAGCCCTCTGGTGATGCTCTCTACCTGTCTGTGGTGCGTCAGGAGCATGCTCTTCAGCAGGGTGACTCTACTGTTGATGAGTTCTACACACATTGCTCTGCCATCTGGCGTCAGCTTGACTCTTTGAGAACTGTTGTTTGCGGTACTTGTCGATGCTGTCAGACAGTGAGGTCAGACTTGGAGTTTCAGCGTGTCCATGAGTTCTTGTCTCGCCTGCGTTCTGAGTTTGAGCCTCGGCGTGCACACTTGCTTGCCCGTGGTCGACGTGTTCCCATCTCAGAGGTGCTTGCTGAGCTTCGCGCTGAGGAGACTCGACTCCGTTCTGCTGGCCTGCTTGTGGTACCCACGGTGCTTGCTGCCCGTGCTCCGGTGTCGTCTGTTCCTCCGCTGCTATCCACTCCTTCATAGGGGGGTGGGCGGACGGCCCTCTGGGGGGGGGGGGGGGGGGGGGTCGGCCTCGCTCTCACATGTTCTGCGACTACTGCAAGAAGCCCGGCCACCCAGAGTCTGATTGTTTCAAGAAGCAGCGTGACATGGGTCGCTCCTCTCCTGCAGTTCGTGCGCCTCCGTCTGCACAGTCATTTACTGCCCAGGATATTGCCCAGCTCAAGCGTATGTCGGCTTCCTCTGGCTCTTCTTCGACAAGCACCGTTGCTTCGCTGACAGCTTCCACTACTGCTACTCCGCCACCGCTGCCTACACAGTCAGGTACATCTCCGTGGGTTCTGGATTCTGGAGCTTCTTTTCACATGTCTTCTGATGCTTCCGCTCTGTCTTCTCTTCGCCCTCTTGATTCTCCCGTTAATGTTCTTACTGCCGATGGCACACCTCTTCCTGTTGCTAGTCGTGGCATTCTTTCTACTCCATCCTTTTCTGTTCCCAGTGTTTCTCATGTTCCCCGTCTTACCATGAATCTCTTTTCCGCTGCTCAACTTACTGATTCTGGCTGTCGTGTTATTCTTGATACCGACTCTTGCTCTGTTCAGGATCGTCGCACCCAGGTTCTAGTTGGAGCTGGCCCTCGGCGCCGTGAGGCTCAGGGCCTTTGGGAGGTTGAGTGGCTTTGTGTTCCTTCCTCTGCCACCACATCCGCCAGCTCACATGCTCTTGCTGCCTCCTCCTCTGCATCCTTCCAACAGTGGCATCATCGAGTTGGTCATATATGTGGCTCTCGCTTGTCCTCGCTAGTGCATCAAGGTGTCTTAGGGTCCGTCTCTGGCGATGTATATTTACATTGTAATGGTTGTAGACTTGGCAAACAGACTCAATTACCTTATCCTACGAGTGAGTCAGTCTCTCAGCGTCCTTTCGACTTAGTTCATTCTGATGTATGGGGTCCTGCTCCCTTTGATTCGAAAGGTGGTCATCGCTACTATGTTTTATTTATTGATGACTTCTCCCGCTACACTTGGCTCTATTGTATGAAATCTCGCAGCGAGGTCCTCCCTATATACAAGTGATTTGCTGCCATGGTGCACACCCAGTTCTCCACGCCCATTCGTGTCTTTCGTGCTGACTCGGCTGGTGAGTATATCTCCCAGATGTTGCGTGGTTTTCTTGCCGAACAGGGTACTCTCGCCCAGTTCTCTTGTCCTGGTGCTCACGCTCAAAATGGCGTTGCTGAGCGCAAGCATCGTCACCTTCTTGAGACGGCTCGTGCGATGATGATCGCCGCCTCTCTTCCACCCCACTTTTGGGCTGAGGCTATCTCCGCATCCACCTATCTCATCAATATCCAGCCTTCGGCTGCAGGGTGGTATTCCTATGGAGCGTCTCTCTGGTCGTTCTCCTGACTACTCTGCTCTTCGAATGTTTGGGTGCGTGTGCTATGTTCTCCTTGCTCCCCGCGAACGCACCAAACTAACTGCTCAGTCGGTGGAGTGTGTTTTTCTTGGCTACAGTGATGAGCACAAGGGCTATCGATGTTGGGATCATGTTAGTCGTCGGCTACGTATTTCCCGTGATGTGACTTTTGATGAGTCTCGTTCGTACTATCCGCGTCCTACTGCCTCGCCCTTCTCGGTTGAGGATATCTCCTTCCTTATTCTTCCCGACACCTCTCCCTCTTTGCCTCATGTTCCTCCTCCTCCACCTCCTCCTATGATGAGTCCCACTCTTCCTGATACACCACCGACGCCACCCTCTCCACCTTCCTCCACTCCTTCCTCGTCATCCACCTCTCCACCTTCCTCTCCGATACACCGTCCCCTCTCTCCTTTTCCTCTCCACTACACTCGTCGCCCTCGTGCTGTGGATGATCCTTCTGACGTGCCCTCCACTTCCAGTGCGCCTCCTTCCCCATGTACATCGGTTCATAACCTTCGTTCTCGGACCTCATTACGGTCTCCTGATCGCTATTCTCCTTCCCAGTACAGTCTTTCTGCTGTTGCCGAGCCCACTTCCTATCGGGATGCCATGGCTCAGTCTGAATGGCAGCTTGCGATGGCTGAGGAGATTGCTGCACTTGAGCGCACTGGCACATGGGATCTTGTTTCCCCTCCTCCCGGTGTTCGTCCCATCACTTGCAAGTGGGTCTATAAGATCAAGACTCGCTCCGATGGTTCTCTTGAGCGTTACAAAGCTCGTCTTGTGGCTCGTGGCTTTCAGCAGGAGCAGGGACGTGATTATGATGAGACATTCGCTCCTGTTGCCCACATGACCACTGTTCGCACTCTTCTCGCTGTGGCTTCTGCTCGTCATTGGTCTGTGTCTCAGCTTGACGTCCAGAATGCCTTTCTCAATGGTGAGTTGCGTGAGGAGGTTTATATGCAACCACCACCGGGGTACTCTGTTCCTGATGGTATGGTTTGTCGTCTTCGGCGCTCCCTCTATGGCCTTAAACAAGCCCCTCGCGCCTGGTTTGAGCGTTTCGCCTCTGTGGTGACTGCCGCCGGTTTTGTGCCTAGCGACCATGACCCTGCGCTGTTTGTCCACACCTCACCTCGTGGTCGGACGCTCCTCCTCTTATATGTTGATGACATGATCATTACTGGCGATGACTCTGAGTATATTGCCTTTGTTAAGGCCCGCCTCCGTGAGCAGTTCCTGATGTCAGATCTTGGTCCTCTTCGCTATTTTCTTGGGATTGAGGTTTCTTCGACTTCTGATGGTTTCTACATCTCCCAAGAAAAATATATTCAGGATCTTCTCTGATGGTTTCTACATCTCCCAAGAAAAATATATTCAGGATCTTCTTGCTCGCGCTGCTCTTGGTGATGAGTGCACTGCTGAGACTCCTATGGAGCTCAATGTTCAGCTTCGTGCTACCGATGGTGATCCCCTCACAGACCCGACACGCTATCGCCATCTTGTTGGGAGTCTTGTCTATCTGGCTGTCACTCGTCCAGACATATCATATCCTGTCCACATTCTGAGTCAGTTCGTATCTGCTCCCAGTTCTGTCCACTATAGTCACCTTCTCCGTGTTCTACGATATCTTCGTGGCACGATCTCTCGCCGCCTTTTCTTTCCTCGCTCCAGCTCTCTCCAGCTCCAGGCCTACTCTGATGCTACGTGGGCCAGTGATCCTTCTGATCGCCGCTCGCTGTCTGCCTATTGTGTTTTTCTTGGAGGATCTCTTATTGCCTGGAAGACGAAGAAACAGAAGGCAGTTTCCCGCTCCAGTGCAGAGGCTGAGTTGCAAGCGATGGCTATGTTGACGGCTGAGGTGACCTGGTTGCGATGGTTGCTAGCAGACTTTGGTGTTTCTGCTGCTGCACCGACTTCTCTATTATCAGACAGTACAGGTGCCATCAGCATTGCGCGTGACCCGGTGAAGCATGAGCTCACCAAGCACATCGGCGTGGATGCCTCCTTTGTGCGTGCTGCTGTGCAGGATCAGATTCTTGCTCTTCACTATGTGCCCTCCGAGTTACAGCTAGCGGATTTCTTCACGAAGTCACAGACTCGAGCGCAGCATGGGTTCTTCCTCTCCAAACTCAGTGTCGTTGACCCACCATGAGTTTGAGGGGGGGGTGTTAGATGTGTAGATGTGTATAGTGTTACTGTTCATCACTCTTGTATATGTACTGGCCTTTGGCCCCTTTGGAAGATAGTTGCTCATTCATAACAGTATCTACTCGTAGTTTCCTTGAAAAAGGCGTCTTTCTTGGAGAACATGTTATGCTAGGCATGGTGCAAGTTGTGAACGATGTGGTGGATCGGATTTGTTATGTCGTGTCCATTGATCATTGTTTTCCTTTTTCTTTTCAATAAGCTGGTTGGGTATTCTCGATGTCTCGGCTAGCTCTTGATATCGTGTGGGTATATAGAGGCCAGACTTCGTTTTAATATTTATATGTTTCCTTTATAAAAAAAGAACCAAACTTATTCAAAAACTATTCAGTAAACCACATTTAAAAAGCTCCTCTTCTTAGAAAAATCGCACGCCTGATAAATATCTAATCCGATGAGAAGTTGAAACACATGCAAAGATGACAAGATTTCAGTGAACAAACTATCTTTCAACTTTCAACCAGTACTGATCTTTCTGAAACTCTGCAACCGTACTCAACAATTAGTGCAAGGGCAGATGATATCGATCAAATGGGGTGAGCGCCAGCATATGGCTCAACCGCCACAGCAGGAAGCGACACCAGGTAATCTGACTGATTGTTGCTGTGCAGGAACCTTGGGTCTGTATAGCCGGACCCGATCAGGGTAGGCCCCTTCATCACTCCTGCTAGTTCAGCTCTGAGAGCCTTGTCCATCAAATACTCGTGTTCAATCAGCACCCTCCTCTTGGTCTCGAGCATCCGGAGGTTGAACCTCCACCACGCCCGTGTGGAGTCCATGTCATTTTGACGGTACCGTTTCTGCCTCTCCTGGTTAGGAATCTCAACAACAGTCTGGCTTGCAATAATTTTGGTGTCATAGGGTGGAAACGGTCCAAACTGCAGGCAAAAAAAAATGTTCAGAATAAACAAATCAGGTGAAATAATCAAAACCCAATGAACCCAATGAAATAATCAAGAATTATGAAACCGATCGAGGGAGTTGTTGTCTTGTTGATCAGAACAGTCCCCTGATAGACAGAGTAGAGAGGAGAGAATCAAAACGAACAAGGTTGATCTTACTCTGCTGGGAGGATAGACGCAATGGCGCATGTGTCGGCCCCTGCGGTCGAGAGGCCCTCCGACGTACGGGACGGCGGTGTCCGGCAGAGCGAGGCGCGCCTTGAGGACGCGGATGCAGGCCTCCACGTCGTCCCTGCGCTCGCCGGCGTCGGAGTAGAAGCGGTCCATCATGGCGTCGACGGCTTCCATGGTGGCCTTGCAGTGGAGCCTCTGACGGGTTCACGAGGTTGTACCCCGAGTGGCCGACGCGGACGATGTTTTGCAGCCTGCCTGCTCCGCCCAAGGGAGCGTTTCCGGACATCTTGAACTCGACCTCGCCCGGGGCCGGCGGGAACGGGTTGGCGGCGAGTTCTTCCTCGATGTCGGCGACGGAACGCACGTGCACGACGGGCGGTGGGTTGGGCGCCGCCATGTTTGGCAAGGTTGCCCTAAGAATAAGTCGATCCGCTGCGATCTTGTATTCGCTGCTGGTCAGGTCAGGTTTTTTTTTTTAAATAAACGAAACCCTTTATTAATAGCAAACAAGCCGCCTCATTAAAAACCTACCAGTCCCCTTAGGTAACCTGGTGAGGAAAAGAGCGTGTCAGAAACTTGTTGTCTTTGCTGATTACAAACACCCTCATGTGGATCTAACTAATAAACCAAACATGCCTCCCAACTCCAAAATGGATCGATTCGAACGCCGTCCCTCGTGGATGAACTCCACTCCTTGGAAATCCTGAGCAGCTAAAACCTCCATCTCTCTGATGACTTGGCCATAAGCGCCAAACTTGTCTCCTGCTTTTAAGCGTCTGATCACATTGGCACAATCACTTGCCACTCTGACCCGCTTCAAATTTAGGTCCGTGGCAAGCGCCAACCCCTCTCTGCACGCCGTGGCTTCCATTGTTTCTGGGTCTGTGCATCCGATGATGGTCACCGACGAAGCCCCCAAGAACAGCCCATGTGCATCTCTAGCCACTGCCGCTATCGAAGCCGTGTTGCCCTGCTTTGAAATCGCAGCATCTACATTCACTTTTGCCACTCCCGCCGGTGGTGGGATCCATCGCAGCGCACCTCCTTCTTTGCTTCCCGCTGGATGTGTCACTGGTTTGACGATCTCCAGATCGCTCACGAACCTGGTTATAAAAGCAAACGTCGACAACGGGCTCTGGAAGATCTCCTCGTAAACAGCTTTCCTCCTCGCATGCCATATGGCCCAAAGGGAGACCACCATTAGGGTGAGTTCATCATGCGGAAGAAACTTGATTAGTGTAGCTAACCAGCTCCTGGATATTAAAAATCGCCTCCACCAGCCCTTCCGGCAACAATGCCCATACGCACCGAGCCATATTGCACTCTATCAGCGCATGTCGCCAAGAGTCCGGCTGTCCACACAACCCACACGAGCTAGCATCAGTCATGTGCCGATGGAGCAGAACATCCGCAGACGGTAACGATTGCTTGGCGAGCCTCCATAAAAACACTCTCAGCTTTGAGGGCACTTGGACTTTCCATAATGAGGTCCACTCCCTTTCGTCGCCTTTCGTATCCGATCTCCCAGCGCTTTTATCGAGCCACGCTGTCCGGACTTCCCGAGTATTCACCAACATCCGATATGCTGATCTAACCGAGAACACTCCTCTCTTCTCGTAGTGCCATGCCCAATGATCTTCTTGTATCCTCATCGGCAGAGGTATGTTCAGTATAATCTCTGCGTCCATTGGTGCTAAGAACATTTGTACCTTGTTTGTGTCCCATGTTCCGGATGTTTGATCTATGAGCTCACACACCATCTGTGGCGGATCAGCGTGGTTGCAACACACCGGTCGCAGCAGTCCATCTCTTGGGATCCAGTTCGTGTTCCATATATTTGTCGTCCCCCCATCTCCAATACGACGGATCAAACCCTGCTTGAGGACATCCTTCCCCTCCATCACTGCCCGCCACACCCTCGAAGGTGGCGAGCCTAATTCTGCATCCAGGAAGTCACACGCGGGAAAGTACACGGCTTTGATAATACGTGCACTAAGCGTGTTAGGTTCCTGTACCAACCGCCAAGCTTGTCTAGCCAAGAGGGCTAGGTTAAAAAGCTCAATGTCTCTGAAGCCGAGTCCTCCCAGGTGTTTCGGTTTTGTCATTTCATCCCATGCCACCCAGCAGGTCTTTCTTTTTCCTTCTCTACTGCCCCACCAGAAGCTGCGTAACAGCCCAGTAATATGCTCACATAATCCACGGGGCAGTTTAAAACAAGACATAGAGAAAGTGGGGATCGCTTGGGCCACTGATTTGATCAAGATCTCTTTCCCGCCCGCTGAGAGAAGCATCTCCAACCATCCCTGCAATTTCTTCCACACCCTATCCTTCAGGTATTTAAATGCACCATTGGTAGATTTCCCAACATCTGCTGGCATCCCCAGGTATTTTTCACTCAGAGCTTCATTGTGTACATCCAATATGTCCATGATCTCAGATCGGATAGTGTTGCTACAGCCTTTAGCAAAATGAATTGAGGACTTGTCCATATTCATCCGCTGCCCTGATGCTCGACAATAAATTCCCAGCACCTCCTTGACCTCCTCTGCACTCTCTCTATCCGCCCTGAAAAACAGCAGGCTATCATCAGCAAAAAGTAGATGACTCACCGTCGGTGCCGACGGCGCCACTTTGATTCCACTTAGGTTCGATGACTCATTTCTTGATTTTAAAAGGCACGAAAGGCCCTCCGCGGCCAACAGGAAAAGATAGGGGGAGATAGAATCTCCTTGCCGAATACCCCTAGAAGGGGTAAAACTCTCTGTACATTGGCGAAGTCGAGCTTGAGGACGATGCAGGGGACGCGGCGGCGGAAGCATGTCTGAACCAACTCCGTGGCGTAGACGAAGTTCTCGGAGATGCTGCGGCCGGTGAGGAACCCAGTCTGGTCCACGGCGACGAGCTCGCCGATCTGCTGCTGGAGGCGGGAGGTGAGAGCTTTGCAGATTGCTTTGACGGAGCAATTCTGCAGCGTGATCGGCCGGAACGACGAGGGGGCGAGGAGGCCGTCTTTCTTCGGGAGGAGGACGACATGAGCACGGTTGATCCTCTCCAGATCGGCGGCGCGGGAGTGGAAGGATTCAAAAAGACGTTGCAGGCCGGGAAGCACTGTGGGCCAGGCCCGCGGTAGAAACTTGGGCCAAGCCCATCAGGCCCCGGAGCGCTGGCACGGTCCATCCCGTCCACCGCAGACTTGATTTCCTGGGCCGAAAACGGCCCAGTGAGCTTGGCCGCGTCGACCTTGGGCAGGTCACGGTAGAGAGCGTCGAGGTCGAAATCCCAGGCGGCGGGGCGCGAGCTGCCGAGCAGGTCGGAGTAGAAGCAGTGCAGCGCGGTAGCCTTGGGCTCGTGGTTGACGACGATCGCGCCCTCGACATCAAGGGCGCGGATGCTGTTGCGACGAAGGCGCTGCGACGCGCGAGCGTGGAAGAAGCGGGTATTCTCGTCGCCCTCAACAATGGCCCGAAATTTCCCCCTCTGCTTCCAGCGAGCGGCGCGGGCGAGGATGAAGGCCTCCAGGTTTTTCCTGCAATGAACACGGAGAGCAAGCTCGCCGCGAGACAGAGAGCGGGATTCTTCGAACAGATCAAGCATGTCAATCACGAATTTGCAATTATTTTCAAATTTGGGGGAGAAGTGGTGGGAGCGTTTCCAAACCTTGGCGGCCATGCGGAAGGATTTCAGGCGGGCACCCAAATCTCCAGCAGCATCAGAGAGCACGGGCGGAGCGGTCCAGGATGGGAGCGTGGTGGGGAGGAACAGAGGGTCGAGAAGCCAGGTGTTCTCAAACCGGAAACAAGAGGATCTAGGGATGGCGGTGGTGGCGGTGACAAGAAGGGGGACATGGTCGGACGTGGGGCGGTGGAGAGAGGCGAGGGAGGAGTTTGGGAGGGAGACGTTCCAGTGTTGGTTGAAGAAGGCGCGATCAAGGCGAGCGAGGACGGGGACATCACGTTTGTTGGACCAAGTGTACAGGCGATCGAGGAGTGGAAGCTCGAAGAGAGCGAGGTTGCGAACGGAGTCGTTGAAGGCGGAGGCGAGTGCTGCGTTAAAATTGTCCTTGTTCTTGTCGGTGGGGGTGCGGATGAGGTTAAAGTCGACAACAATGATCCAAGGCATGTTGTACAGCGGTCCTAGCTGCTCAAGCTCGGCGAGGAAGGTGGAGGTGAGGGAGTGGTCAGCGGGGGCGTAGACGTTGGTAACAGCGAAGGTGAGGTCGGAGAGACAAGCGAGAAGACGGTGGTGAGATAGAAGCGATCCTGCCGAGAGGAGGTGAGAGCGTAGAGGTTGGGGTCCCAGGCCGTGAGAATCCCCCCGAGCTGCCAACAGCGTCAACGGTGACGAAGGAGGGGAGAGAAGTGGGGAGGAACGTGGGGGCGATGAAGCGGTCGACAGAGGGGAGCTTGGTTTCTTGCAAACAAAGAATGGAGGGGGAGGCCGTACAAATCGCATCGCGTACAATGGGGCGCTTAGTCAGAGCACCAAGCCCTTGCACATTCCACGATTCAACGGTGATCGAACGAAAACGACTAATCATTGCATAAATCGGCACCATTGGGGTTACAACGACTGATTTGCTTCTCGCCTGCCGGCCGGCCTCGCGCGCTCAGTCTGGGCCGCCGCTCCCCAGCCGGCCGTGGGCGTCGCGTCTGGTCGTCCAAGGTCCCCGACCAGGCCATGAACCTGTCAAGGGAGCTGCTGCACGGCACCAGCCACGGAGTATGTTTCTATGCTTCAGGCCAGGACATGTGAAGATAAATTTAACTTGTATGCTCTGGTAAAGAACATGTAAATATTGGTTAAAACAACTTGGTGGAAAACAATTTTTTTCCTACAATGATTGAAATTATCTGTTATGTAAATCTGAGATTATCTGTAATGAATTTACCACTTGCATTACTCTCGTTAGTTTAAGGAATCAGACCACTAGGAATTTACCACTTGCATTACTCTCGTTAGTTTAAGGAACCAAAGTACTTCTCTGTTTTGTAAATCTGAGATTATCTGTTATGAATGTACATATATTGTGCTCCACCTGAATCTTAATATTCTCAATTGAAGTAAATCTTGTTGTGTTTGATATTGGACTAGACCAGTGTTACATTACCTAGAGCATGTCACTACTTCTGTTTATTTGTAAATGGAAAACCTGTTCGTATAGCGATTTTATGTGTGAAATGCCTTTATTACTCTACATTGTTATTAAATCTGGGAGTTAAACTATTAGTTGTGCTTGTGAAAATAACATGCAGATTGGTCAGATCTTATCTTGAGCACCTGCGGGAGAAATATTGACCAGGAGTCGCTGCGCTGCTCGCCCATGAGTGGCGACCACAGCGGCGCTCTTGCTGGCGCTGATGCCGGATGGCAACCAGCGTTGCCGCCACGCCATGTGCCCAATGACCAGCGTCTCCTGCTTGGACCTCCCCGCTGCCCGAACAAAGAGCTGAGAGGCATGTGGAGCGCCCCTGGCCCGATCTAGCTGACGACCCAAGTTTGTATTCCTCAAGTTGGTTCTGTGATAGGGAGGTAGATCACTCATTTATTTGTAAGTCTATTATGTGTGTGATATACCAGTTAGTTCTTCTTTTAATTACAAGATGCAATTCTTACATTCATATCATATATAGCTACTGTTGGGGAGATGCTTGGGAATCAAGCTGTGGCTGATTTAGCTCTATTTCTTGAGCTGTTAAATGTATCTCAGTACATTTGTATGACCATGGTTGCGTGTCATGGAATAAAAAGCTACCTTCTCTACTTTTTGAGTGAAATCTTTGTTTCTACTTACTAGCATCGTAGTTGCTACTCCCTCCGTTCCATAATATAAGATGTTTTAGCCTTTTTTTACATTCACATGTATACACATGTATCTAGAAATATTTTAATGTAGATGCTCACTCCTTTTAGCCCGAATCTAGACAACATCTGTAACACATAAAACATCTTGTATTGTGAAACGAAGGGATTACTTATTAAAGTGACAAGTACCATTTGGTTGTTGTTTTTGTTTGCACTGCATTTAGTGAATAGCCAATCTATTATGGTTTCTATGGTTTTCGTTTGCACCTGCTTCTGTTAGTGGCATACTACGCAACCTTGCATGCTGAAGTGAAGGCATATATGTATATATACTAGCTTTGCTAGTTAGTTATACCAAGTGTTGCGACATGATTATGGAAAAAGGAAATCTTACTGTTTGGAGCAATTTATGTGCAGTGACAGCTACATTGTTTCTTCGATGACCAAGGAGGCCTTGACCCCCACCGCCGCTGACGGCTCTGGCCACTTTCCGATTGGCGACACACACCAGAGTAACGCCGTGGACTGCCCCACACACAGTTGACGGGGCGGGGCTCGCAGCGATGCTCACCTCCTACAACTAGGAGGACGCTTGGGTGATGGTCTAGTTGCTGGTGCAGCTGGTGGTGTCCCCTCACACCTACTCATTGTCGTCTTCAACCCCAAATTACTTGGACGAGCTCTTTTCCACTCTCACCTTCAATTGTATGTCCTAGCTATTACTTCAGGTCTGATCCAGCATCCAAATCAGTCAAGATGGAGTGCTTACTCTTTTCTATAATACTCTTGTCTTGCGCAGAGAAGGAATGGCAACTTCAGGGACCTCCAAGTTGTGCTCCAAGGCCCTGCATCGCTAAAGCTCTGCTCGCGCAAACGCTGCCTGGACGTGCTGCCTAGATACACTCTTGTCCTACAATATGTGCAACATACAGCAGGGGTCCTGGTAGATCAAAAGGTATTTATGGTGCATGCAATTGCACTTCCAGTTGTGGCGCTTCTAAAATAGATATACCTTGTCCTGTTGAGCTCTAGTTTTTCTGGTTCAGCTTTGCTATTCTCGGTAATAAAACCCTTAATCAATTTTGGTTCCATGGCGAAGATTTTTGTACATGCAGGACCCAAAGGAAATTTTGTCTACTTTATATAAATTCTTTTGCTAGGTGACATACTAACATTAGGTCAGAATTTTGGCTATTTTCGGAATTATTATATGTGTCAATCTTCAGAGCAACATAAGGTCATACACCTTGGAATTATCTATGCCGTCTATCTCGTTATATTATTCTAAGTGCTCACATTTTCTTGGTTTAATACTGATGTAGGTCAATGGATAGATGTAAATTAGAACTAAATTATTTTATATTGCCATAAAACATCTTGCAGGAATCAAATGAGTATCTATCTATGTAATCTGATTGTAAGACTCAGTTCACATGCAGTTCTATACTCCCTCCGTTTTTAAATGTAAGATGTTTTAGGTGGTCTACATGTTGTATAGATACATACTAAAATGAGTGAACCTACATATTAAAATGTGTCTAGATACATTTGTGTAGATGTGAATAAGGAAAAACTCTAAAACATATTATATTTAGGAACGGAGTGAGTATGTATAATCATCTCCTCAGAAATTAGCCTGCTGTCTAGTACAATCTGCCATGCAAATTTAGCTGATCATGTAATGTGTAATTGTTCTGGATACTATCAACCGCCCATGAGTGTCTCACTAGAGTTTGTAGTTAGTTTTGACTGATATGAGAGAATAATCCTTCCTTGACATAATTTCCTGCTGCCTCACATCAGGCAGTCTCTAAGATCATGATGACCGTGAGTGTTAGTCGTATTCATCTGTCATGCAATAATTCCGTTCCTTTGCTTCACCGGTATCTGTTATCAATGCTTATGTCTTTGAACCAGCATTCTAGCATGAGCAGAAATGCAGCATTGACACTCTCAGTCTCATCTGCTTGTGTTTCTGTTTGCAGGCCAATGATGCGCCCCTGGAGCTCACCACTGGCGGTGGTCTTGGAGCTCCTGTCTGAGCAACCTGGAGCTGCGCTGCTGGGAAGGGCTCTCAGATCGACTTGGATGTTGGTGAAGACCATGCAGTTGTTTTGGGTGGTTCTTATGAGCTAGGCAAGCAGGCCCTTTGATACGGTGAGGAGATTGCGGAGAATTTAGGTACCTGAGCGAGATGTTAGGAGAAGACCTGGTCTTGGTGGTGGGAAGAGGAGGTCTGGTTATCACCGTTTAATCGATTCAGAGAACGCAGCTACATCACAGGACGATTTTGGTAAGTTGAAGAGCATTCCTGTTGGTTTCCTAGTTATCCCTTATGTTCATGCAACTATCAGTGTTCAATTTGGTTCATTTGGAGCTGGCGATGCTGAAGGAAAACAGCTATGTCAGGCAAAACTGATAAATTTAGAGTCAAGATTATGCTTAACTATGATTTTTAATAGCATGTTCCTTGTGATCAGAACTCATTTCGTTGTTAAAAAATGAATTTGTAGCAATGTATCTTGTTTATATAATGTTGGCTGCATTGATGTGGTTTTGGGTTCAAAGTTGTATTCCGCAAGGTTTGCGTGTCAATGATTCCTAAAGTTCTTATTTTGATTTATACAATGCCTATTACTTGTATAGGCTAAATTATTCGAGGAGAAAGCATTCAGTTCCTTCTCTGAATAATCTTGATAGCCAAGAAATTGTTTGTACTACATTTATGAAAATGCTTGGCAAGCTGCACTTCGAAAATAATCTCCAAACAACTGCAAGCATGTCTCTATCTTCCAAAAATACTTTTACTAGGACTCAATGAATGCAAATTGCAGTGATGGGTTTGTGGTCAATTCTCTGTGCCCTCTATGGAAGAATACTACCCATTGGTTTTTTTCTGTGCTGTTGATCTGTGATTGCTAGAAGACCTTAATGATATGTTCCTGTCATAACGTGACATCCTTCAGCCACTGTTAATAGTAATGCATATAAGAGTCACAAAGGTTAAGTGTTGTTACTCATTACCCTTGATGAGATTGTCCAGTTCATATACTGTAAAACTGTATACAACAGTATTACGGAATTAATTAATTAATTAACACACCATTTCAGAGCCTGTGGCCTCAATCTGGCGTAGCAGCTCGTCTACAGGGGACGATGCAGTCCGACCTCGCATGGCTCCGCCTGGTCCACCCCTCTCTCGCCTACCTTCCACGTGGATCAGCTCACCCCCATCTGCTGCAGGTGAGTTACTGGTTCTTGCTCCTCTTCTCTCGCTCCATGATATCATGGACATCTAGCTGATGGTCTACTAATTTATAATCCAGTGGTGTGGTTGTATGATGTGGTCATGTACGACTGTGTAGTTAGGAAATTTGATTAGACTGGCATGTTTAGGTTCATTTGATGTTCTTAATTATGTAGTTCTAGCAAGAACAAAAGAACACTTCACATGATTAGACTGGCATGTATTTCAATTCAGGAAATGTTGAACGGTGCATTTTTGGCGACATAAAGCTAACCCATGCTTCTTAGAATTTCGGGCTTGCCTATTTATCGGTTGGTGCCCACCCTAAATCTCGACTTTTAGATCAGCATTCAAACTATCTTAACATACCATTTGTAAGCTATTTGTTTTGCAAAAATGCCCAACCACAACCAGTTGGACGTCCCCCAACTATCTGGGGTGTCCAACTGCACCAAGATCCGTGCAAATCTTTTGCACTCTAGCCTATAAATAAAGGAAGCAATTTTCCATGCATGAAACTTATTTCATTAACATGCAGTAACAATATTTTTTCTGGATCATCCATTAACAATCAGCTTTTGGTCAAAATAAAAAAGATGTATGAACAATCATTTTTATGCAAGTGCAAGTTTTTTTTGTAAGTAATCCACCACAGTCGTCGGATCTAGAATGGACGTCCCGGATAAGCCGGGGACATCCAACTAGTAGTGTGAAAACTGCACTCTTTGTTTTGTCCAGTTTAGTGAAGCCTTTCCTAGTAGGCATGAACAGCATTGCTGCAACCCCCCTATCTATTCAATGAAATCAAACACAGGCTTTTTGCGTTTTCTTGAGAAAAAAAGTCAAGCCTTTTCTGAACCTTGTTGAAAACTGAAGAATCATCATCCTCTCCACAGTTACTGGTTAGATATATAATCTAGATAGATAGATAGATAGATAGAACCACATGTTGAGGTTGGAGCGAAGTGGAGGATCCTTGTTGTCCCTTGTGAGCCTTGAGCTTCTTCACTCGGCATCAGAAGAATCATCATCCTCTCCACAGTTGATCAGAAGCTCCTCTTCTTTGTCAGGAACATACTGACCGTAGCAACCTTCGCGAATCCACTGTTGCGTTTGCTCAGGGGTAGCAACATGGTGACGGCGCTCCTCTGCGGAAAGAAAATCGAATGGATTCCTGGCATGGTGTTTGGCGTAATGGTTGGCCTTCTCCCTGCGCAGGACGTACTCCACATCAACCTCATAGTAGCCCTTCTCCTTGATTCCCCTGATCACCTTCTGCCTGAAAGCCTCGTGCTTTTCGTCCATGCTCGCGAAATAAGCCGCGTCCTTGGCGTGTTGCAGCTTCTTCTCCGCGATTGACTCCATCGGATCGAACTCTCCAACCTCATCCAGGTAGTCGGCGCTGGGGAAAGGCTCGGGCTTGAGGGCGATGATGCTCCTGATCTCGCCTTTCGTCAGCCGGCGCGTCAGCTTCGGCCCTGCTACTCCTCCTTGGGCCTGCTTGAGGAGGATCGCATCCCGCAGCATCTTGTCGATCGCTGCTCCCTGTGGATCCGACGACGCCGGCTCAGATTGCTCCTCCCTGTCCTTCCTCTTGGTGCTGGGGCACTGCGCCACGCCGCCGGCCACCGCACCCTTGCCCGATTTCAGCATCCACTTGGACGCCTCCATCGAACCCTTCTGCTTAGCAGCCATCGAATCTACCACAGACCTTGGTGTGCGATTTCGATTTGCGTATTTTCTGGGTAGGCGGCTGTGGCGTCTCGATCAGATCTATATAGAGAAGACGAACCCTAGCCGACCCCTCCTCCTGCTCGGAGCGCGACCTGGACTCGGAATGCATAGCTGGGCCTCCAGTTCCAACCTGGCCAACGGGCTGTCTCTTAGGCCTGGCACAGCACGCTAGGCACTGAAGGCCGAAGCACGGCACAGCAGCTAAATGGGCCGGCACGGCACAGCCACGTAAACCTACACTGAAATTGGAGAGGATTCAACCCAATAACAATTGAGGAGGCACGACCATGGGATGGGAGCATGAGTCATCAAGGAAGTGAAGAGGAGACAAAGGATGGGGAACTATTTAATATGTCGCACCAATTGGTTGTTATTTCCGATGGAAAAGGAAAAATACTTGAGAAAATATTATAATTTGAATCACTTGGACGCTTCTTCCAATGAGTTGGTTGGCTGCTCGTTGCTACATTTTTCTTTCATTTGTCATAGCCATCTCAAAAAGTCATGTAATCATAATCCTTCATACATGTACCTCCAGGGTGCACGTCACGATATAAGTCGCCAATATTAATCTTATATAATCACTCTATTTTATGACTGCACATATAAATATATCATCAAGCAGATAAAGGCGGTATACTTTACTTTTCTGAATAATTAAATGTCTAGCCTTGAACCGTTTGGACAGTATAATCAGCAAGAACACTAGGTGGCAGCATGCTGCAAGCCTTCAGCTCTCCCTTCATAAGAGCATTAAAGCCTCTGGTACTCTATAATTGCATCAATACATGCTTTCGGTGGAAGAAGAGTGTTTGACCATGGCTGTTGTGGAGTGCCCGAAGAAATCTATGGCAGCGGCGACGAGAAGGAGCAGACCATGGGGATGAGTCGGTGAGTGATAGATACCAGAATAGTGGACTAGGACGGTAAATCAATCTAAAAAGATATATAGGTGCCTATGCACCACGGCCTCCCAACGGTTTCGAGCTCTCAGCCGTCCGATCTTCACCGCGGGGCAATCACAGTTGTCTGTTTCGCTGTTGACTTTTGACTCCGGTTTTTAGTCCCACCTGTCATTGGCTTGGTGGGTGGACGGATCGGTGTATGCAGCTTTCTCCTCAACGATTGGGCATCCTGAGCTGTGCGATATAGGAACTCGGTTACGCATCGATCTGAGCCACCCACCCAATTTGTACGTGCAGCTTTTGACTCCGACGCCGTCATACTCCTTGATCTTCTCTTCCATGGAAACACTCGTAGCTTCAAGCACAACCATGGTCACGGTAGAGCGTCAAATTCACGGTCTTCGTCACGTGGGCTGGTAGGATCCGGATCCAGCGAGATTCCAACGATCTTTGTCTCTCGCGTCTCGATCCGATGAGCTAGAGCCGCGGCACAAATTTGGATTTCATGATTTTTTCGGTATTGCATATGTGATTTAAAATTGTAACAAAATTGTTTTATTGCGAAACCACATGCGAGGTGTTCAATATTCCAATATAGTTTTACCATTTTCTACAAGTTGTGTTTACTCTGATTTTTTCCATGTTGCATAAGCGATTCCGAAACATGAGTTTTGTTGTGAAACCAGACGTGAGATGTTGCACACTTTTTTCTGCCTATTTCACATGTTGTGTTTTCCTTGACTTTAATCGATGTTGCATTGATCAATTATAGGTGTTAGCGGAAGTAAGTGTGTCGTCCGTAGTGAAGAGAAAATGTCTATTTTGGATACATAAACCGTGTACCGTACACAAAACTTCCATGTTCTAATGGTTATTTGCCGGAGCAAACAAATGAAAGTTACAATGGGAGTTGCTTCAAAACTAGCTAAAAAAACATTCAAACTAACTTGGAAGAAAATCGTTAACTTTTATCTTCCTCCAATGTTTTAGATTATTCTAAATATTCATGGCCATGCATGTTATGGATTGTGTATTTCAATATAAATTAAGTATCGCATTTGTGACGATGATGATGGAGGCTAACTAATCCAAAATATTAAAAAGGATCGGCCTTGAAGAAACGAGCACCACCAAGAAGCTGAGAGTGGTCGAGAAAATTCAGTACATAATGCTACTTGACACTTCATCCAAAGAACGACTACCATTGACACTTCATACACTCTAGATTATCTATTTTGTTACCCTTAAACTTATATTCTTTAACGCAAGATATCTCTTTCAAGTTATACCCGCTAGATACATAAATACTTCAAAAGCACTCTACCATTTTTGTAGAAATGAATCTAAGCAAAATGAAATGATACCATAAAAATGTTACAAATGCAGTTTAATATTTCGAGGCCATAAAGGTCTTGTATAGTGTGAAATGTTAGTTTGCTCGAATTAATGGTGAAACTCATCATAACAAAAGTTTTTCTAAGCAACACGATTAAATATAAAATTTGTCCGACCAAACTCAATTTTAAATTAGCCCTATAAGTGCAATGTACTGATAAATATATGAATTCTATGACATATTTACCTTCAGATAAATGTGTACGTGTTGTAAATGTTGCTACTTACACCAGAAAGGTATATATGATATATAATTTGTCGAATAATGTATCAATATAAACAACATACTAAACATATAATTGAGTTATAAAGAGGTAAAAGTGTTTAGTATAAATTGATGGGTGCACAATGGTGGAGTATGAATGAAACCTAAGGGTGCCCAACCATACAGACAGCAGGGAGTTATGGTGATCTTTGCCTAGGTACTAGGCTAGAAATGTGTTGGTTTTGGGGAGGCTCGATTAATTTCTGTGTTTGAACGGTGTATTCTTGATATATATGTATGTATAAATATCAGAGAAACCCTAACCGAGTCTCCTCCAAATCGGCATCTAGAGCCGGAACTACATCGAAACCCTGCGTCGTACGAAATATCTTCACCATAGATACATGCCGGAAATGTCTTCGGTCGATCTTTTGTGGTATCCGTAACGGAGACAAACTCAGCTAGAGAACCAGTTGCTGCGGTGTTTCTATTCTTGGAAAGTAACCAGTCAGGCAACGCCTATTGATGATGCATGGGTTGTTGCATGCAACCCATGCATGATATTTCCCTGTTACGTTGCACCATGCCATGTTCTACTTCTAGCTGGATTAATCGCCTTCTCTTCTCTCTCTTGGTGCAGGTACGTATATGAGTATGATGCTACAAACCTTCCTTGACATGCTGCGCTGAGCGTACCCCGGGGATCAAAACGCGTGTTCCCCCGGGTCGCCAACCGTTTGATCATGTGGCCAAAATTCTTCACACAACGGTATTAACACAAGGTACATACAAGGAGCATTTCTCAGGAGTATTGCATTTGAAATAAATAGACGAAGTATTTGCATATTATTTTCCAAAATTTGTATTAAATAAACGTGTGCACCTCCATGATTATGAAGATATAAGTGAACACCTCCCGTTGGAGCGACAACAACTTGCACAATCTTTTCGGGTGAAAGTAGTACAAATTGATTACAAAGGCTGATGCTTTCTCAGGTGTTTCCGAGCGACCACTCTAGTGCTAGCAGCCCCAGCTGATTCAGCAATGAAGAAAACATCCGTTTTGATCTTTATGGAACCTTGAGAAGATGGCTGCCAAGCTAGGGAAATTTGAGATTCTGATGTGTCCTCGGTTTTGGTAATGCTGAAGGTTGCAGTACAGACCAAATCCACATTTTTGCCTTTCGGGTCAGCTCCCTGTTATTTTTCAAAAAGAGAATCAACATAAATAGATAGATAATCCATCGAGCTTTGCACGGAAAGTTTACCTGATGTTTCAGCACCGAGTAAATGACCCGGACTATACCTCTTTATCTTTGTTGCAATTAGCCCATTATGAAATGCCCTGTTCTTAAAAGGGGTGCACTTGGTCATTTCATCCAGCTAGAATCTATTTGATGCATCGCTTTTATTTTCTCACCTTGTCCTGGCTGTTCATAAACCTTACTATTGCACCTGTTTTTAACTTTTTTTGAAATTTTCACCACATATATATTAGGTCAGCAAGCCGCCTCATTAAAACCCTGCCAGCCCCTTTCGGTACCCTGGTTAGGGAAAGAGTGCGTCTGAAACTTGTCGCCTTTAAGCATTCAGAACCGTTACATCATCCGCTAGGGTGCTTACAAGGAAATCAGGGGGTTCCTCATGCCAAACAACTGACAGAGTACCCTCTGCATGACTAGCTAAAATATGTGCTGCCCTATTGGCCTCTCTAGGAGTATGATCGAAAACAACAGTGGTAAAATTTCGGCAAAGTAAAGTGCACTCCTCAAAGATGGCAGCCGAAGCACCCAAGGAATTCCCGCCATTCTTCATCACCTCGATAACATCCATGCAATCAGAATTTACCTCAAGTCTGTTGCATCCAATTTGACCGGCCAAGATAAGACCGTCACGAAGAGCATAAGCTTCCGCAGTAGTAGGGTCCGACACAAAAGGGATGCCTCTGCAGAACGCCGAAAGAAATGCGCCCCGCGCATCCCGGATGATTGCTCCTGATGTACCTGTACCTGAATCAACGTCAAACCCGGCATCCACATTGAGTTTTACAAACTCCTCTCTAGGCTTTACCCAGCCATGCCTAGCTATACCCGATTTCTTCTTTCTGGCTCTTGTATAATTTAACACGAGGGTTGTTATCGCATGTGCCGTTCGTGCCGGTGATTGCACTGTCTCCCCATGTGTAGCTTTTCGTCGCTCCCACCAAATATACCAGACCGCCACCGCCACAAGATCATTGCGGTCCACCTGCGATATGAGTGGCGCTTTAGCATGTTTATCGCGCAGCAATGCTTCGAGCTTTGATCGGCCCTCCATCTCAACACTACACGCAGTGGATACAACCTCCTCCATACCTAGAATCCTCCAGATCTCTTTCACTCTTGGACACCCAAAAAAAGCATGTCGTATGCTTTCACATTCAACATTGCACAGTGAACATTGCGAGTTGGGTTGCATGTGACGGTTTGCCAAAACTCCATTACACGGAATTGCACCAAGAAGTGCTCGCCAGCAATGAATTTTTACTTTTGCGGGAACATTGAGAGACCATAATGTTTTCCATATCGGAAGTGTAGAAGAGGAACCATCTCCACTAGTTCTCCGCAGTTTCTGCCCATGTTGATGTTCCCATTCCATGTGATAACACGATCTGACCGAAAAAATACCATTTTTTGTGAAATGCCACCCCACAAAATCCTCCATCATGTTCCGAGCTAGTGGGATATTAAGTATCCTATTAGCATCAACACACCTGTTTTTTACTTAAAATTGCATGCTCTTCTTTCAGTTGTGGTGTTACCCTTGATAATTGATGCATAGCACGATTGAAACTAAATATGAAATTAAATATCGGGGATGTTTGTTTTCTACAGAACCCTCGGGAAAATAACGAGCTAGCATGCTAGTACAAAGCATTGCCCAGGCTGGACTTGAAGTGGCGGCTCACAACAATCTTGTGCCTTATCTTTGGTACAGAAATAGCTTACGCCTGTTGTCCGAGTAGTTCCTTCAATGGAAACGTGCCTATATGAAATTGACATGCGTGATGTACTGCGACAGCTGTTGAAGCTCTTGCAGCAAACAATTGGGGAGATGAAACGTGGACAAGGACACAGAAAGGTACATGACTTTGTGTTTTTGAAAAAAAAGGTACATGATTTTGTTGAACTTAATTAACTGCTAATTCAGTTATATCTCGAAGAAATTATGACAACTCCATGTTTCCTGCTGACTATTCCCCTATTTTCCACATCAAGGTGGGGAATTCGTCATCGGCGGAGTTCACTTGGAAAGTTGAGATAAGGTGTTCTAATGAGGCAGATTGGCAGAACTGAACAAGTTGGAGCGGAGCCACTAGAGAAAATCATGGGTGAAGTTTTCCACTAAGCAGGGTAGTGACAACTCCTGGGAATTTTGCACTATACACAAAACCAGCTATAATCTTACGATCGAAGTGTCAAATTATCGATGCAACAGAGAAGTTTTTGTTCGAAACTGTCAGTCTCTACCCAAAGAGTTTCCTTCCGATATCTAGAGCTAACCTAAAGGAACTAACCTTGTTGTTATTTTAATATCTAGAGCTAACCTAAATGAACTAACCTTGTTGTTATTAGCCGACAAACTCGTGCACTAGTGCTTAACAGCTGCTGTGAGCTAACATGCAAAGAGCACAAAACGTCAAAACCACAAGCCTAGTGCTGCATAATGTAACCATACAAGAGATAGTGAACTCAAGCTGATTTGTGTAATCTACTGACATACTGAAGCAATCACCAACTAGTTCAGAATTCGTTGACCAAACTGCAGTTCAGAAATAATTCGCTTGACAAGATTTGTGATTTTGACAAGCGTGGTAAAAAAGAACTCCTTTGTCAAGAACATGCCAAAAAGCTGACAGCCCAATACTACTATATATGAAAGTAGGTGATATTCGCGGTCAATGAAGCCGTCCACGTCGCTCCCTTCCCGCTGGCCGTCCGATCTGCGGAACGGACGGCCCAGATTTCAATTCGCGATCCAAATCCCGCGGGTACTGTTCATCCGATAGTTTTAGCCAATGATATGGCGCCCGGTCGACCGCCGGTCACCTCCGGTTTCCACGGTCACCGCGCCTAATTTCATAAAAAACCCTCGAAGATCTAGACAGCAACCCGCAGTCCAAAATTAACACAGCAGAGGACCTGTTTGAAATTCCGCGGAAGCTCACAGATGTTTTTGCAAAAATGACCGCAAAATCCCCCTCCCCGCCCCCTTCTCCTCTCTCCCGCGACCGCCGGTCGCCTCCGCCGCCGCCGCGCGTCGCCGCCGGTACGAGCCTCCACGCTCAGATCTACGGCCGCGGGGAGGTGCGCCGCCGCGTCATATCCCACCCCGCTGGAGATCAGATGCTGGGACGTCGTTGGCGCGCCGGAATCGTCCGCGCCGCGATCCACGGCCGCCGCCGCATCCGCGCGACATCGGCGTCGCTCCGATGACTTATAGGCGGCACATTACCGATTACATTTTTTTTATTTACTAGTTGGTTCAAATTTTCAAACCTACAAAACTTAAAGATATTCAAATTACCGAGTTTAATTCTATTTATCGGGCGCGGCATTGCCGCCCTAACTTACCTAGTACTACTTATAAACGATGCAAACATCCAAACATTCATGACCAATTGGAGAAGACACAATGCAGTAGCAAAAAAACCAAACCGGATACATTTCTTATGAAGCATTAATATATACTCGTAGGTCAAAAAAAAGTAAAAAAAAAAGTTTTACAGATGAGGACTAGCTGCCATGTGTGCTTGGCTTTAATCGGCAGTCGTCCGCACACGACGGCCCATTATATATCCATTCTTGGAGGAATGCCCCAACATATATATCTATATCTATATCTATATATATATATATATATATAATAATAAAGGCAGTAAGGTTTCTGTTCAAATTTCGTCCCTTTTTTTAGACAGTTTTACCCCTACCCGTTTTATGTATTTACCCACCTTTGCCACCCATAACGTCTGGATAACGGTTCGGTTCAAGTCTTTCTGTTGTTCGACGCCCTCCCACCCCCGTGCACCCGTCCGCCTCCTCACCTGCGGTCCCTCGCCTCGCCTCTGGTCGATTCGCCCCGGCCCAGCTCTCCTTCAAGCGCAACATGTCGCTCTGGTCTGCGGCCTGTCCCTCCATTCGACCTCGGCGTACACCTCTCTAGCGGGGTCAACGCCATGGCTCTCCTCTCCTTGGCCGCCGGGCAGATTTGGCTGCTTTAGGAGCTCCAATCTGACGCATTGTCGAGCTCCAGCGGCAGGGGGATTTGAATGGGCGGCGCAGCGGATTCCGGCGACGTGGTTGCGTGCAAGCCTGCGGACGGTAGGGCACGCGGGTGACGCGGGACTTGCGTACACCTGCTCCCAGGTCGTCGACAAGACAAGCTCCAGCGGCAGTCCAGGCAGGGGACCTGCCGAGCTCCAGGTCCAGGGGCAGGGGAACTGCCCCGAGCGCTGCCCCGGAATCATCTTCACCTCGCCCTCGCCGAGGAAGCGCTGCTGCTGCATCTGCTCCCGCACAGCCGCCTCCGCGTGCTGGTGTCCCTGGCCGCAGGATTGCTGCTCTCTGCGGTGACGTTGGTGCTCTCCGGCATAGAAGACCGCAGGCAGGCAGGCTCGGGAGCGGCGGCGTTCGTTTCTTCTCACGCAGACGCAGGTATGAAAGGAAGGAGTTTCCCAGCGCACCGGCCGTAGCGGCGGCGTGAGCTTATATTGCGACTACGGCGTGTGGAGAAGGACCGGGATAAGGTTGGACCTCGACGAAACGGAAACAGACAACCCGGAGGTGGAGAAGACGAGCACGGTGTCTGCGCTACAGGCAGTCGAATTTGGCGGAACCAGACAACCAGCTGACCGCGAGCATGATTCAGGAGGACGAATTTGGTGCTCCCGGGGTATCGTTCAAGCCTTCCAAGCATCCATCAACTGCATGTTGTTTAGGTCGCTCTGTGTTATGAACTTCAGACTACGATTCACAATCACAGACTAGATGCTAGCTCTTCATGTGTAGTACATGACTGTCTGTACGTACATGGAGTCCTGTAGATTGATTACATGCTTTTATTTCCTACGAGTTTTAAGTGTACAAGCTCTAGCTTTGTATGTTTACTAGATTTCAAATTTAGATGAAAAGCTGCTTATCTCAGACCATTATAAAATACTTCACGTGTATATTGAAGTTTCATGATTAGCTTGGTTTAGCTTTAGCATATTTTAGCTTGATCCCTCGGCAATTAATCTATTGCCCTATAAGCTTTAGTAAATATTGTATGAATTTCCTGTGAACCTTGTAGTGTATAATTATCGTCTATACTAATTGTGTATATAATATTTGATGAAGCCCGCCGTTATGCGAATCTTGAAAGAATATGTGAATCTTGCAAAAAACTATGGTTTAACTTGAATTGATTTTCTTGGTAACTACGTGCATGTTATATAAATATGTCTATGCAAAAAAAATGTCTTGGCTGATACGGATTTTCTCTCCCGTTGCAACGCACGGGCATGCTTCCTAGTATATATATATATATAGTTTTATTTACAACATATATATATAGTTGTGCTAGGACTGGTTAAAGACCCAAGCCCGGTCAGCTAGTCTCACTGTATGCTCCAAACATGAGCTCGCTGAAACGTTGGTCGCTCCAAACATGACTGGCGATGTGGGACTATATAATTGTCCGTGCCGCGGCTGCAGAGGTGGACCTCATGGGCTTGGCCCGGTTGGACTAGATGGGCCATCCCGCCATCCGCAAAGTGCCGAAAGCAAACGCTGTGCGAGTGTTACCCAAGCCGCGAACGAGACCCGGTGTGCATGCGACGGCTCGGAACTGTTTGTTTTCTTTTTTAGAGCGCTCCTTTTTTTTTTTTTTTGAAACAAGGCCAAAGCTTTGCCTTTTATATTGATAAAGAAGGAGCAAACAAGAGGATAAGACCTCAAAATAAAAAAAGGTACAACCAAGGCCGACACCAACACCCCCTAAACGAGTAGGAGAGAAACCGGAGCCGCCGCTCCGACGTCCACGCCGGCCCCAAAGCCGCGCTTCAACACGGGTCGACGACCGTGACGCCCTAGCGACCAAAGCCGACACCAAGCGACCTCGACGCAACAGGCGGAGGAACTTCGACACCTCCGAGCGGAGGCGAAGCTTTCGGAGCCGCCGCTCCGACATCCACGTCAGCTCCAAAGCTGCACCCCATCCGAGCCGACGACTCCGACGTCCAAACGACCAAAATCGGCGCTCCACCACCTCAACGCAGCATGGCGGAGGCGAAGCCCGGAGCCGCCGCTCCGGCATCCACGCTAGCCCCAGGGCCGCGCAACCCCAAGCCGAGGGCGAAAGCTCGCCACCGCCACGCCACCAGCACTCCACAGACCCCGCTGGCCGACGGAACATCCAAGGCGAGGCCCCAAGAGGCAAAACGACGCCAGAGCGCCGCGCTCGCCCGATCCCGCAAGGGAGCTAGGGTTTCCCCCGGAGAACCCGGCAGACAGGAAGCGACACCACCGCCTCGACGACACCTTCAAGAAGGAAAATCCCATGGTAAAGTACTTAGGGTTTTATCGGGTGGAAGGGTAGTACTTAGGGTTTTATCGGGTGGAAGGGTATATGGTCGTTGGTGAATTCGGACGGCTGACAACTAAGGTTGTCTGATTATAGATCTTGATGATGTTCACAAGGTGGCTATAATGGCGTCCCGGCGAGTCGATGGCTCGCTAGGGTTTCTAGGGCTAATAGATTGCGTGGTCTGTTCAATACCCCTCCTGGCCTTTATATAGGAGGCCAGGTCTCAAGAGTTTGAATACGACTCAAATTACAGATATGGTAAGTTCTAAGTCGGTACGTTTGCTCCTTTCTTGAGCCGCACTTCATCAATATTGGGCCGCCTTGCGCCTCCTTGTAGTATCCTATTATTGTGCCACCCGGTGGGCCTTCCGGTAGGGTAGGCTTCATTGTAGTCATGTGGGTATACCTGTTAGGTATAACCACGTCAGGGTCGTTGTCGTCAATGTTTTCATGCAGGCAGCAGCATGGCGTGCCGGACGGTGTGGTAAAGAGAGTGGTTGCTGCCAACCCGTCCATGGAGTGCTGGATTCGGAAGCTGGACTTTCCGAACAACGATTGCATGACGTGGAGACATTTGATGTGTGAATTTGATTGATCGCCCGCTCGCCGCTCGAAATCACGCTTAAGCTCGTGCACACAAACGAGACTTAACTAAACTGCCTACATGGCATACACAGTTAACATAGAAAAAGGGAATAAACACAAATGGGGTAATTTGTGACACAAATTTTGTTAAATTGGGTAAAAATATGGAAAATCTGCTAAATGGGGTAAATACCGTCACAAATCGTGAAAATAGGGGGGTAAAAAATGGAATTCACTCAACTTGTAAAGATAAACATCTTTACAGCCAGCACAAAGTCTTCATAATGAAAGGTCCCTTTCCCAAGTGATATATTGATGAATTATGTCAGCAAGATAATGGTCAACACTTGGTAGGTGAACCCAGTTTCCCGCAGATAGTTTTATGCGTGTGGCCATGTGGATAAATGATGCTCACGAAGCAACAGACCAATTAATCTTTTATGGGTAGTATGTGTGAGGTGCAATTGTGCAAAGAAATACATTCTCACAGACTGCCACTTACATTAACACTTGAATAAATTGGTTCGGATAATCACACTAAGCTCAAAGTCGACACTCGACACATATACATTTTACGAGTCTATGTTACTACCTTTATAGTGGGTTGTAACATATAAGTGGTGTCATGCATGCTTTCATTTATTAGCTTATAGACTCATTTTGCTTTGATATGTGTGATGTTACAGTAACTAGCTAAGTTACCACAAACACCTCTCTCTTTATTAATTACCTGCCACATAAGCAAATTTACATTGATATGTGTGATGTTACTAGCTAAGTTACTCCCATTGTAACTAGTCTAACCCGAGTTCAAGTCTCGGTGGGACCTCTTTTTGTGCTTGCAATTTTTTCTTTTTGCAATTTTTTCTTTTGGCTAAAGATTATATTTTTTCGTGGAACACTTATCCTGAACCCCCAGACTTGCCAGTGCAGGTCACCATCTATCCTCGATTCCTTGTATGTTTATTTTTAGTAAACTGCTGTTCAGAAATAATTTGCTTTACAAGATTTGTGATTTTGACAAGCGTGGTAAAAAAAGAACTCCTTGGTCAAGAACATACCAAAAAGTTGATAACCATTATCTCTATCTCTACTATTTAAAAGAAAAAATTTGTTACTCTTTCTGCCCACCCTTCGTCCAACCTCCGAGAGCGACTTTTTTCTCCCCGCGTCTCTTTACTGGCTATAGTCAACGACGTCTCTTTACTTACCGTAACTGTCGACATACCTGTTAATGCAAGAAATTGTCGCCAAAAAACCCCTTCCCCACATCTATGAATCCCTCTTCACCTGGACTGGTTCTTCTCCCCCGGCGGAGAAAATTACAAAAAACCACCAGAATTGTAGCTTGGTTTTCAAAAAACACCACAATTGAGATTCGCGTCAAAAAACCACCGGCTCCGCGTAACAGTTTTACAAGAAACACTGAACTTGACCGTCTGTTGCGCAAACAAGGATTATGACAGGTGGAGCCCGCTGTCAGGCCTACATGGCAACTGTCAATGATCTGAAACAGACTGCCGTTAGCGTAGCCCTACCTGTCAGTGACTCAACATGATGTTTTTTCCACCTTTTTTCTCTTATTTTTGTTCCTTTTTTTTCTTGTTTTGCTTTGGTCCTTCCTTTTTCTTTATTCTTTGCGCCATAGCTCGATCGATCGATCTGGAGGCCGTATGCTCGTCGGAGAGAGAGCGAACAACAGCTAGCCTGCTAGCAGCGCCGCCGTGTGCATGCCTGCTAGTAGCACCGTCCGCCCTCCGCATGCCACATTTCCGTGCCCGCCGGCCGCCGTGTGCATGAAGCTGGGCACTGGCCAGTGGCGAGATTCCCAGCGCCGCGGCGGCACGCATGACGAGGCTGCCCACTGCGGCGGCGGCGGCGAGGAAGGCGTTGGCCCTGGCGTGGTTATGCGGGGCGACGAAGTGCGTGGCTAGCGCAGCGAGCGCGGAGGAAGGGTCTAATATTAGGATTAATGCTAATAATTACTAACCCCATATTAAATTATGTTTTTAGCCGTTTTCTCAACCACATTAGTATTGTTTTTCCTATTTTTTTGGTTAGACAACATGACCACATTCTGAATTTTAAAAGAATTAAATTAGTTTTTTCAAACTAATGGTTTGGATTTCCTAACATATTTATACTAAATTTTTTAACTTCTGAGATATCTTGCAAACAATTATATGTCATTTCTGTTGGCACATTGTTAGGTATATGATTGCATAATACTAATGTTCTCTTATAATATAATTATACGAGATATTGGCCAAAAGCATTATACGCATAATACTAATGTTCTTTTATAATATAATTATATGAGATATTAGCCAAAAGCATTATACTATTTATGGTTACATAGACATTTTTGGGGGATATTAAAATTATATGTTGCATTAAAAACCAGCTATAGTTCTATTAATTTATGGTTCTTAATAGACACTTGGTCAAATATATTTTACTCTAAACATAAGCAAACCACATTGATTAAATTGATGCATGTAATTTACTATAGTGTGTTTATACGTGCACATGTCCATAATATACTTAAAAGACCGAGCTTTCTGGAGTAGATGATAAATCAATCATGGTCTGGTGAACTAAATGTGCAAAATAGGATTTAACCACTTTTTACATCACCACCAGGAGCCAGAAAGTGGTCTCCAACAACGTCTCGTGTGGTATATTTTGGCAAAAAAAATAGGACATGATGTAAGAATTGGCTATCATGATGGAAAGTCGTGCCCTAAAACGCATGCCGCACGGCGTCGATCTGCCACCTCCACCAACGTCGCCCACCCTCCCCGCCAGTGCCACGCCTATCCATGGCCTGATTCCCATCGTCGGCACGACCCTCCCACCGTCGCCATGACCACCTCCGGTCGATTGTGGAAGAGGAGGTAGACACCCCTCCCGTCGTCCGTGGAATAGTAGGTGGACACACCTCCCGCCTCCGCTGGCAGTGGAAGAGGAGGTGGACGCCCCTCCCACCGGTCGTGGAAGAGGCGGTGAACTCCCCTCTTGTTGACGCCGCCACCTCCGACGTCGGCCATGAAAGAAGAGGGGGTTGGAATAAGAAGGTCACCGTGCCGAAGAGACGGGTCGGTGACGCAACCAAGGCTACACGCCGCTGCCTCTATTGGCCGTGAAAGACGAGCCGTGTTGATATCGAGATCAAGAGAGAATAAGAAGGTTAAGTGATTAAAGTACATCACCTATATATAATAGGAACCTCGTGCCCTAAAATATACACACCAGTTGAAGTTGGATGCTTTCTGTGATATAAAATTCACGTTTTTTATGAGGTGTATTTTACATCACATTGTTTGGAACCTGCTATATATTCACATCATATATATTGGAGATGCTCTTAAAACACCTGCGGTATGAAACGTACAGTTGGTACTTGGTAGGTGAGTTGGAGGAAGATAGTTTTCTGCATAGGACTACCGATCGAACGGTGTTTGTGTTGGCAATATCCTGCCGTAACCGGAGCTTCTTCTTCTTACGTTAACGCTTGATGAATAAGATGGGTGAGACTGGTACGTATCGTCACACAGGCTCAAACAAATTTCTGTACTGTATAAAATTTCCAGCTCGCAATTTCAGAGCACGAATTGGTCCCATGGTCTAGCGGTTAGGACATTAGACTCTGAATCTAGTAACCCGAGTTCAAAGTATCGGTGGGACCTCTTTTTTTTTCCTCTTTTTCTCCGCTTGCATTTCTTTCTTTTGGCTAAAGATTATATTCTTTTCGTGGAACGAGGCTTATCCTCAACCGCATCTCGAAACTAAATTTATTCCTCCTTGGCAGTGCAGGTCACCATCCATCCTCGATTCCTTGTGTGTTTATTTTTAGTAACACAAACGCATCTTGTCAAAGGACAAGGACACCATGTGAAACGATGACGACATCGACCTCACTAATCGGCGATCTTATCTAATCCAGCGTCGGGACAGGAAATCGGCTGGATGGATCAGCGTCTGGGGGCATGACTGTAATTTCCTAGATAGACGAGGATAGATTGGGCTGGACCCTGGGCCCGCGCCACGTCAAGTGGGCCGTGCTGCCTCAGCCACTTCTTGCTACGAGTCCCCCGAGCTTTATTACCAGGGTCGGCCAAAACCGGATTAGAAAAGAAGAAAAAAGTAGTGCCGACTGTCACTTGTGTAACCGACTTGGGAGGTGGTGTGAGGTCCTGCTTCATATGAAACTTTTCTTTGCCTAAAAAAACTTTTCACCACATGAAGTTGGTCATTACTCCCTCCTACAATGTGTAGTCGATGGCGTTTCTCAAGCATGTTTTTTTTTTGGACAAATTACCCTCCTACAATGTGTTTAAAGAATGAAATCATTTCTAAAATCATATACGAGGATTGAACGATGGCAACCAGTGTCAATGGATAAAGCAAGCCAAGGAAAAAAACCTATTTATTTTGATGGTGAATGAGACAATATATAATTATATATTGACTTCTGGAATAGAAGACACGGGAAACTAGCAAACAAATAGGGTAATAGGGTTGCACACAAATAATGTTGTCGTTAAGGTACAATCCTTGGAGTCACCTACGGATACCATAGTCTTATCGCGTTGAGTGGGTTTCCAGCAGATGCTATTGTTGAAACAAGTGCATGGTTTAGCCCCTTTGAACTATTTTCCTAGAAAAGACGAATGCAAAATTCAAATAGACAAACATTGGGCTTGTAAAACGTTGAAATTCTTAATAGCCATACATGTCATGGATTGTGTAACGTCGATATAAATTACATATCGCATTTGTGACGATGATTATGGAGGCTAACTAATCCCAAAATATTAACAAGGATCACCCTTGAAGAATCGAGCACCGCCAAGAAGCTGAGAGTGGTCGATAAAATTTACTACGTAATGCTACTTGACACTTCATCCCAAGAACGACTACCGATTGACACGTCATACACTCTAGATTATCTATTTGGTTACCCCTAAACTTTACATTCTTTAACACGAGATATCTCTTTCAAGTTATGCCCGCTAGATACATATATATACTTCAAAAGAACTCTACCGGTTTTTTATGAAACAAATCTTAAACAAAAATGAAATGATACCATAAAAATGTTACAAATGCATTTTGACATTTCAAGGCCATAAAGGGCTTGTATAGTGTGAAATGTTGGTTTGCTCGAATTAATGGTAAAACCCAACATAACAAATGTTTTTTGTAAGCAACAAAACTAAATACAAAATTTGTCCAACCAAACTCAATTTTGACATACCCTGTAAGTGCACTGATAAATATATGAATTCTATGACATATTTACCTTCAGATAAATGTGTATGCTTATTCGTGTTTTTATGTTTCTACTTACACCGAAAGGTATGTATGATATATAATTTGTCGAATAATGTATCTATATAAACAACATACTAAACATATAATTGAGTTATAAAGAGGTAAAAGTGTTTAGTATAAATATATGGATGCACAATCGTGGGGTATGTGTGAAACCTCAGGGGGTAGCACCCGATAGTGCCCAACCATACCGACAGTAGGCAGTTCTGGTAATTTTAGCCTAGGTGTATCAGGCTAGAAATGTATTGTTAGCGTGTTGTGAACCTATATCGGGTACACACAGGGAATAGAGAATGGAGAGGCAAACAAAGGTTCGGGAGGTATACAGAAGCAATCTCGCATTAGCTACAATACGTGTGAATGTAGTTTGTGTCTCGCTCTTGGCGTCGGTGTAGAGAACACCTGTCGAACAGGTGGTAGGTGTATGGTTGTCCGTCTTAAGGATGCCAAACTGCTGCGTGGTCGAGGGTGGCGAAGCTCCCAGAGGTCCAGAACTGACCGTGGAAACTATCCCCGACTCTTGCGATGAGTCCACAACTTCAACGCCGCCAACGTTGGGGCTGATACCCTGCGTCGAACACTTGGCGGGAACAGAGCGTCTAGGTTGTTGGTGGCGCTGCCACAACCATACGCGAGCTCATGTTCTGCACCCGAGCCCTTCAGATTCATAGACGATAATCCGACCTCAGCTCCACTGCGGTTGGCGCTCAAACCCAGTGTCAAAAACTTGGTGGGCACTGCATCATCTGGGGTGCTGGTGACACCATCGGAGCCGTTTGCGATCTCCTGGTCTCCTCCTCCTGCAGCATCACACGTACACCATCTTCTCGTAGAGGCGAATGACGCGGTTGAAGGGATCCATGGTTGGATGGATCATCGCTTGGCGGAGAGCGGAGTATTTAGCTCTGATACCATATTGTCACGAACCTAGCTTGGGTACACACATGGAATGGAGATTGGAGATGGAAACTAAGGTTCGGGAGGTAGACAGAAGAAATATCACAGTATGATCATTGCGTCACACTTGTATTCATGCTTTTTTTTCATTATTTCTACTAAACAAATTGGCCATCGGGGGCGACGGAGATGCCAGACACGGCGAGAAAGATAATAACTTAGTAATTGGCCCGTCGAAAATTCAAAATGCGGTGGGTTTGAATACAAACAAGCGCTTGCTTGAGGGCACCTCCAACGGCCCAGCGCATACGGACAGCGAATCCGGACCGATTCGGTCCGCTTTGGGCGGACAACGGACAGATTTTGGGCCTTCGTCCGTTTTGCGGCGGAGGTGCCCCCAACGGTCAGCCGCATTTCATAAAAAAGAGTAGGTCTCATAGGAATTTCATTCAAAGTTTGGATAGAAAATAAACACGCTGAAATATTATTCATTTATTACAACAAAGTTCGAATAGAAAGAAAAATAAACATGTAGCACTACTGGTTTCCAAAATGAGTCCACAGGTGCTCTATCAGATCATTCTGCAGACGTTCATGCAGTGGCCTGTCACGCATCTCCGCATACACGTCTGAATACTGCTCATATGTCACCGGTCCAGGTGTAGGCGCAGGCAACTCACCCTCAAATTCCCAGCCTTGATCAAATATCCTCGCATCATCCCGTTCATTCTCGACAATCATGTTGTGCATGATCACGCAAGCAGTCATCACCTCCCACATGACCTCCTTGCTCCACGTTCTTGCCGGGTGCCGAACAATAGCAAACCTGGACTGGAGCACACCAAATGCTCGCTCGACATCCTTCCGGCAAGCTTCTTGTTGCTGAGCAAACTTGCGAGCTTTCTCATTTCCAGGCATGCGAATGGTCTTCACAAAGACAGGCCATGAAGGGTATATACCATCAGCAAGGTAGTACCCCTTGTCATATGCATTTCCATTAACCTCAAAGTTGATCACCGGTGCATTGCCCTCGGCCAACTTATCAAACACCGGTGATCTCTGAAGAACGTTGATATCGTTGTGAGAGCCCGACATGCCAAACAAGGAGTGCCAAATCCACAGATCTTTAGATGCAACAGCCTCAAGTATGACTGTGCACTCTCCAACGTGTCCCTGATACTGTCCTTGCCAAGCAAAAGGACAGTTCTTCCACTCCCAATGCATACAATCTATGCACCCAAGCATGCCAGGGAAGACTCTGCTCGAGTTCATGTTCAGAAGACGGGCAGTGTCTTCCAAATTAGGCTCCCTCAAGTACTCGGGACCGAACACCTGAACAATAGCCTCACAGAACTTGTACATGGACTCTAGGCAAGCGGACATTTGTCCTTATGCGCTGGGCCGTTGGAGAGGGTCCTCTGTCCGGAAGGACAAATTAGTACAGGCCCTGTCCATATGCGGTGTGCCGTTGGAGGTGTCGTGAGCAGGAGTACATAATCAAACTTACCTTCTAGTACGTTTGCTTGGGAGAGGGGGAGGAGAAGAAGAAGAGCGGACGCGTGGCATGCACGCTATGGCCGGCGCGGCATCTCGGTGTGAGCGTAGCCAACGGCGTCTAAAATATCTCGGTGTGACCCACTTGGCCGCCCGCCCGCGGCATATTCTCCCGTGCCTTTGAGCCGCTGCCATGCGGGCCCGAGCCCGGTCACGATCCCTATCCCGCACGCGATCAGGACGGCCACCCACCGCTATAAAAGGCCCCCCTCCCTCATCGCCACCTCCTCCTCATCGCTCTCGGGGTTGGCTTCTCCTCCCCTTCCGGTTCGGTTCTGGTCCTGGTTCGGGTTCGAGAGTAGCTAGATCTAGCTAGGGTTTCCGTAGGTCAGCAGGAAGGAGAGGGAGATGGCTGACGGCGGCGTGGAGTACCGGTGCTTCGTCGGCGGGCTCGCCTGGGCCACCGACGACCGCAACCTCGAGCAGGCCTTCAGCCAGTTCGGCGAGATCCTCGACGCCAAGGTACGTTCCGTTACCTCACCCTCCTTGGTTCGCTCCTTCCAGATCTGCGCGTAGACGGTGTCCGTGACGTAGATCCGTGTGTATTCGGCCCCGGATCTGATGATACTCCTGTTTGTTTCTGCGTGCAGATCATCAACGACCGCGAGACGGGCCGCTCCCGCGGCTTCGGCTTCGTCACCTTCGGCAGCGCCGACTCGATGAACGCGGCGATCGAGGCCATGAACGGCAAGGACCTCGACGGCCGCCAGATCACCGTCAACGAGGCCCAGTCCCGCCGCTCCGGGGGCGGAGGCGGGGGCGGGGGCTACAGCGGCGGCGGAGGCGGCTACGGCGGGCGTCGCGAGGGCGGCTACGGCCAGGGCGGCGGCGGTGGCGGGTACGGCGGCCAGGGCGGCGGTGGCTACGGCGGCCGCGGCGGCGGGTACGGCCAGGGCGGCGGCGGTGGCGGCTACGGTGGTGGCGGCGGCGGGTACGGCGGCGGCGGGTACGGCGGCCAGGGCGGCGGCGGCGGTGGCCAGCGCTGGAACTGAGCGCCCCGAGTTATCTATCCTTCCCCTAGTTTTATCACCGTCGTCGTGCCTGTCTGTCGTGTTACTGTTATCTTGTGTCCAAGTCGTGTTTTTGATCGGGAGCTCGGAGTGGTTTGGGTGACAAAGTGACTTAGAGCTGGTTCTGCCGTGAGGAAGAAGATCGATCAATCAAGTCGAGTCCGTGTCTGTGTTATGATCTATCTGTCAGTTGGTCTGTCGTTTCGAGATGCAATCCCCTTCCTGACTAACTTCCATGTGTGGTCGGATCGGGATGTGATGTGTTGGAACTATGTTTACCTTTCGTTGAATCAATCAATCAAGCAGTGGAAACTTTGGGAATGGCATCAAATGTGTGCAGTTCTGATGTTAATTTGAGATGCTATCGCACTGTTTTCTCTGAATTATAATGTTCATAATGAGATCCGTAGTAAAACTCGGATTGCATATTTAGCATCTCTGATGATCTTTATTTGCATTCCCAGACATTCATTTATTTGTGTTATAGCCTTATAGGAATTAATCTTCAAGCAAAGCCGTTGCATATAACGATTTGGCATCAAGTGAATGCAAGATTCGTGCGGATAAAACTTGAAAATTGGTGGAGTTAAATTATGTCTGATATTTCTCAAATTAGTTGTGGTCTATATGCTATGGTTACTTTGTCGATTCTCTGTGTTCGCTGAAGTGTGCAGCAGTTCATCAAGCATCTCTGTTGACAACATCCATATTTGTACAAACCAGATCACAATTCGCGTCACATTAAGCTTGTTATGTTAATCCACTTACTGATCTACAGAGCCATTGCAATGCATGACTGAACCAGCAGAGCACAATACTATGCCTTTTAAACAAGGCCGTGACTTGATAAGCACACAAGAAATCATCCCTACTGGTCTACAAAGCCATTACATATCACAATTTCGTTCAAGTATCCATCTACAAAGCCATTGCTGTGCAAGCGAGGGTTTGTCTCAGTCGAGGACGTAGATGCGAGAAGCGACGTCCTGGACCAGCCAGTCGAAACCCTGGAGCAGCCCCTCACCGCTGTAGGCGCTGCAGCCGACGATCTTCCAGTGCCGGTCCTTATTCATCACCTCAAGATTCAGAACCTGAAAATGAGCGCAACGCAAACTTTAATTCGATATTGCCTTTCACAGATGCACAGGATGGAACTACGTATTTGCAAGATACTTCGGAGGCATCTCAGGTTATATGCTTGCTGGAAAAAAGTCTTACTTCGGCTACTTTCAAATGCAAAAATCTGTCTGACTATTCTAAATCATGTGCAGGGTTGCAAGAAGAATATTGACCAAGAAATGCGCTCGTACAAATACATTCTGCAATATGCCTTACCTTGGCGATTTCGTCGGGCTTCAAAGCACCCTGGATGTCCTGCTTATTTGCAAACACTAACAACGATGATCCAGCTAGTCTCTGTAACCAAAATTTCAAGCATAAATTATCTTCAGCCCTCAATAATTGAACAAGATAACACACAAAGTAAGAAAAAATATCTAGTGCAACGAAATTTGTAAGTCTTAAAACATTCCTGGTACAGAAACACTGAGACCAATTCTTCACAGCCAATTTCAGACAAAGTACTCACAGAAACTGGAAAGCTATGCTGAAATACATTACCAGTGCTATGGGCTAGGCAGCTTACCTCTTCTTTCAGGAGATTGTGGAGTTCCGCACGGCAATCATCGAGCCGTCGGACATCCGAACTATCAACCACCCAAACTAGACCGTCGGTCTGCTCAAAGTAGTTCCTCCAGTACGAACGGATAGTCTTCTGCCCCCCAACATCCCATATGTTCAACGAGTACCTGCAACAATAACCATATTATAGGTTCTTGCCGATTTGTTCACCTGTTCCCATTCACTGTACTAACTGATTTTTGACAATCAAGATTCATGACTGATGGGTATCAGCAGCTGTCAGATTGTTTCCTGGCCAAAGCATGTAGTAATATATTTTGGGCAATGTGATTTAACACGTTTTGAGATTAACCAATGTCATTGATTGGATTGTTTGCTTTGAATGCTAAAAGTAACCACACACGCAACATCATGATGCTGACTGACATAGACTTAAAGAAGCTAAAATAAACAGTCGCGTTTCTTGATTGTACCAATTACTGTCACAATTATCCTACCTTGACTCTAATTTCTGCATTTTCTGACCATAGCTTGTAAAAAGTGCACTGTCCAGGCTGAATTTTCACATTGGAGTATGCTTTTTCCACTTGAAAACATACATGCCAAAGTACGCATTGACTCTTGTGGAGCAATACAACTCACAAAATTTCCAAATATCTATGGACGCCTGCCTGTATTGGGCAATGCGCTTTTCTGTAAGCACCTAGTTGTACATCTTGAATACTACTGGACCACCAAGAAAGTAGAGTTGCTACGCGCTGTGCTCTCCACCAGCAGCAATTCAAACGAATATATATAAACTTGGAACTAACAAGCTCACATCGCAAATTTATTCCTTAGTTAAAACTACAAAGACTAGGGTACCCTTGACATAAAGAAATTTATGGCACAGTTGAACAAACTGATAAATATTAACTAACAAAGCAGTAGCCAATAAGATGCCATGAAACTACCAGTATGTGCTGAAGCTGCTATACGATCTCTTAGAACACCTTCAGCTAATACAAGTGGCCTTTTAGAATCACAAAGATGAACTATAGCATTAGCTGAAATGATAGTTATTGTTCTAGCATCTTCAATTTATTAAATAAAAAACAAATACAGTACATACTTTTGGTACTGGATGGTCTTGATATTAAAGCCAAGAGTAGGGCTAATGGCGCTAGTGTCCTCTCCATTTATCTTGAGCACAATTGTTGTCTTACCCGAGTTGTCCAAGCCACTGTAAATTTGACATCAGCAAAAATGAATCAAGAACAAAAAGCTGAATGGCACAATCTGTGGTAGTCAAGAAGCATATACATACCACCAACCCAGAATGAACAATAATAGTAAATTTGGGAGGGAATCCGGCGAAAAATAAAAAGGGTGAAAGGAATGGAAGAGGATGCTTACACCATGAGAATCCGCATCTCCTTTTCCTTGCGCTTGATTTTTCTGATGATGCTGAGGAGACCCATCCTGGAGGTAGCCCAACAGATGAATCAGTATAAAGTAAGCTGCAGAGGGGAGTCAAGATTTGAGCCAGGATGCCTTCTGACCCAATATAAAGTAGATAAAACATGACAAAAGGACAACAACAATTTATCGATCTCTTCATCTTTTATTTCTGTAACATGAAATTGATAAGAAAATGCATCAAATAACACGATAACTTACCTAAATAACGGATCTTGCTAATAGTACTAAAGTGAGTGAAGGCTTGAAGCTATTCTGCCGTAACTATTAAGACCACGAAACTGGAGAAAATCTATGAGACATTGAGACTCGATCTGGATTGGGGTCTTGGGGATATCACTGTCGGTAGCAGCCTAGGCAGCGGCGACACGGCGGGGATCGGCAGGTGGCGGCCGTGGAGGCAGCAGAGTGGGAGTTGAGGGGAGGGAGGCGGCGATGCGGCAGTGAACTAGTCCCCTCGTCTGGAGCAGCGAGAGCAAGGCAGATAATGATTTATTCTGTTCATGTAATTCATGTTCAGATGATCTCCCTGGTTTGGGCCCTGTTGCTCTTCTCTTGGTGTTGGTCTGGATTATTGGGCTGAGCTAGATGGGTCAATTGTGTAAAGATGCACATAAAGATTTAAATAAGAAATTTAATGGAAGCACTTGTGTATTCAGTATACTCGTCAATGTAATTCACTCGTTATTCAACGGCGAAAGATATAGTCAATATTAAATAGGATTTGGTCCGCTTGGAACTGCAGTACTAGGGCGAGGATTAAGAGCCTATCTAAGATGCACACCTGATGGATACGGTGAATCAGTGTTGCCTGGCCGTGATCGCAGCGGCACTGAACCTAGTCGCTGGTCGGTTTTCTCGGTGCAGAGTGCACGCCTGCTGCTTGTGCGCCTCCCCCTTCCCCAATCCTGCAAGGGGTTGCCGTGAGGAGCGACTTCATGACCATGAGGTCGCCCGATCAGAAGCGACGTGACCAGAGAAGAAACAAATCGCTTCTGGGATCGAAACAGGTCTGCAGTGACGTAGAAAAAACCCAACAAGGAAGTATACCGGGTTAACTTTATCTAACCCGTCTACGGCCCTCTAGTGAAGGTCAGACATGGTTTGTGTTTGTCAACTAAAATCTTTACTCTAGTAAATTCATAGGTAAATTTTTATCTCAGAATACGTGAGCCTAGATTGGAAGTATGGCTCGCCACTGTATAATAACAACCACTTCCAAACTTCACTGCGCAATAACTTGGTTAAGATAATTGTCGGAAATGGAAACAGCGTCCAGTTCTGGACTGACTGATGGATATCAGGTCTGTCAGCTCAAGATCTTGAACCGGAGGTCCTGAACTTAGTCACTAACAGACGCAAGAACAGACGTCGAGGAATTTCTGTTGAAGCAGCCGGTCAGTTTGTCAGACTGTGGATGCATGGTCTGGCAGGCGTGTAAGCAGTACATGCACATCCCTTTCAGTATTCCTTGCCAAAGCGATCGCTTGGGAACCTGGTGGCTGGAGGAAAGAGAAAGGCTGGACAACAAAAGCAGAAAGCGTTTTGACACTTGGGTGACTTTAATCTGCAGGATACTATGGAAGCAAAGGAATGCAAGAGTGTTCGGAAACACAGCAACGCAATAAAGACATCCTAGCTGCCAAGATCATGGAAGATATGAAGCTACGGAGTGCAGCTGGTGTAGGTGATGGTAAATTCGCACCAGGGTGAGTTAGCTCTAGTTTAGGCTACGTTCTGGTGTTTCCCCTTTTGTCGCCTGACTGCAGGTGGCATAAGCTCTTGTAACCTATACTCTAATTTCTACAAAATACGGTCTGCAATGGCGCACTCTCCAAAAAAAAGTGTGCACCAACAAGATAATTCTTACTGAGCTTCTACTTCCAAGTATAGTATTTTCTACATGTATACACAGCTTATTTGGCTGCCTCGTGTACAGTTGATCAATTTCAGCATACACATATGTCAAACCCCTGATCCAGTATGTGCTTGTCACAAAGCACCAACGACTGAAACACACTTTAACACATGATGAACTGGTTGGCTGTTCTTCTCTTGGCATTGGCCTGCACTATTGGGGCTTAGTTGAGTGGGTCGATTGTGTCAAAGAAATGGTGGTGTAACAGCAGGCATGAGCATATTTACACTGGTAAAGATCAGACATGGTTTGCGTTTTCACATAAGATCTTTACTCTTGTAAATTCAAAGCTAAATTTGGTCTCACAGCATGACAGCAATCGACTCCGAACTTGCAGGTGCGCAAAGAAGTTGATCGCCACGCGGCATGAGCAACTATCTCTGTTTGTACAGGGTCACAGGGCTAAATTACTCAGTGAAATGGATCCGGCAGAAGGTCTCAAGGGCACCAACCGCTGCCATTACGCGCTGGAGGTGGAGAGGGTACGTACTTGACTATGAAGAAGGGTCGGAACTTGACGGCGGGAGGCGCGGGGCCGGGGCTCCGGGCGGCGGAGCCGGTGCTCGAGGGAGAGGCGTCCAGGCGGCTGCGCCGGGGCAGGAACTAGGTGGAGGCGAGGTGGTAACGGCGACGGCGAGAGGCGGAGGCGGTGAGGATGCTTCTGAATCTGAGAGCGAGCTCTGCAAAATCGGGGAGAGTGGAGGAGGGCCGAGGGCTGATGGTGCGGTTTTCTGGGCCAAGGGCCATTTCCTTATCAGGCTCTGGTTTCAAGAAGGCCCATCTATGGTCGGTCCTTCTTTGCTCCATTTTTTTAACTTTATAGTAAAATGCCCGTGCGTTGCTACGGATTTCAAATAATCAAACATCTTATATTTGAAGTGAGCATTGATTTGGTTCTATCATCGTAGAATAGATCAAACATCTTATATAGTTATATATGAGTAGCTCCATGTTTTTAACTGCATCTGGTCCAGAAATGGCTGCACCATGTACTCTGCCCGTCTCAGCATTAACCACCAATTTCATGAAAGACTTCTCCCGCCGTATTTAAAATTAAAAGAAAATTAGACAACTTCCCCACAAGACAACTTAATAGCAAACATAATGTGTATAGAACGCGATGGTGCACAACCAGTATAAACACCGAAATATCTTTTGATGAGCACACAATGTGAAATGTGAAATTATAATGTAAGAGAATGTCCCCGATACTTACTTGGATATGTTGTTCTTCATTGGGCTGAAACTTGATGTATAAATAAAGAATATCATTCTTGGCTCCTCCAAAGTCTCTTGTTCACTGAGGTCCCCTTTGTTTGAGCTTCGCTTCTGGATTCCTAGATTCTACACGTTACGGAAGCTGAATCTGAACCAAACAAGCAGCGGCCACGCCTAGCTTCCCTGGAATCGCTTCTCAGAAACACATACAAACCTGGGTAGAAGTCGGAAGCAGGGAAAACGATGATTCCCGAGATTCTACGCGAAGCGGTAAGTTTCTATTTCCCTCACGCCCCACGCCCCACGCCCCCGCACTGGCCCGACTCTCTATTTCCCTCACGCCCAATGTCTCCTGCTCCCTAGGGTTCGTCAGCGCCGCCACCGCCGGCCCTGCTTGCCGTCCGCGCCGGCCCTGCTCGCCCCTGCTCGCCGGCCCTGCTCGCCCCTGCTCGCCGCCGCTGCTCGCCGTCCGCCCCTGCTCTCCGTCCGCGCGGCCCTGCTCTCCGCCGCTGCTCGCCCCTGCTCGCCGCCGCTGCTCGCCGTCCGCCCCTGCTCTCCGTCCGTGCGGCCCTGCTCTCCGCCGCTGCTCGCCGTCCGCGCCTGCGCTGCTCTTCGTCCGTGCCGCGCGGCCGCCCCGACCCGCTGCCGGTGAGCCAAGGTAAGGCCTCAGTTCTTGACCCCATTGTACTCATTGACATTGCTTCTCATGTTTTGTGCTCATCGTAGCCATGTATCTTGACATTCTATGTTATGTTATTTCCTGGAAACCTATGACATCGTTTCAATTTCTGGTTGTATTTTTAGATTATTTCTGGTTGTATTTCATGGTTGTGGGCTGATTGTAGACATCTTTTGTAGATGAGCACAAGTAGTAGTGATGAGGACGGAGTTAATTCTGAAATGGTAGCAGCAGCTGCAAGAAGGGAAAGGAGGAAGCACTACATGCGAGCTGCACATGTTGCCGTGATGTACGGTGAGAAGTTTTTAACCAAAAGAAGTAGGAGAGTTCCTGTCATGACTGGTCAACAGTGGGTTACTGAAAATCTGAGTACAAACAAAGATTGCTATGCCATGTTTAGGATGTATAGGCCGGTCTTTGATAGATTGCACGCCACTCTTGTGCAAAATTATGGCCTAGAGTCAACAAGGAACATGAGTTCGGAGGAGTGTTTGGGTATGTTTCTGTGGACAGTTGGCAGTCCGCAGTCTCTTAGCCAAGTGGAGAATCGTTTCAAGCGATCAACTGAGGTAATTCATAGGAAATTCCATCATGTGTTGGATTGCTTGAACAAGATGGCTGTAGATAATATTAAACCAACAGATCCAGATTTCAGAGTTGTGCATGAACGCCTACGGGGTTCCAGATTTGCACCTCACTTTGACAAGTGCATAGGCGCAATTGATGGGTCTCATGTTCCCGTGGTTGTTCCAAGTGAGGAGATAGTGAACCATGTTGGTCGTCATGGGTATCCGACCCAGAATATTATGGGGGTGTGCGACTTTGATATGAGATTCACCTCTGTAGTTGCGGGATGGCCAGGGTCGGCACATGACACAAGGATATTTAAGGATACTTTGGTGAAGTATGCGGACAAATTTCCACATCCACCTAAAGGTAACAATTTCTTGTAATTTATTTTAGTTATGGACATTACTATTATTTCTTGTAATTCAAAAATTCTGATCCTGTTGTTTTGCAGATAGATACTATCTTGTTGACTCGGGTTATCCAAATTGTGAAGGATATCTAGCTCCATACAAATCGACAAAATACCATGTGCCAGAATTTCTCCATGGTGAACCCCCAAGTGGTAAAAACGAAATCTACAACCATGCACATTCATCGCTACGCAATGTCATCGAGCGTGCATTTGGTGTGTTGAAGATGAAATGGCGTATTTTACTGAACATGCCATCTTACCCTTGTGAGAAGCAAGCTTTGATCATCATTGCTTGCATGGCTCTTCATAATTTCATTAGGGACAGCCACTTGAGAGATAAGGAGTTTGATAGGTGTGACCGTGATGAGAACTATATGCCAGGGAATCTACAACCCCCACCTGCAGGCCATGTATCTAACATTGTGCATGGTGATGATGCTCTCATGAAAGAAACTCGTGAGAGAATAGCTGATGGTTTGTTTGCAGCTGCAGGTGGAGTATAGTTGTAGGTTGGTTCATTTATATTTTGGATGATGGTTGGTTAATTTGTAAGTGATTGTTGGTGCAGATTTGGTTTATTTGTATGACCATGATCTATTTTATAATATCATATATATTGGATGTCGTACTCTTCGTCTAAATCACGTGCACGTTTGTCATTACACTGAAAAACTCGGACAAAAAAACTCATGAGCCAAGGACGTAGCAGACATTTTACAACAATTACAGTTCCGAGAGCTGTCCAACAGCAGGGTAAACAAACAGACAACTTCTAATTCTCAGTTCTAACAGCAGGGTAAACAAACAGACAACTTCTAATTCTCAGGAATCCAAAATCACAGCTGATTCTCAGGAATCAGGATTCCCAGCAGAATCTCATAATCCACAGCCCAAACAAAGGGGCCTTGAGAGCCATGATAGATAGTGGTAGAAGATAATTCGTGAAAACATAATAAATGAAAATGCAATAAATTAATACATTTTGATAAATCACAGTCGCTACTGTATTTTTACTTTACTCTCCAATTGTAGTGTGATTAACAATGTTTGCAACCACTGGTTTGTGAGAGAAAGGGTTGAAACTAATCGATGATATCTTAGGCCCCGCTTGGATGCGGGGTGAAGGATACCTTCGTTTTCTAACGCGGGTATGAAAAAAAGATAAACCAAGCGGGGCCTTATGTATAAAATAGGTCATCCTGAAAAAATCAAGGTAATTACTTACGTGAAAATAGGACAAGGCACATCTCTGTAATCACGATTAATTGTTCAGCCACCAAACACAGTTTACTGCAATGAAAATATAAGGGTAAATAGTTATGATTAAACAGAAAAAAAACAATTAGAAGAACGACCATGACCTGTTAAAGTGAAGGGATTACAAACTGCGGCCACCACTTTCAGAAAAGATCACGCACAACCCATATACTTGCAGCTTATGTACATGAGTATTCATCAACTGTCTCAGAAGTACACAATCCAGAAATTAAAAGCGAACCAACATACATCTCTTGTCCAGAAACAGTTGTACGATGGAGCTCCACAAGTTCCTCCATAGTCCGACGAATTTCAGTAGCAGCTTCGCCATGAAAGCAATCGTCTGAAGAGGGGCAGCCCTTGCAACTTGTGGATCCTGCAGGTCACATCAGTAAGGAGAAGCAGCCAGTATTGTTGCGCCGGCACCAGCAGCATGCCGCGACGGAGCTCCGGGGTTGGGGCGGCCCTTGCTTACTCGAAATCTAGCTATACTGGTCAGGGGGCGTGCTCCCAGTCGAGGGAAATTCATGGACGGGATCTTGGGCGAGCTTAGGCGGAGAGGCGCCTGGAGGGGGCAAGCTGCTGGGGAGAAGAAGCTTGGAGGCTGAGTAGGTGCTCGCTAGTGCAAGGATGGCGGTGGGTCGCGTGGGAACAAACAGAGGAGAAGAGACTCGCGTCGGGAAGAAGAACATAGTAAAAGTAGGACTCGAGCTCGACGAACAGAGAGCGGGCAAGGTGCGCGAGGCCGGGCTGGACATGGTCGATCCCCCGCCTTAACCGATGCCCAGCACCAGTGGCGCTCATCTTGGCCGCAACCAATCGCATCAAAGACGCATGGAAGGAACAGAGAAAGCGGGGCGTCGGGGACCATGGCATGGAAGGAACAGAGAAAGCGGGGCGGCGGTCCGTGCAGTCCCCCAATCGTGGGATCAGGGGCACAAAGTGCGCGTCCTCGAGGAGGGCGGTGTGCCCAGGATTCCGCGGCCGGCGCTCGGCGACGCTGCTGATTCGGGTTCGTGGAATATGGGGGGGATGGGGATGAATGGGAAGATCTCTTTTCACGGGATACATGGAGGAGGAAGGTACCACGGTGGAGGTCCGTTCCGGGGGCTCGCAGGGGACCACGGCGGCGGCGGAGGTCCGTTCAGCGACATCTGGCGAGCATGAGCACGGGGGCGGCGGCGAGAGGTTGGGGAGCAAGGGGGTTCGTCTACACAGAGAAGCGAACCAGAAACAAGCGAGAGAAGAAACATGGTTTGACCGACGAAACGTTTTTCCCACTTATCGGTGGCAATGGCTGTAATATGTGTTGCGGTGGGAGGGCAAAACGGTAAAAACCGGACGGACGAAACAAGAAGCCTTGCTGCCTTTATTATTAGGTATAGATATAGATATAGATATCGGCATTCCTTCTACGGAGTAGTTGTACTTTAAAACTTTTAATTTTTTTGAGAAACACACTACAACACAAGCGCTCATATAGACGTGTACACACTCACCCCTATGAACATATGCACACACACTCTATCACTATGAGCACCTCCGAGAGACTTTGATGAAGACTTGTGTGACAACTCTTTACTTGCTCACTTCCCCGGCAACTGAGTCGGCGGATCAGGTTCTGATCACAAGAGCGGCACGTAAAGTGGAGATACCCACATGGATGATCTTCCCTAACTTTCAATCCGACAAACACCACAAGTATGTCCATAAGTCTATTAAACCTCTCCATGTCATGATCATCGGCGGCCATTATGCCATTACAAGATTTCAAGTCCCTGACAACGACAATAATGAAAATCGAGCATGTTCACCAACTTCAGTTTTTTGTTCAAAAGGGGCGAGCACCCGGGACCTTTGCATCTAAGAAACCTCTCCATGTCGTACCTGGAGGGCTGGACCATTCTTGTTTACTTAAGGGTGTCATCTAAGAATCTTCGGTCATAAACTTGATAGCTATGCCGCGTTTGTCCTTGTCTCGATGACATGTCAATATAAAATAGGTGATGTTTTGTTAAAAAAAAAGTTGCATGCAGAAAAGATTTATTAAGCATGCATGATATTCCATGATCGTGATCTGATTTTGGATGGTCTTGTACGTACAATATTTCCATTAAAGAACAAGCCAGTGGTGCAGGTATGATCCCTTCAAAAGGAGTATGCAACAAAATAGCAGGAACCACTCAAGCATTTCATTGCCTAGCCCTTCCATTTCGGCCAAACATTATGACGATCTCCATATCTGGATGCAGATACTCATTTAAATTTAATTTAATTTAATTTATTTCTCAACCCAACCATGCCAACAATTGAGAGAGTTATCATATCGTTTTGATTCCGTGTCTTCAAAATTCGCTTGCAATCATGAGAGATGATATGTACTGTCAGCAAGCTCAAGATTTTGTTGCAGATCTTGATATCACCAATGTTATTCCATGCATCGTATCAATTTCATATGGAAATAGTAATCATATAAACCATATAATATGTACACAAATCAGCATTGAGCTAACCCATTCGTGCGGTGGGAATTGAAAACTCTCAGAAAATATCCGGCGTATCTTATATAAGACCGATAAAGGGTACTAGTTCGCCCAAGGTTTTGCCAAATAAAAATATGAAATTTCAAATAAAATAAAATATGAATGAGACATGTGCATGCATGGTCCATGACATGGCATCTTACTCTTTCCATGAGCTGATAACAACAACCCAACTAATCTTTAATCAATCATCTAATAGCCGCAGCAAGAAAGCATTGTTAACTACGATTTGTCGGGCCGAATGATTGATTATTGGCTCCAGGGTCTATGCACGCAGCATGTTGCTGATTGAGTTGCCAAGCTTAATTAGATTATGTTGATTTGGTGCATGATACGAGTACTTCATTAATCTAGCTTAATCCATCTTTCTCCCTGTACTTTAAGAGATTTTCCGTGATACCCTGACGATTATGTATCCACAGGTCTCCTTCGCCCCCCTTGAACTTTCAGCTGCTCCATATAACACTCTAGAAATTTGATATATTTTTTTAGAAAAATGGATTTTTTTTTCTACGAGAGCCTTTTCTCTAGAAGGCCCGCACACCAAGAAAAAAAACTTTATCGATAAGCAGGAACCAATAGGTGATATAAGAATAAGAAGATATTTTTAAAGGAAGGCAAAACACTTGCCTTAATTCATTAAATAAGAAAGAGTTTTAGGAACAAAGTTTTAGTTACACACCCGAGGAAACCTCCCACAAACAAAAGCCTACTCTCCCGAAATTAACAAACCCATATGCTTAGCATCACCCAAGTCCATGCTTCCATCTTGATTTTTGCTAAGGCGACATTCGTCATGGTGCTAACGCTTTCGAAGGTCCTAGCGTTGCGCTCATTCCAAAGCTCCAAAATTACTAGCCTGAGAATGGAAGCCATAGCCTTTCGTCGACCACCGTGGGAGAGGTAATGTTTGTCCACTATTCCTCCATGTTGTCATATGTTTCCCAAGAGGATGTGTCGAAATCGTAGAGGTGGAGCAAATCTTTAACCATATTCCAAATACGAATCAGAAGAAAAATCAATGCTGATCAGGTGGCAACCAGGCATGAAACCACGCACTCGATGTCTCATATGTGCATATTTCTTTCCGTGAGAAGGGGACTCTTCTTTCGACAACGAGAGGTTTGTGTTTGATCTTGTCAACTTTGAAACTACAAGGGCTGCAGGCTTCAGTGGACGTAAAGCTTGAATGTACGAGTGTCTGCGCATACTTATTTTGTAGTTTATCTGTACTGGTCCCAACAATTAACTTCCACTGCGTGCACCAAAATATCGAAAATAAACAAATAACCTAAGCTAGAGCGGGCCTGGTTGGCGCCGGTGGTGGCATATTATTGTCTGGACCCATTACACTGCAGCCAGTCCATACGTATCCATTTGGACCCGGTTAAGTTTAGTGAGATGCGCTCATGTGCATTATTGTAGGTAGCATCATATCATTATCATTAGTATTAATCTATATTAATTTCCATTTCTAAATGATTTTTAAAGGATCCATCTTCAAATATTTGAGCCATTATGGACAGTGCATGCATATGTATGTAGTGGTTATGCTGCAGGGGCGGAGCTGGAGCTCAACTCACCCCGATGCACCATTTTACTATGCATAAAAACTTAAAGCAACAATATACTATATAGAAGTATGTTATAGCTTCAAATATACATATTAAAAATACGTATTAATAGAAAAATATCAGTGAATATCAAAATGCCTACTATAGTGATGAAATAGAGGACAAAGTAACCTGAAAAAGATGTCTTGCATTTTCAAATTCAGAATACATCATCTAACACGTCAAGGCTCAATATCCCACATGATACAAAATAGACTTATTTTTCAAGTGGAGCATTGTACAATGAATAAAATTATATTACTCAAGTTACTAACATTTTCACATTACGTTCTACTCTTTTTAGTACATTAAATTCCTTAAAGCCAAGAAATGGTTAACAACTTAAATGTTGGTGGTTTTTTTCATTTCTCCTGGCTGACAGGGGCCATTAACCGAGTACATAGTTCTTACCACTTCTTCTCAATTTGGACAGAAATATTCTTAGACAGAAATCGATTGACACACCTGACAAAATATAAATTACATCTACACATCAAAGTTAGAGAATCCTGACCGCAAGCTTGTATTGAAAAAATTAGCAATTTACTAGGCGTAGTAATAATTTGTCAATGGCCAGCTAAATTATTGGTGCATAGATGGATCAACAGTACCCCACCAGAATTCATGACCTGCCGACCTGCTGCATAGATGGATCAACCGCGCCAGTGGATGACCTGCTGCACACTGTTACATTGCTGCAATCTACTTGGGCGCGGTTAACTTTAATGGGGGGCAACGTGAGCTTGTCGGGTGCGTTCATGCGTATGTCACATTGTCACGTCGGACATGGCAGATTGGCAGGAGCTCCACCGGCGCCACAACGGCTTGTCCAGCCATTTTCAGGCCACCGGCACCCTCCAAATGACACCTCCTATCTATTTTTCTTCAAATTAATTTTTTTCATGATATGAATGAATCTCTATCTAAACCATAGAAGAATGGATGCATAGTCCAATGATAGTTTAAATATAGAAAATAAGTAATTACAACCATTCAAATTCATATTTAGTTAAAAATCGATAAGTTTTACTCTCCTTCTTCATGAAGCAGCAGGTTGGGTGCAATAGCTTGGTGTGCTCGGCGCGCCCACAAGTGCACGACTAGATTACTATGAAGTTGATCACGATATGTTTCATCTTGAATCTCAGGATGAGTAGCGAGGAATACAGAAAACTTGGACAACACCCTTGGATGTGACTCGGCAAGTGGGGCCCTGAAATTTATACGGCTCCTGCATAACCAAATTTGGCATCACGCTTGCTCCTCTCTTCTCAGAAGACCCAAGCCGTCCGCATAAACAGGGAGTTTAGTCTTTTCCTTGCTGCGCTAGCTACAGATCATTTTTGTTGCGAAAGAAAAACTCCAAATGTTACTATCAAGAATCAAGCAATCACATCACGATGATGACACCGAGATGTGTTAACTCAGTTAGGCAAACTCGGCTACATCAGCGGGGCATGACTACGGTGCTCCTACTCATTTATATCGCAACACCTGGCCGCATTAGGTGCTGACACAAGTCGTCGGCTCCCCCATACGTGTTTGTTGCTACCAACTTGTCATAGGTTACATTGTGTGGTGCTCCTCTTCTTATATAGGAGGCTCAGGCTACTAGTGCGTGCATCGAACACTACACAGTATCCTATTCACAGTCTAAACATAAACCCAACTCGTACGTACCGGTCGACAAAAACACAACAACAAATTTGCGCTACTTTGATGAGCTAGGTAGGTCTGTACATTTCTGTACGGTGTGAAGACGTCAATTAATTATTGGAGTACGCACTTGAGCTTTGAATTGTCCATTGCGTACCTATAAAAAAATGACGCTTCTGAAAACATAAAACATAAGAAGATATGCCATGATCTTATCCGATTCACAATATTTGTTTATTAGATGAGTTAGTGGTGCACCTACACTACACGATCCCTCTTCAATATGTGAGAAACAAAATCACGCTGCAAATGGTGGAACCACTCTCAACCACTGCAACCCATGACAGATAACACTGCCATATATAAATAATTTGATCTCCATATCTGGTCGCAAATAATTAAACTCATGCTATCTATCACCTTATAGGTGCAGTATCAAATGTTGATTATGTGTTTATTTCTAAATGTTTCCTCAAAAGTCTCGAGGTGATACTAAACTGCCAATATATTAGTATGTACCAATCCCAAGATTTCAGAGCAAATCTTGATACCAACGGATGTTTACATTCCCTCTTGTCCATCCGTACAACATCCAACTAACCCATTTACGCTTTAAGAAATCATCATGTTTGGTGAAGTGAGCTTAACTCAGCTGGTTTGGTTCCTTGTGCTGGAACCAACACACTCAGCATCAAGTCTCGGACTTGGTATATGAGTGCTCACATTTTCTTGGATTATTTTAGGATTTAACCGGCGTTATGCATTCAGTGGTAAGTGACGTGACCGTCAACAGCGATGCGTCTGTGGTGACTTTGTCAATCTCAAGATCTGCCGGACCAGTCTCTCGGAGGTGCTCATAAGGTTAAGGTTTACGTGCGCGCGTTCATAGCGGTGTCTATACGTACATGTTTGTGAGCGTCTGTGTTTGTACTGTGTTTATCGAAAAAAAAATCATCATGTGGTCAAATAATTAGTTGTCATCGATCTGGCCAGGGTAAGAAAAAAATACTTTCCGGTGCATGAGATGCATGGTGAGTGACATAGTCTTGTACTTTTGCCACCTCATAAGAGCCCCCAATCAAGCAATGCATAATAGTAGTTTTATATTGTAATTAAGATTTGTCGGAGCGAGCGATTGTTGGCTCGAGGTTTACATTTTGTATCAATATCCTTGAGCTCCTGTTGCTGATAGAGTTATTGGCTTGAAACAATTATATATGTTAATTTGCTGCATGATGGACTCATAACTAATACTTAATTACATTTTGTTTAATCAGTCTCTCACTAATTTAAGAGATTTGCCGTGATACAATGACGATTATCGTATCCACGAGCATGTCTCCTTCGACCAGGCACGCGCTGATTTTTTTTGCAAAGAAAAACAATGTTATATCACTATCTGTTTCAAAGATATGATAGTCACGTCAAGATTCTGAAAACTAGTTTCCACGTCGACACGTTTGTAATTTCTTTTTTAGTTTTTAAAAACTTTCTAACATCAATTTTTCAGAATACCAAGCTGCGTAGCTCGAGCTCTACAAGGCCGCACTACATACATCACCCATACATAACTAGTTTTAGGGAATAGCTACTCTGGTACTCCCTCCATCCCGGTTTATAAGCACCATAGTTAAAACCAGATATTTCCAATAATAAGCTATAATTTGAACAATTAATTCCCCTTTTAATTACAGATGATGTTTTCCTCCACCAAGCTTCATGCACTTTATTTAGAACTCTAATTAATTAGGCTAATGCATGTGCTAGTCATTGATCCTACCCAATAGAATAGAATCGTGTCTTGGTTACAGAGATTTGCGAACAATCGTACTCCATGATTGTTGGGTGAGAATGTTTCTTCCGACTTTTGGTCGGCTTTTGGCTAATTAATCAGCCACCACTTTTTATTCTTAATTAATAAAAATGATAAATATTTTATCTCGTTTAAAATAATACTTATACATCTTAAAAACAAATTGTCATGCCAAAAAAGTGTGATGTAGTTTATACTCAGGTTGATTGGTTGCTACGTATTAGACATAAACTTGGTGGAGAGTGCAACAAATCTGTAAACCTGGTCATTTCCGCAACAAAATGGCATAAGGGTGGTGGAATCTGCAATTTCCTCACTTTATTTAGAACTCTAATTAATTAGACTAATGCATGTGCTAGTCATTGGTCCTATCCAAGAATCGTGTCTTGGTTACAGACATTTGCTAGATGCATCTTATAACCGGGATGGAGCGAGTATTAGTTTGTTGCATGTTCATTGCACTGCTGCGTAGGGCATCCATCTACCATGACCGTGTCCCTGAATAATAAGTTCATCATGTCACACGTGCATGCATGGATGTCCCATAGCTTACGTACCACCACTGTTTTCTTAGTAGCTTAATCCGTTCGAGCTTGTAGGCCATCAACGCAACGCATCGATGCTAGCTGCAGGCACTACTACATCACGTCGCTTCGATCATGTGTGCATGTAGAGATGGCGACTTGTCGTACACTACGTACCATGGGCACGACTAATATATTGAGGTGCTCATGCTCACACACAACATAACTACTAATGTATTGAGGTGCTCATGCTCACCTTTTTTTTTTGCGGGATTGATCATGCTCATCTATAAAGAACCACAAATACGTTGTCGTGTCTGAACCCTGAATTCAAGCTCACACCGACTACAACAGTATGAACGTTTCAAGCACGCGTGTCAAGTCCGGGAACCACTAATTTTTTAACTAGCGCCGCAATTTGCACAGCTCGCGCACGTTTGGTTTAGGTCCATGCAGCGTTGCTCCGATCACGTGCATGATAAACATCAGAGACCATGCTAACTTAAAAAAAGGAAAGGCAAAAGACTTGCCTTAATTCATCATTAAATAAGAGAGAGAGAGAGTTTGAGAACAAAGTTTTAGAGTTACAACCGAGATGAGCTGCGCCACAAATATAAAAAATCTATACTCCCTGGATAAAATGATCCAAATACTTCACCCCCACGAATACTCATGACTTTGCACCCCAACTTAAGGCGAGAAGAGGCACTATGCTAGTGTTCTTGAAGGAAGCATGTTGTTGCTAGTTCTCGGCCGTTTCTCTCTCGAATTCAGGCAAGAATTGAAAGGCAAAAAAATCTCAGATCGGAGCGAGCTATCTGACGAAGTTCAGATCTACAGCAACTGAACCTGTCGAGTTTCAGAGTTCAAAGTGCAGGGTTTAAAACCAACAAAGCACCATATGCTAACTTTCAAAGGAATGTACGTGGCTTCCTTCCAGCCAGCCAGCCGGCCACTTGGCTAAGCTAGCTATCGAGCTGCTCCAAGAGACTACGGCAACATCTCAAAACGAAAATAATAGTGAATGTTTGCCGTCAATTTTGGATTCAATTCGGGATTTATCTTGGAAAGTTTCTAGAAGTATATCCAAGGAGGATATATATTATTGTGTATATAAAAAATACACTAATGTAAGTAAGATGTTGTTGCCTCATGTAACTATGGGAAGTCGAAATTATAAAGTTGCGTACTCCCTCCGTCCATGTGTAGATACATACAAGTTTGGACAAACTTGTGACATCCTTTTATGGACGGAGTGAGTACACATATATAAGTTGTTACATTTTATAAAATTGTGATGTTACATATATTTTAATAGAAAATAAATTATATAGTTTTACCTAATGTAACTAACAGATTCCTCCTCAAAACAGGCTTTCGCCCCGCTTTATAAATAAAGCCACACCGTTTGAGACCGCTGCTGGGCCAGACAGCACAACGCTCAAAAGAGGGTGCTGGGGCGGAAACAGCACAAGCACACCCAAAAGAAAAGCGAAGAGAAGAGAAAAAGAAAAAAGAAAAAGAAAAATGCCGATAACGGCGGTTCGACAAAGTGAGCAAACTCCGTGACCGCGGTGCCAACCAGAGGCCTCCCACCACGCTCCTAGTGCTCCGACACGCCGGTACCAAATAACACCTTCAGGAAGGGATGCGACGACCGACGACGCTGCTGTCAAGAGTTTCCCCTGGTACGCGACGAGGAGTGGGAACGCCCGACGCCCTCCAGGAAGGACTGGTGATACCCGCTGGCGCCACCGCGTCGACGTCGGACAAGCCGATTAGGATTTCTCCAGACCCCCATCACCCCAGCCGCACCGGAACACTCCACCACACCGTCCACCACCCAGCGCCACACGAACGCGTCCCCTGGTAACTAACAGATTCATAAACCGCAGAAAACTTATCTGTTTACGAGCGGCAATGATTACCCAATCCTCTCAAATCTCAATTATTGTTGCAGTAGATCGATCAGCAGTATCTCACCTGAATTCATGCATGGATCACCTGTTGCGCTAGCGCGATGCTGCACTACGTACTGTGCAGGATGCCGGCTACGAGGATACACGACGCACATGCTTGCCAGCTCGTATTTGATGTAAGTACAAATCTACACTGTATCTGTGATGGGTATACTCAAAATAAGGGCACAAATGCCTAATTACAAGCGAACTGCATGCAGTGGCTAGTGTGCGATTGAATATAACCAGGAGCAGAGCTGGAGTAACAGCAACCTTGATGCCCACCTTGGTGGCCTAACCTGATGCATAATGCCTTTTTAAGTAGTAAGTCAGGCAAAAAATCTTGGACCCTGGTGCATGTGCGTAAGGGTTAGCCCAAACAGCTCCGCCCATGAATAATGCAAAAAATTGACTCTTGGAGGGTACGAGATGGATTTGGTGAGAATGAGATTTTTGTTTTCCTTTTCTTAAGATCATCCAAATGCGGAAAAGGATACTATATACTTTTCGAACCTAGCGTCGAAATCATTATCCGTTTTCACGGTTGTCATAGTCACACCAAGGTCTTCGAAATTAGATTGCATGTCGACACATTCTCGAAGAATTTTTTTAAAGATATTTTGAAACTCCGATATCGAATATTCCTTATTTCAGAATACCAAGCCGCGTAGTTCGAGCCCTAAAAGACCGCACACCATATATATATCACCCATAACTAGTTTTAGGGAAGAAGGGATCTTGTTATCGATCCGATCGACCGGTGGTCGCCTGGGCTGGGGCGCAACGGGTAGTGGGTTTTTGAGCCTGGTGACCCTGGTCGATCCGATCGACTCCTTCTGTTTTCGCTCGAGCTGAGCCGCGTCGATCGACCAGCCTCGATCCCTATTGGCGCCGCCACTGGTTTTAGGGAAGAGTTTCGTGATCTATATTGGAGTTACTCCCTCTCCTTGAAGTTTGAAGGGAGGACCAGCCTCGCTCATACATTAGTTGCACCATCGTGTTTGCATTTCATTGCACTGATGCCGGTCCTGCATGTGCATGCATGCGTGGGGTATCTGTATAATCTACCGGTTTTCAACGGGGGTTGCCACGTGACCGTGTCCCATAGCTTGCGTGGCACCACTATTTTCTTGGTACTAGTTTAATCCATTCGAGCTGCAAGAATGTGTGGCCAGCAACGGAACGCATCGATCGATTGCTGCAGGCACTATGCTACATCACGTGGCTTGAAAATTACCAAACGAACTCTGATACTCACTCCGTCTCAAAATATTAAAGTTGAGATACTTATTTTGGAACGGAGTGAGTATGTCAGTTTACTTTCTTTTTTTTACTACGGGTATAAGTAGCTAGGTCAACTCTAGGATCTTCCCACCTTTTTTTAACCGTCGCCGCAATTCGTACAGCTCACGCACGTTTAATCGCATGCCCATCACTTTAGTTTTCAAAGGTGTGTATATAAGTGTATGGGCCGGGCACGTAGTGCGATTTTGACGTGGACGTGAACCAATCAGACGCCGCGGCAAGAAATAAGCTGCCCAGCTGCCTAAGATCGATCGAGCTAGCGCAACGCAACGTACATTTTCCTTTTTCCTTTCTCGTTTGGAAAGCACAATGTATATTGAATTCATTTCATTCATATGGAATCTATCCCTCAAGAAAAGAAAGAATTCATTCATACGGAAAGAGGAATATATTTGTGCAACGCATGGTGCAGTACGCTTTGGTGCTTAGAGCATCGAGTCGGTTCGGCCAAGAGCTCAGACGTGTCATGCATGCATACATGTACCGATCTGCATGCATCACATGAAAGTTCAACATCCAGTAAGGAACTGACACTTGCCACAGTAGACTTGAAATTAAATTATTGAGGAGCCATCGATCGATATCCTATCATATTCATGCATGCCATGGTTAGTGTCATATGAACCCTAGAAACGGTCAGTGAGCCTCTATAATATTAACAATTAGTTAGATGACAGAAGGCTACATGTACCACAAATGCATTAACAATTAGTTAAACAACAGCAGGCTACGAGAAGCACGCACACAGCTAGTTCGATTGAATATAGGCTCAAAAGTTGGCTCTTGGAATGCGAACTCACATGCATCATACTGGTAGTTGGGTTTGAAATTACCCACATTTCCAACTCACAAAGGGTATTTAACTAATTTGGGAGACCTTGCATATTGAATTGAAGCTTGCCTAATACATGCAATTTCTGTACAATGGCACGACCATTTTTTACCTACGCGAAATATATAATGAGAATACTACAATTCAACGTAAATTTTAAATGCTGAGAAGTTGAACAAAGCATTTCATTGCCTAGGTATTTGATTCTTTTCGTAATTGTTCTAAACTTAGAAATACGATTTTTGCGAAGTACTAGAAATTGGTCCTATGTAACACGTTCCAAAATCTGCTCTAGATATAATAGTGAGGATTTTTTGCTGGGAAGTTCATGACAACAGGAAAAATCAGAATGCATATTTAAAGAATTCAGAAGACAGTACATAAAATTCTTAGAAAGTACATGCCAAAGTGCAGCGTAAATCTTTGAAGCTTACCAGAAAATATTTCCGGCATAAAATAAATACACGGACGTAGACCATCCAAAAAACAAAATCTGGTACTACTGTTCACAATACTGGATCATCATCGCATTTTATTCTTCAACAAAATCATTTAGAATTTTTGAAACCTTTAGTATTTTCTCTCAAATAAACCATTTTAAGCTTTTAACGGGGCGTGGACACGTGGTGCAATGTTTGTTTTTTGCACAAACACGTGGTGCAATGTAAAATGCACATTTGAGAACTCTTCCGTGTGCAAAGCGTATAAGGTCCGGGGTGGCGTCTCCCCTCTGGGTCTTGTTGTTGTGGTAGAATGCACATGTAGTAGTGTATATAAAACTAGTAGCTAGTATTAGGATTATGACACGCCACGAAAAACTATTCTTTTGGTATTTGTTCCCTCGATACAGCATAGTCATAGTGCAGCTCCGCCACTGGACGTGAACCAATCAGATGTCACCAGACCCGTTAACTTGTCGCGGCAAGTTAACCAATAGGCTGGCCAGCTGCATGCCTAAGATCGAGCTAGCGCCACGCAACGCAACGTATATTTCCCTTTTTCCTTTCTCGTTTGAAAAGCACAATGTATATTATATTCATTTCATTCATATGGAATCTATCCCTCAAGAAAAGAAAGAATTCATTCATACGGAAAGAGGAATATATTTGTGCAACGCATGGTGTAGTACGCTTTTTTTTTTGAAATTCATGGTGCACTACGCTTATAGCATCGAGTCGGTTCGGCCAAGAGCTCAGACGTGTCATGCATGCATACATATGTACCGATCTGCATGCATCACATGAAAGTTCGACATCCAGTAAGGAACTGACACTTGTCACAGTAGACTCGAAATTAAATCATTAAGGAGCCATCGATCGACATCCTATCAACTATCATGCATGCCATGGTTAGTGTCATATGAACCCTAGAAACGGTCAGTGAGCCTCTATAATATTAACAATTAGTTAGATGACAGAAGGCTACATGTACCACAAATGCATTAACAATTAGTTAAACAACAGCAGGCTACGAGAAGCACGCACACAGCTAGTTCGATTGAATATAGGCTCAAAAGTTGGCTCTTGGAATGCGAACTCACATGCATCATACTGGTAGTTGGGTTTGAAATTACCCACATTTCCAACTCACAAAGGGTATTTAACTAATTTGGGAGACCTTGCATATTGAATTGAAGCTTGCCTAATACATGCAATTTCTGTACAATGGCACGACCATTTTTTACCTACGCGAAATATATAAGAATACTACAATTCAACGTAAATTTTAAATGCTGAGAAGTTGAACAAAGCATTTCATTGCCTAGGTATTTGATTCTTTTCGTAATTGTTCTAAACTTAGAAATACGATTTTTGCGAAGTACTAGAAATTGGTCCTATGTAACACGTTCCAAAATCTGCTCTAGATATAATAGTGAGGATTTTTTGCTGGGAAGTTCATGATAACAGGAAAAATCAGAATGCATATTTAAAGAATTCAGAAGACAGTACATAAAATTCTTAGAAAGTACATGCCAAAGTGCAGCGTAAATCTTTGAAGCTTACCAGAAAATATTTCCGGCATAAAATAAATACACGGACGTAGACCATCTAAAAAACAAAATGTGGTCGTACTGCTCACAATACTGGATCATCATCGCATTTTATTCTTCAACAAAATCATTTAGAAATTTTGCCACCTTTGGTAGTATTCTCTCAAATAAACCATTTTAAGCTTTTAACGGGGCGTGGACACGTGGTGCAATGTTTGTTTTTTGCACAAACACGTGGTGCAATGTAAAATGCACATTTGAGGACTCTTCCGTGGGCTAATGGTAGCCATGCAAAGTGTATAAGGTCCGGGGTGGCGTCTCCCCTCTTATGGGTCTTCTTGTTGTTGTAGAATGCACATGTAGTAGTGTATATAAAACTAGTAGCTAGTATTAGGATTATGACACGCCACGAAAAACTATTCTTTTGGTATTTGTTCCCTCGATACAGCTTTGCTTTCTCTCTACCGTCTAGAGAGAGAGAGAGAGAGAGAGAGAGAGCTCTAGTGAGACTGAGACAGATCTGGTGGTATTTTGTGCTTCAGTTCATAAGTCCAGATTAGGCTCAGCTGCCATGTGATTGATGCATCTCAGTTCTTCAAGGACTGTGAAGTGATTTGGCTCTTCTTGCAGAGATCAGAGGCTGGCATGGACGACTTCATGCAGTGGGCGATGAACTCGCTGGACCAGCAGCAGCACAACGCCGCCGCTCCTCCCTCCTACGGCGGCGACAGTGGTGGTGCTGGTCCAGCAGCCTTCCCCTTCCCCTCGCTGCAGGCGCTCCGGTGCCAGTCGAACGGCGCCGGCGGCGTCGTCGGCGTCCGGGACCTGACGGTGCAGGTGGACCAGCACAGGATAGCAAGCAGCTGGAGCGCCAGCCCCGGCGCGGCCGTCATGGACAACGACGCCACCGCCACCGCCGCCGCCGCCGGGTGGTCACCGCACACGGCCCGCGCCCGGACCAGCCTGCCCGTGAGCTGGAACTTCAGCGCAAGTGCCGCGTCGGCGCAGGCGACCGACGCCTCGTCCTCGCTGGCTAGTCCGGCCGCGTCCGTGAGAGGAGGCCCAAGCACGCCCGCGGCCGGGAGTCGAGCTGGGTCTGGGTGGCTACTGGCAGCACCTACGGCGTCGTCCCAGCATGGACAGGGAGGAGGAGGCACTACCGCGGCATCTTCGTCGGCGTCGGCCGGCGGGCCCGTGCAGGACCACATTATCGCCGAACGCCGCCGCCGGGAGAAGATCAACCAGCGCTTCATCGAGCTCTCCACCGTCATCCCCGGCCTCAAGAAGGTTCTCTTCTTTGTCCTTGCTCGATCCTCCTCACTTCCATTTCATGCTTCTTTCTTCTCCTTGATCTTGTTAATTGTCAGAATTAGCAAGAAGATTAGACTAACTAAAACGTTAGGATTGCATGCGCTCGTCATTTACGATCGTGGCGAGCTGATCTCTGATAAACTTAATCTGAATTCAAGATGGACAAGGCGACGATTCTCGGGGACGCGGCGAAGTACGTGAGGGAGCTGCAGGAGAAGGTGAAGACGCTCGATGACGGCGACGGCGGCGCCACCACCACCATCCGCTCCGCCGTGCTCGTGAACAAGAAGCCATGCCTAGGCTTCGCGGCCGGCGCCAGCAGCTCCGGCGATACGTCGACGGACAGTGCAGACGGTGGCGGGTTGCCGGAGATCGAGGTGCGGGTGTCGGACGACAAGAGCGTGCTGGTGCGGATCCACTGCGAGAACACGAGGGGCGTCCTGGTGAGGGTGCTGGCGGAGGTGGAGGCGCTCCGGCTCGCCATCACGCACACCAGCGTCATGCCGTTCCCCGCCGCCACCGCCATCATCACCATCACCGCAAAGGCAAGCACCACCGCTACTACTACTCAAAACTACTACAGTAATACAGCTGCTGCTCAAACTGGTCACAAAGTTGCACGTACATCTACCTTAGTGCATGTTGCACCTTCTCTGAATCAATGCACGATAAATAATGGGACTATAGTGAAATTTTTTACACGAATCAATAGCGGCAACACTAAAGAAAAGAGCTATAGCAGGGTTAAATCAGCCTAAATAGGACTACAGTAAAAAATTGTACTCCCTCCGTTCCTAAATATAAGATGTTTAAGCATTTGTCCACATTCACATGTATACAAGACATATTTTAGTTGACATGTTCACTCATTTTAGTGTGTATGTAGACAACATGTTGACAACCTAAAACGTCATACATTTGGGAACGGAGGGAGTACATGATTTCATTTAACGACAATATTCTCAAAAAGCTATAGGATAGCGGGCTATTTAAAACAATGTTAAGAACCCACCGCGATAAAATTTACTACCACAATCATATGGAAACATGGTCCTAAATCAATTTAATGCAACTCACTACCACCGCGATAAAATTTGCATAGATATAGCTTGTTTATATGGATGTTGATGATCTTGCTATAGATTGTCGCACCTTGTATTAATCACCGTATAGATGCCAATAGAGGTGTACTTGATAAATACCGGAGGTGGTATATTCAAGCTAGCCCTTACGAGATTAAGTGGTAGTTGTATCACAAGTGCATCGATCGTTTTTTTCCTTTTCTCCTAGACAAGGGAGGAGGTGCCTCTGGCCTTCTTCTGCATCGATCAATGCACACAAACACTGTACTCATTTACTGCTCCAGAAAAGGAGGACTGAATGCAAGCTTATCAAGTACCATGAAGCCAATATTGCTACTAGAAGGATATCAATATATCTTTAGTTATTTCATGTAGGTCGTTCCACATTAATTCTGAAGATATCTATTCAGATAATTTATTTCTGGACATGCCCATGCGTGGGAAATATGTTAATACAAAAACATGTGACGGATATTGAGACGTGAAAAGACCAAATGGACAGAAAAGATCTTGAGTATACAAAATAAATAATGATCCACACAATACTTGATTTTGTCATCATTTTGTTTTCAATTTTCAGACTCCCGTCCCTTAATAGTTACTTGTATAAATTCCAATAAAAGCACATATATAATAATCCCCTCATAGTATCCCACTATTTCAGTAGGAAAATCTGATGAAGTGAGCCACATTATGCAGTAGAAAAAATTAGCACCTCTCATCCTTTGATATGTAGATAGAGTTCAAATCTCATCCTAAGACTCACTATATACATATGTATTCACGTGTGTATGAACATACTTGTGTACCATTTTAATATCTAAGAGCTCAGTATTAATCAGTTGCACACATTTACTGAATAATTTCAGGTGGAAGAGGGGTTCAACTCGACAGTGGAGGAGATCGTTAGGAGGCTCAACTCGGCGCTGAACCAACATTACAGCGCAAATTCTGATCAAAATACCGCGAAAAGGGAAGGCTAAGCTAGCTCATGCATGCATACAATGCAAGCCGGTCATTTCCTTGGATGATTTCATAATACCAAAATACGTAAATTCAGGGAAGAATTCGTGGTGAGGATTTAATTCTCGTTAATGAGTGATGATGTGCATCATCATATATATGCTGCACAGATGCATGCATGTGGTGACGGTAATTTCTCAGCCACAGCTGGTTTTGCAAGTTTTGGTCCCTAGTCCTATCTACTTTTGTTGTTGCACAATCCAAACCACACCGATGAAATGATGAGAGAACCAAGCTGTTTGGATTTATTTTTATTTCTTCCATAGAGCTATATATATATGGCCATACGCACACCTCAAATGTCTACACATAGCCACAGCTGTTTCAGGTCTGATCATCGCCATTAACTCCATATGCATAAATGTCTCGGTATCTCATGTACGACATTTTTTATTAGGGAGTGCTTATGTTTTTTTCTTAAGTCTCAATCAACTCAGAAAAGTGCAACTGCAGTTCAAAAAAAAGTGCAATTGGAACGAGTTGCACTTTTCTGACAGAATATCAGAAAAGTGCAACTGATGCATATTTTTATGGGTGCCTGAGACTTAAGAAATTCTCAGGCGCCTGAGAATTAGCAAAACCGTTTTTATTAACAAATCTCTAACAATATCATGCTCTTGAAATACTTTAATTCGGAATGCATACGTGCATGAGATCGTATCCGGGGCGGTATACATGTATATCTTCTCTGTGACTCGCGCATGAGTCATACATGCAAGAATATATAATATATTTTCTTCGTATAAAGTACAAACTAAAGCTATAAGATCAAACTAAAGCTATAAGATCGACATGTTCCTCTGTGTGTCTATCCGGCCCTCTTGATTTGTTTAAGAGATATTGGATGATTTGTACAGCCCATAATGTATGGATATGGGTCAATCAGAGATACACAAAGCTGTTGATCAGATATGCAGAGCCCAGAATGTATGGATATGGTGTCTTTAGTTGGTAGGGCAAGCCAAGAAGATCGCTTTAGGTAGTATATACAGATATACATACTCCAACATGCATGCAGATAATCGTCTTGTTCCCCATGATCGATGGAACATATCGCGATTACAGCGCATCAATGATGTTCTCGAGGCTGGGATTCGATCAGGGCTTTGTTGGCAGTTGATTTGATTTGGATTAGTTTAATTAGAGAGCAAGCATGTGAGCTAGAGCTAGGAGGATGAATATGGTGGACACCATCTTTTGGCTGTCCAGAGAGGCAGAGAAGTAGTAGCAGCAGCACTGCCAAACTAAACTGAAGAATAATAGTTGCAGAGGTCAATATGACAATATGTATAACAGCCCTGCGTATCTCAGGGAATTCCTAGCTAGAACCATATGCCTGGGTTAACTGTAGTTTAGCTCAAGCTAATGCAAGCTTTGAAGCTTATCTATTCATTCCCATCCATTAATTTGACACATGCATGAATGGAGGAAAAGGCTTCAATAATTGGTTCATTTTAAAATAGAATGTTTTTGGAGGTTTGTAAGTAGAAGCAAGTTCGGTGTCTCATTTTCTCGGTGTCCAGTTCTGTGTGGCTGCATGTGCATGCATGCTTGCGTGCTGATTGTAAAAGGGCACGTTTTCCTGTCCAATTCCTAGTGCTGTCTGTTGAGGAGGAGAATGAAACTATATGTAGTGACTTTAAGCTTACGATCCATTAATTATATCAAATTGATTAGATAAGGCGCCTCCCAGTAATGTGTATTTAAGATCTGTTTCGAACAACTACCACTGAAACAAGACATAAATAAATCCAAGCATAATCAAGAACATCACCATTCAGCACTTCCGGGAACACGGTGACTCGTTTTCACCATTGGTTACTTCGTCTACAAACATTCGATATGTGCGACCGTATTTTGAATTTCGATTTTACTATGGATGTGTTCGAGTATGCACTGTTATTCTTTATGTTGATTAGTATATCTATTATGTTCGTATTTCATATGTTAGTAGCTACTGTTGTCATGTTTAATATTCCAAAATTAACCATGAAATGTTGTCTAACTAATCAAAATTTCTTCTCGTGCTTGATAAAATATGATATGCTAGTACAGTAGTACTGTTCTGGGATCTGATCAGCTATCTTCAGTTGGTCCATGTACGTGGACATCAGAGAACAGTACAGTACAGCAAGTAACTCGCAGGATGTACGCACCTCGTGGTGGATGGATCGATGTGACTAACACAGTGATCTTGCGTCCATCCATCTATTCCCAGCCATTCGTTTCGTTTTCTTCTGTCTATTCATTCATTCACTTGTGCGGCGACGCCAGTGCAGAGTGCCATGCTCTCCTGCTTATTGCTGTCTCCTCGCATGCATAAGGACATTTTCGGAGCCATGACACTCAAGCCGCCTTCCTCCTCGTTCCCAAATGGTGGAATATTTAGCTCGTTTGACAGCCAATTTGACCATATGGTAAACCAGCACACGTGCACCATTTTACTTTTCAGTTTGATAATATTGACCATATGGTAAACCAGCCAATACTTGGAGTTTTTTGCAATTTACTCTATCATGGCAGACATGCAACTCTCTCCATGGCTCGATCGCGCATGAATCATAGATATGCATTCAGAGAATAATATTGTTTCTTCGTATAATATAAACTAAAGCAACAAGATCAGTCTGTTCTTGTGAGTGTCTATCTCATTGGCCCTCTTGATTTGTTTAAGAGATATTGTCTGGTTTGTACAACCCTAAAGATGAAGATATACCGATCGATCAGATTTAAGTATTGGATACTCGCAAAGAAAAAAGAACTGTTTTCTGGATACATAAAGCTGTTGAGATACGCAGTGCATAGTTGGCACGGTGGCTGTCTGCATAAGATGCAGCATGTCTTTAGTTGGTAGGGCAAGCCAAGAAGATCTCTTTACGTTGTATATATATGTGTGTACGTATTATTATACATACCCATCATGCAAGCCTCTAGTATATATATATATCCGCCAACGAAAATATCACGATTTGACGATCTCGAGGCGAGGATCCGATAGGTGCTTTGGTGGCAGTTGATTTAATTTGGATTAGTTTAATTAGTGAGGTCCCGTTGGATGAGCTAGCTAGGATGAGGCATACTATAGTGCACACTATCCTTTGGATGTATTTATTTAAAATAAATACAGTTGAGATCCCTGAATGACAGCCCTGCATGCATATCTTACTGGACTTTAGTCGATCTCAAGCCAACAATGCAAAAAGCTACTACATAGTATCATATTTACCATCCAACAATTTAGCACATGCATGTCGAAAGGCCCTCAATAATTGGGTCAAAGCTTTTTCTAATAAAAGGAATTTTATCGCAAAAGTTTTTGGAGGTAGAACCAAATTTGGTGTCCGGTTTATCTGGGTGTCCAGTTCTGGATGGCTTCATGCATGCATGCTGACTGTAAAAGCTAGCCACGGTATCATGTCCATCGTGTATTCATGTGCCTTTCCAAATGCTTTCTGTTGAGAAGGATGGATATCCAATCACAGTAACCCCAGAAGTAGTTGTGACTGAGTTTTCGATCGATTACCAGAACAAAACCAGAAGCAGAGAAGAGCACGTCAGAGAGAGTATGCCAAACTGATCCCCAGCCACGCAAATTTCCTTTTAAAAAAAAAATTAACTCCCAAACTTATCCATACTCGCACTTCCCAATGCCATACTCGCTTGTTTATTTACTGTCTCAGTCTCTCAGATAACAAGTCCGTCGTCAGTCCGTGAGCATGTCAACATCTCCACCAGACAACGGCTCCTTTGCACGCTGTTCTTCACCACAGGAAAGGCAAGCACATCTATGTATAGGAAACAGGAAAGAAACATCACAGGGAGAAACAGGAAAGACAGAAGCGCCCTTTCGTGACGACTTGTATTTATTTACTTATCATCATCATATCTCTGAGTTACATACTTGTCATCATATATATTTGTTACAGCCGTAAAGATTTATTCGTCGTACCACGTGTAGTCGTTGCAGCGGTAAAACCGTCTCCAGGAAGCAAAAGCACACGACACAGGCAATTCCATATATTCATTCAGTGTTGGGACTTGGGGGGCATCCCCCCAGGATGACGATGCGTATGTGTAACCAACTCACTTGTTGACGAAGGAGACGCCCTTCTGGATGCTATCAGACAGCTCCTTCTTCGCCTTCTCCAGCCCGGACCTGCATCAGGGCAAGAAAATAGGCAGCACCAGGTTAGAACAGTCCCAGGTCGACATCAAAATGAAATCATCGTCGCAACGCACTGACAGCAGGTTTTGTTCAGATGTAGGCACACTTTTGCGGCATCTCGCGAAAAATTGTGATCATGATTTGGTTTTCCCCACATATATGGGGAGTGCACAGTTTCAACAAGAGCCCCAATTTCTTCTTCAGCGCATACTGTCTCAGTCAGATGACACCTCCATATGGCCTAGCTACTACATGGCGATGCACCGTAGTATAATATGAATAATCGTCTGGGCAATAATCATTCACACGTCCAAGGGTCCAGCCCAATGTCTGCATCTACTTTCTACTAATATGGCAGCTCTAACACAGGATGTTATGGATGAAACAGCCAGGGCATCATACATAATCATAGCGACAGCAGCTTTTATTCAGATGCAGTGATCTTGGGTCCCAATCTCAAGAAATAATGTGACCTCGATCTAATAATATGGCAGCTCTAACAGAGGATGTTTTGACAATTATGGATGAAACAGCCCACGAATGGGGATGTGTGTCACGGTCTGTGACATTTCGGCAAGGAGGAAAGAAACCACCAAGCACTTGCTGATTCTGTGCATGAAACAGCATGGGCAATAATGTGTCCATCTAGCCCAATAGAAGCTATGAGGCTGACCTCCTATCGGTATCTAAGTCTAACTAACAGTGGAGGTTGTGGGTGGACGTTAGATAGACAGATAGATTGGGGCATGTGTCGACCTCACCAGAAAGCATACACGTGGTGTGCGGTTGGTGTTGGATTACTATCAAAGATGAGCACAGACGGAAACAGAAGCAGCTGTAGATTCAATAACAGACCTTTCAAACTCGTTGAGTGGACCGAGTGGCAAGATCTCCTCGACGCCGGAACGGCCCAGTCGCACCTTGGACGCGAAGAAAGGCAGCTCCGTCACCTTCACCACCAACACGTACAAGGAAACATTCACGTCAGAGAATACGAGGAAAATGGAGGAAAATCAGAAAGACTGATTACTAGTGTATATTATAATTAATAAATAAACTGAAAAGCACGAAACAGAAGCAAGGGAAGACTAACCTGAGAAGCTATGTAAGAGCACTCCACTATCCCAGCATCGCCATGCAATCCTCTCAAGCAAGCATCCGCAAATTTAGCTGCGGCGTACGCCTACCAACGCAAGTGTAGTGTTAATTCATCCACCATTATAAACTATACAGGCCCTGTAGACTGATGCACATATAAGTTGACAGAAACCGACCATCGATAGAGTTGCTGATCCTGCTCCTGCTTTCGCCTGAAATGCATCAAGAACGGTAAGGAGACAAAACACGAAGTTTCGATGATTAACATAGTGAACACTGGTTAAGGTTCCTCTAGAACACAACGCTAGTCAAGCAGCAACATACAGGGTTCCTTTTAAAAAATAGCAACGGTCAGACACTCACCTAACTAAAACACGTATAAGGAGCTAAAACCATAGGTTTTTGTTGAATTTAACATGGAACTATGATGGATCTTTGTTGTCAACATCATGAAGTGCACACACTAGTGTGCATATACACATCTTTGTATTTTATACTCCACCACATATGTATTGTGATCTCACTCATTTGTTCTCAGAGTGTAGCATGTTGGTTCCTATGCAGCTTTGTTAATAACAGAGCTGAAGAAATGCATCCAGTATGCCGTACTCTAATACACAAGGAGAGGTATCTGAGCGAGAAAATATTTGAGCTGTACTGCTACAGGAGGGACTGTTGTAGGCGCACTCTTCAGTGAGGATGTTATCAAAAAGCCAAATATCAGTTTGAGTTAGTCAGGTTTAACCAACATGTGGATCCAAGTTGTAAGTGAGAACAAAGGAGGGTAAATAAAGGAGGATTGAGACTGTACAGGCACCAAAATAGTATTTCGGTATCCCTGCCTTTAATCTTTTTTTGCCCTCCTCCAATCCATCACAAATTCAAAATTCTGATACGTGTTCACATTCATAAGGACCACAACAGAATATGCATAGCTAACACAACATAGATTTTTCATACTTCGACAGAGAATCTGAACCGGAACGTACTCAAAGCAGAGCAACTGCACAAGGAATTTTTGGGTTAACTTTTCTTAGCTCCATTTTGTGTAAAAGATGAGGCATTACACGATAAGGAGAAATCATACCTCAACAACTTCTGTCCCACCATTCTGTATGCGAGAAGTGAGATAACTAACTTCTTCTGGGGTAAACGAGCAGGGAGGGTTTACCTACAGAAGTAGGGAGAAGTCCATTAACGAAATTATAGATAAACAGGGAAAAAATGGAAACAAATTTTTAGCTACTGGAAGATAGTAACCTGTGAAAGGAGTGGTAATATCGTAACTCCCGCATGGCCTCCAACAACAGGAACATTCACATCTCTGGGGTCAAGCCCAAGAACCTCTCCCTGTAAATATAAAAGGACAAGAACAGAAATTTGAGAAAAAGTTCATGTAGAAACCAGTACTATAATAGGGGAATATAGGAGCTTTCTTCTACAACACAAATAAGCAAAATGGTAAACTCTTTTGAAGTACATACCACAAAAGTATTGGCTCTCACTACATCAAGTGTTGTCACCCCCAACAGACGCTTAGGATTGTATGTCCCAGCCTTTTTAAATACTTCAGCAGCAATTGGTACAGTAGAATTGACAGGATTGCTGATCACATTCACAATCGCATTTGGGCAGCATTTTGCAATTCCCTCACAAAGAGTCCGGATTATTCCAGCATTGATGTTGAACAAATCATCCCTTGTCATCCCAGGTTTACGAGGGATGCCAGCAGGAATAATCACAAGATCCATTCCAGTAAGAGCATTTTCCAGTTGTGGCTGACCCACGAAGCCACGCACCTGTACAAACAAATTAGACCTTAGCATAATTACACCTTATGATCAGATAACTTCTAGGTTCAAGAATCAGGTGACAGTTGTGCGCATAGCAGAGGGCGGCCAAAGGTATCTGGGAAGCTATGAATAAATATCTGATTGATAAAATGCAAGGAGATTATACGTTTTGCTTGCAATTGCAACTTCATTTATGTTTCGGATATTTCCACAATTATTACTGAATGATCAGATACTATGTAAATTAGTTCCGCACTGTCTGCTCATTTACTGATGCACCATGATTTTCAGAGCAATGCATTTTTTAGATAAAGTTCAGAGCAATGCATATTTCACTGGAATTCGGCTACTTGTTTCCTGAGCTACATGGATCATCGGATTTTAATAACAGGGCTGGTTGATGCTAAATTTTAATAGTATGAGCTATAGTAGACTAGGAAAGTTATACCAACATAACCTACAAATATCACATGGATACCAACTGTAACAACATGCAACCAAAGTATCCTTTCAGGATCAATTTTCAGTGATATCGTAAGGCAACTTCGCATAATCAGAAAACAAATACAAGGTCAAGAAGCGTACCACAGCACCAGTGTTCATGTGGCTAATATCAGCTGTGACACCCGGCGTGTTGACAACATCATATAAATGGAGCACCGAAACAAGCGGGTTCATCTTCATAAGCAGCGAGAGCGGCTGGCCGATCCCACCAGATGCACCCAGGACTGCAACCTTGAACCCTGGCGCAGCGCCTTTCGCTCGGCAATCAGAGCCCCTCAGGATGGAGACCTCCTCCATCTTCAAAATACCGAAAGGGGAAATTTTAGTCCAGTAAGTACAAGCTGATTCTGGAGGGGATGCTATCTTTTATTTGCCAACCACTACATCTACATGTACATGTGCTAACTCTGAAGTGCTTGAATTTGGAAGTTGTTACAAGGATAGTTAGAACAATCTCCAAGTAAGAAAATCCGGGCGTAATTCTTAGTTTCTTAGACAGTAAGATACGAGCTTTATATATCTGGAAGTATCATAATAAGAAGATAAGCTAGCATGCTTTGTACTCGTGAATGAATGGAGCTAGTTTGTGCTCACTGAACACGTGATTTAGAGGGTCTTCACTGTACTAGCAACTAAACTGAGACTGCAGACAGCATACAGCAGGTACTTCAGATTTCTTCCAGATCCCTAATATTTCAGTCTGAGTAGTAGCCTCCAACTGAATCGAGTCCCCAGGTAACAATTCGAAACCTTAAAATCCAAGCAGGATGGATCGATTTTAGGTAGCGTGTCTGAGTAGGCGGTTTCCCATGGTCAAAGAGGCATCCTCCTCCACTGTATACTCTAGCTGAGTCCGGCCGAATCGATCCGGCCTGAGTAGAGGAAAGATCGAAGGAGGGAAAGGTGGACGTGCCTGTGAGGTGGGCGGGAGGAGGTGGGACGCGAGCCTGCCCATCCGCCTCGCCGCCGCTTCTGCGCCGCGCTGCTCCATGGCTGGTCGGCGTGGGTGCGGGTCGCCGGAGACGGACTCGGGAAGGAAGAGGAAGAAGAAGAAGCGACGACAGGAGAGCAGAGCAGGGGAAATAGAGGGGAAGCGGAGGGGTTTATTGCGAAAGCGGCGAGTTAGTTCGATAATAAAAGAGTTTGTGATGCGTGCAAGCTTTCTCTTGTCGTGCGTGCCATCATCCTGCAGCGTGGATAAACTTTGACAACAAACTATTTTGTTGCACCGGTCGACCTGTGATGCAAGGCACCTGAAAACAGTTTTAGAACACCATTTTTTTTATTTTAGGATATAAAATGTAGTGCACTCACTTCAGATGATATAAAGTAGGACACCATCAAAATTTAGATGTTATTACAAAATAGGCCACCATGCACACATGAAGTCCGGCGGTGGGTAGAGAGGGAGGCACATCTGACGGAGGCGCCGAGAATCGTTTCGGCCGATGGAGGTTGCCGGAGGTCGAGGAAAAGCGGCAAGGGTCGAGAAACGACCAAAATCGAAGGAGGGGCCGACTACGGTCTGCTCGGGTCCCCATCTCCAGACCAACTCCCACAACTCGTGTGGCGATGGGGAACAGGGTGGACTCCTGCAATGGGGACCCTCAGTGCGGCCCAACTCCATGGCCACCTTCTCCGACCCGGGCAATGAGGACATGTGATCAGCTTGACTACCTCTTACGTGAACTACAACATTCTGGTGTCCAGCAACCCTATCGGTTCCCTTGTTCGACTTCTTTTTTGGCGTTCCTCTACCGACGGGAGGTCGGGGCGCGGGGAGCGCCACCTGCTACCGACCCCAGCTGCTTTCAGGAGATTTCTTTCAGTGCCGGAGTTTGAACGAAAACTTAGGGAGGGGCGAGGTAGGGACCAACCCAGTTCAATAATAAACTGGATATATTTCTGCCTTAGGTCCAGGAAAACAAGGCAAAAATTAGGACAGCCCAAGGAGCAAATGGTCAAAGCCACCACACACACTTGCGTAATGCACAAGGGAGTAGCTACCATGCTGCTGGTGACCGTCTTCTCGGCCCCTAATTTTGCAATTACAAATGCTAGAGAACAACGCCAAACGATCCCATTCCTTCCGATTCTGAGGTCGCAACAACCATTAATGGAGGCCAAAGACACAATTTCATTCCTAGTCAGCCTTCTCTCTCATTGTCATTGTTCTAAAAAAAAAACTATCGCTCAGGGATGGTGCGCCTTCGTCCTTCCCCTGATCTTGTTCCTATGTTCGGTTCACTTTAAATATCTCTGCTCTCCCGTGTTGGAGATCGAGCAAAGAACAGGGTGGACTCTCGGGATGATGGAAACCGATGTAAATTCGTACACATGGTCAGGGGCGGAGCTATAGGTGCAATTAGTGGGGTCAAATGATCCCAATGACCTCATGAAAAGCCTTGATAAATTAGTGGTTATTTGCCTCATTAGTACCCTAATACAATTGAAATGACCCCAATGCAATGGAGATGACTCCAATACTCTTCTAGACTGGCTCCTCCCCTGCACATGGCACGTTCATCCATTTACACCATATCCATGGTAATACAAAAGACGTTGCTAAGTGAAAAGCGATATTTTTGTAGAACTATATTTGTTCGTGCGGATCGTTCGATACTTCGATCATTACAAGCAAATAGTCCGCGGTGTCAGTTTTATAGTTCAAATATCGCGGGTCTATCACTACAGGAGTAACAGCTCACCCCGACGGCATTTGCCGTCGGGCTCACCACGGAAACCCTCGGCGTAAACGAGCCCGACGGCAACCGTCGGGTTAGTGCCGTCGGCGTGTGTTCCATCGGGCTCACGCCGTTGCTGTCGGGCTCGAAAATGCCGTCGGGCTCACGCACTACGCCGACGGTGTTTTCCGGCCGTCGGGCTCATAATGCCCTCGGGTAGACGGCACGTAGCCCGACGGCAATGCCGTCGGCCTCAGGACACACGCGTCAGCTGCTGCCGCTCCGTCGAGCACAGGCCACACGGTGAGCCCGACGGCAATTGCCGTCGGGCTCACCACGGCCTGAAAAAACAGCAGCATTTTGCTGCATTTTAATTTTTCCCTGCAAATTTCAATTTTTTTCTGGGCACAGATTCACATATAATTCTAACACATTTGAATGCAGCACATCATATAGCTCAAATTGTTCACACAACATAACACAAATCATCACGTAAACATCCACACAAACATCATCTATATCACACGTTTCTACATGATCAAGTACCATACATAAACTTCCACACGGTTTCTACACGGATGAATTACAAGCTGTCGTGGTGGTATCACGGCAGATGCCATAGGATGGCTAAAAGTGTGGGGCCGATAGACGCTGGTGGATCCGGGGAGGGCTAGCGAGCTAAGGAGCTCACACGAGAGATGGCAAAGCACCACCAAAACCGACTCGGGGAAGGATGAAACCGCAAGAACACACGAAGAACACACTCTAAACCACAAGCAATCACAAACACACACGATGTACCCAGGTTCGGGGCCCTCGTGAGGAGGTAACACCCCTACTCCTGCCTTGCTCCTCTCTATATGTGTCACACAAGATCTACAAAGGTGCTCCTTGAGCTGTTTTGCCTCTCTCTCTAGGATGAACTCAAGAACAAGGATCAACTACTAAGGAAGGAGGAGTAAATGCTTCTAGCAATGTATGAGACTATAGCTTTGGCCCTCTGGTTGGTGTCCCTCTCACAGGAGGAGTTATGGCGCTATTTATAGAGGTCCCGCCGAGTTGTCCGGGAACCCTAATTCCTCCGGGCCCCCCGGACAACAGCCCCCGTCCAACGGTAATGTCGACACCTCTACCACGACCTAGCCGCCGGGCTATCCGACATAGGTCGAAGTAGGCCATGATGCCTCGTGCCGTAGCCGACGCCGGCCTAGGTGATGATGCTTCCCTTGTCAGAGACAGGACGTGCCTTCTCCATGCCTTGTCTCCTGTCAGTCAGTTGCCAGTACAGTGGAATAGTCACGTCGCCCTTGTCTTGTGCCCTTTGTCCCGCGCCCGTGTCAGACGGGAGGTGACCTTACTTCCGTGTCAGACGGGTCAGGGTCCTTGCCCTGTTCTTGCCCTTGACTTGTTGCCCGACATAGGATATGACGGATACTTCCACCTATCCCGGAACGAGTATACCGGGCTTCTCTCCGTGTGCCGGCAAGGCTATGCCGGGCCTGGACCTCCGACATACCTCACCCGGCCCGGACATGTATGTCGGATTCTCCTTCCTGTACATCACATATAAGTGAAGATCTCGGACATGGTGATGTCGGTTAGAATAGACTCGCTACTCCTCGCCTTTACCCTACCCGGGGGTAGCCCCCCGACACTAGTCCCCGAAGCTGGTGTAGCCCTGCAACCTCGGATGAAGGGCTGCATCAGTTTTAACCCAAAAACTGCCTTGAACCAATAGCAAACATAATTATGTCGGGTAACTCGATTGCTCCGACTTGCTCAAGTCGGTCCCTTTTAAGGCCCTCCGACATCACCATGCCGGCCTGACAAGAAAATCCCGGCCTGCCTACTCCGACACACTGTAAATCATCCAACATGGCCATCTTGGTTTGACATTGGGTCTTCAGTCATCTTTGGTTCTTGTTCCGATTCCTCCGACCTCAACAAATCTTTTTCTCAGATCTTCTCCCGATACGTGCCATACACACGCTGCACCATTCCGAGAAACGCGCCACGCGGCCTGACCAACCGTCACAACCGCGTCGCCCGGGTCCCACCATATGTCCCTTCCAACAGGCACTCGAGCGGTTTGACCCCGAGGCACCTCCTCAATTCCCGTGCACAACCGCACCAGATCCGCGGCCGACGGTTCTCATTCTGTGGCCCGCGATGTGGCCGATCGTGCGGCCATAACTGCTCCATCCGCGCCAACCGCCGCACGCACGATCCCACGATTTGCTCGAAACCAACGGGCGGGAAAAATGGGTAACCGTGCTTCCCCTTCCCTCATAAATACGGAGGGGAGGGGATTTCATTCTCCCTCCCGCATCATCTTCTTCCTCTCCTCTGCTCCCTGCGCGCTCCCGAACGAACCGCCGCCACGAAGCCCGCGGCGCACGCCGGAGACCTCGACGCCGACGAACGGGAATCATCCCGCCACCATCGGGACGAGAACCTCCCGCGCCGCGCCTCCACCTTCTCCGGTGAGTTCCTCCTCGAAATCTGGCTAGATCGTCCGTAGCTCGGCCGCGGTAGTTCTTCCTCTGTTCTTCCCTAGAATGCACTATGGGGCATTGCGTCTCCCCGTAGATCTTCGTAGTTGCTCTTGTCAGGGCCCCTTTTGACTCTTCTCTTCCCATGTCTAACGGTAGATTCCACTTCACACTCCCGTACCATTGCTAGGGTTCTTCCGAATAGATTTCCTTTATCGCCCTTTTATTCGGCACTGGCAGATCTTCCTTCTAGCATCTCGGTCGTAGTTTCGGTTTATTGTCGGGACGCCCCGTCTTATTGCATACCTCTTCTTGGTGCCCCGACTTAACATCCTTTTTATACCGCAGGCCAGCTCCGACATGTCTTCTGAGAACACCGACATGGGTACTGAGGGAGTCCGGGGAGGATGGGAAGGCTCCGACGCGTGTCAGGACGACATCGACTGGCTACGTCGAACTCATCGCATCCCGGAGGCGGTTATCTGCCGACTTCCCGAGGGCGAGAACGAACCCCAAACCCAACCCGGGGAGCGGGTAGTCTTCGTCACGCATTTCGAGCGTGGCTTTGCCCTCCCAGCAAGCCCCTTCTTCCGCTCCTTCCTTGACTATTACGGTCTGCAACCCCACCATCTTCCGGCTAACGCCATCACTCTACTCTCCGCCTTCGTGTCTTTCTCGGAGGGATACCTCGGCCTCTGGCCGGTGGTCAAGCTATGGGCCAAATACTTCCAACTACGGAAGCAGAGCATCCCCAACAAAGGCGTCAAGGAGAAGGAGATGACTGCTTGTGGGGCCGCCATCGTGGTTCCTCGGAGGGAGTCTGAGTTCCCCCGGATCTCGGGCCTCGAGTCCTGCCGTAAATGGCAACGGAGTTTTTTCTATGTGAGGAACCCCGACTCGGTTGAAGATGACAAGGAGGAGGGGGCCGACTTCCTCAACCTCCCCGAGTTCAATATCGCCCCTCCGACTGCCCAGCTTCACTGGAGTTCTGACCAGAAAACGCTGGACTCAGAGGTCAACGAGATTCACGAGTACCTCCTTTCGATCAAAGATGAGCTCACAGCCGAGGATCTCCTATGCACCTTTGTCAGCCGCCGGGTTTGCCCCCTCCAGGCCCGGGTTCACAAGATTTGCCATATGAGTGGCAGATACGACCCGACACGGGTTAGTATTTTCACGCTCACCCAGGAGCAGGTGTACCGGCGGGTCCAGGCCATTGCCCAGGCCGAGATGGATCCAGCCAACTGGGCCTGGGGGATGAAGCCCCACACGCGCTCTCGTCCTCCTCCACAAGTAAGCTGGTTCACTTGACCGATCTACGCTATTCTCCGACAAACTCAGGTTACAACCATCTCTGTACTCACATGTTGTATCTTTTGTTTTCTCGCAGAGGTTCGCCCGGCAGCTCCTTGAAGACCAGATCCATGCCGCGGGGGAGTGGCATCCGGACTTTCCCATCCCGGAGATTTTACCAAGCGAGGACCCGGATGACGAAGATCACTTATCCATTCCACTGGCTCGCGCCCCTGCCCCGGGTAAGCCTCGTGCTCCCGTTCCAAACAACGAGTGGTCGGATGACGATGAGGATGAGTGTCGAATCATAGACGTTATTGACGCTACTCCTCTCAACTTCGCGCCCCCAGCGCCTTTGACAACCGCTACTTCCAGCAAGCGAGCCGAGACCCGCAAGCGAGCTGGCACCGGTATGTCGGATACCGGTGGTAATGAGGCTGGCGCCAAGAGAGCCAAGACCGGTAAGAAGCCGGCAACCAAGCCGTCCAAGAAGAAGAAAAGTCCTCCGACTTCTTCTGGGTAAGCCGATCTCTCGAGACCACTTGCCCTGCTACTTAGACTTCTCTGATAGTACCGTCCGAGTTAACATACCATTGTCTTGAAACAGTGCCCCACTGAAGTTGAATCCGACCGGGCCCCAAGGTCGGAAAGGCACCGAGGAGGCCGGGTCTACCCGTGCAGAAAACTCCCCGACCCGCAGCAGCCGGGCGTCCACACCGCCGCTGAGTGGCAGCGCCGCGACCGGGAAAGACAGAGGGACCTCCGACCGGGATGTCGGATCCGGTGGGGACGTTGCCTCCCCCACACTGGGGCGACCCCAAACCGCGTCACCACCACCCCGCTCGGGAGGGATCCGCCAGCCGCCGACACAGCGCCCTCCGCAACAGCAACAACCGCAGCCACGGCCACAGCAACAGCCGCAGTCACAACAGCAACAACAACCGCAAGGACAGCATCAGCAACCTCCACCTGTCCGGACTCAGCAGCAGAGGCGTCCGCCGACCTCGGACGCTACCACATCCACGGCGATCACCACACCATCCGGGTCGGCCGCCTCGGGCAAGCGTGACGGGACCACGAGTCAAAAGAGAGGTGAGGTTCCTCCGGGCAAAATCCTAGTGGTGCCTCCTCCTCGCGTGGCCGTCAAGACAGCTGCGCTGCAGACGCTAGAGGCCACTGCTGGCCAAGCTCCGCCTGCTGCCGAGTTGCTCATCCTGGGTGATGACTGTTCAGGTTCGCTGGAGCAGTTCAATCTGGATTGGAATGCTGCCGATACCAGCGAAGTATCCTCCTCCGACCCGAACGTCCGACATCCTGCCGGACCCGGGAAAATTGCCCAATCTTTGCACACTCTTCAGTGCGCAGTTCTCCGGATGACTCGGGACGCCGAGGTAAGTCTCTTAATTATTCACCCCCACTAGTCCCCGAGATTCGTGTGGAGTAATCGAACATCGACCGAGTGAAGATTACTCGGCGGGAATCTTCTCAGAACTGAGTTAACGCGTAACCCCATTTCAGGCTTGCAACAAGGAGCGGAGCAGGCTGTTTCAAAAACTGCTCGTCAAGCACAGCGGCCTCCGGAAGAAGTACAAGACCCTTGAGGCGGCACAAGGTACTCTTTCCCTTCTACCGTCATACTTTCCTTCTTCTTATTTCTTCTCTTGACATCCGTGACACGCCGACCTCGTCAGTTGAAAAGGAGGCCCAGGTTGCGGCAGCGCACCGGACTGCGCTCGAGAAAGAGCAGGCCGAGGTAACCCGGCTTCGCCAAGAACTCGCGAAGTCCCAGCACGAGCAGGCCGAGATGACCAAGGTCATGAACGAGGTGACGGAGGCGCAGGAGACTCTCGTGACGGACCTCCAATCTCGCGCCAGTCTGGCCGAGAATAAACTGTCCGTCCTTACCGCCAAATGCGACACCTGGCTGGCCGAGTTGCAACGGATCAACGGTCAAATGGACAGTGAGTCTCCTCCCCTCTTGCTTACTGAGTTTCCAATGTTACCCCGCCATTTTCGGCTTGCCTTCTAACTCGACAATAGCTCTTTTTGCTTCAGAATCCTTCTCGCACTCGCAACATGCCGCTGCCCAGGCTGTTAGCAAAGCCCGGGGTAAGAGAGCGCATCTCGGTCCCATCTCGACTGAGTGGGACGTTGAGGACCATCTGATTGCCCTCAATGCGCGTCTTGTCCCTCTGAAAAGCATCGGCGTAGGCCTGCTCGACGCCGGCATTTCGGTCTTCCGGCAGCTGTGGCCCGGCATCGAGCCTCCCAAGAACGTTCCCGAGCTGGCCGAGGAGCTGAGGAAAGCCGAGCTAAGACTCCGGGAATGGAGGTCCTCTGCTGCCCGTGCCGGGGCGGATCAGGCCCTGTCCTTCATATTATCTTGGTATGAAGAGATTGACCTGGATCACGTCAAGACGCAGCGCGAAAACTCCGTGTGGACCACAGATCCGGCCAAAATCCAGCGCCGCCGAGAATCTGCCGACTACATGGCCAAATACTCGCGTCCGCACGAGTTTGTTCCTGGCCCTGTTCATCCGGATGATGACGAGTCTGATTCCGATGCCTGCGATGCCGAAGAGGAGCCGGAGGAGGAGGAGGCCAACCCGGACGAGCACACCGGAGCGGACGCTGAGGCGGGAGTCCCCGAGTCCGCCGAGCATATCCCTAAGTCTGGGACTGTGGCCACCAACCTCGAAGAGCCCACCGCCACCGTGGCTACATCACCTGCCGCCGACACTGGTCCGGGAGCAACCGCTGTCCTCAAGTCGGCCACCCCCGACACCACGACTGCTGCTGCTGCCTCTACATTGACTTCCACTCCTGCTGCCGAAAACGCTTAGGCAAATTCATTAGATCCCCGGAATGCCGGGTGCATATGTAATATATACAATTTTAAGTAAAATACTCTGCTATCTGACCTACTGAATCGAACAAGTATCTAGTCATGTCGGATCACTTTACACCGAGTCCCCGAGTTTACTTTCTCGTTTACTATACTTGGTGATTTTTGCTCTTGTCTACCATACAGGCGTTCGACAGTCGAGTCACAAAATCACGACTATAGCATACGGTACTAGAAAATGCCCGGATTTAGGTTCAAAGGTATCCGACATAACGGAAGAATAACTGAAATACAGGGTTAGTACACAACACGTGCCGAATTGCTTTTACACCGAGTCCCCGAGTTCGTTTTCGTGTTTACCACCTTCCACTATCTTTGCTCTTGACTACCACTTTGGGCATCCGTCAGTCGAGTCACAAGATCATTTCACATAGCATACATTACTTAACTTTGAAACAAGGTTGAAAATTCATTCGGCACGTGGATAACAGGTACGAAACAAACACGGCAGTCCCCGAGTTTCACCTCGCGACGCCGGTACGCAGGCAACGAATAAATAACAGACATAAACATAAATAAAGATCTGGCAGTCCCCGAGTTTATCCCGGGGTGCCGACATGCAGAAGACACAAGAAAAGAACCATCACCCGGATAAGGCAGTCCCCGAGTCTCACTCTGGGGTGCCGACATTTTATTCAAAAGGGACCGAGATACATACACTGTGCCCTTTACGCAAAAAAGGGACGAAGTAGAGCTACATTCCATGGTCGCTTGGTTTCCTCGCCTGCTCTATCCATTACGCCTTTTCTAGCTTCCTGAGCATCCACAAGATAATATGAGTCGTTGTGCAGGGCTTTGCTCACGACAAAAGGTCCTTCCCATGGAGGGGACAACTTGTGCATGCCGGCAGTGCGCTGTATCAGTCTCAGCACTAGATCTCCTTCTCTGAACACCCGGGGGTGTACCTTCCGGCTATGATAGCGTCGGAGGCTCTGCTGGTATATTGCTGACCGAGATAGGGCCAATTGTCTTGCTTCTTCAAGCAAGTCGACATCATTCTCTCGGGCTTCTCTTGCCTCGGTTTCTGTAAACATCGCCACCCTGGGCGAGTCATACTGTAGGTCGGTTGGCAACACTGCCTCAGCACCATACACCATAAAGAATGGTGTGTACCTGGTGGATCTGTTGGGTGTGGTCCGGAGACCCCATAGCACCGCCGGTAGTTCTTCTATCCAGCATCCCGGAGTCCGCAGGAGTGGTTCTATCAACCGGGCCTTTATGCCGGCCAACACCAATGCGTTGGCCCTCTCAACCTGCCCATTTGCTTCTGGGTGCGCCACCGAGGCCACATCAAGCCGGATTCTCTTCTCCGCACAGAACCGAGCAAACTCCCCCACTGCAAAGTTGGTGCCATTGTCCGTGATAATGCTGTGCGGGTAACCATATCTCAGTATGATATCCTTCAAAAATGAGACGGCTGTAGCCCCATCACATTTCCGAATTGGCTTCACCTCGATCCATTTGGTGAACTTGTCCACCATGACTAGTATATGAGTCATGTTACCTCGCGCCGGCTTGAACGGACCCACCATATCCAAGCACCATACAGCAAACGGCCATGTGATGGGGATAGTTTTTAGCGCTGCCGCCGGCATGTGTATTCTGTGTGCAAACCTCTGGCAACCTCCACATTTCCGGACAATATCCTCTGCCTGCTGCAGAGCCGAAGGCCAATAAAACCCGTGCCGGAAGACCTTTGCTACCAGTGCCCTTGAGGAAGCATGGTGACCGCATTCACCTTGATGTATCTCAAGAAGCATCTCTTGCCCTTCCTCCGGGTCAACGCAACGCTGCAACACCTCAGTGACACTTCTCTTATACAGCTCTTGATTGATCACCGTGTAAGCCTTGGCCCTTCTTACCACCTGCCGAGCTTCCACTTCATTCTCCGGCAGGGTCCCATACACAACATATGCCATGATGGGCTGCGCCCACTCCGGTACCGGCCTCACAGGGAAGACTGGGGCATCTATTTCCATAGGCTCGGCTGACATCACCTCTGCCGACATACCTTGTACAGTCCCCGGGTTTAGCCAAATGCTCCCGACATCAACCTCCATGGGCACGACTTCTGCCTCCGAGCTCTTCGGGATAAATATGGACTCCGACTCGGGTGATGGCTTGATTGACGGCTTCTTTAAGTGTTCCAAAGCTATGCCGGGTGGGATCGCGTCCCGTGAAGACCCCAGCTTGGACAATACATCCGCAGCCTCATTCTCTCCCCGGGGTATGTGCTTGAACTCGCATCCTTCAAAAAACCCGGAGATTTTCTGCACATGGAACCGATATGACGCCATGTTAGCGTCCAAGGCGTCCCAATTTCCCGACACCTGCTGCACCACCAAACCTGAGTCACCGTAACATTCTATTCGCCGGATGCCAACCTCCTTGGCGACATTGAGGCCGTGCACAAGTGCCTCATATTCAGCCACGTTATTGGATGCCGAGAAATGAATCTGGAGCACATATTTCAGTACATCTTGCTTCGGGGAGGTGAGGACCACTCCGGCACCCAACCCAATTTTTGCCTTGGACCCATCAAAGTGCATCTTCCAGAAATTGAAGTCGGGCGGGGGAGGCTCATATTGCATCTCGGCCCAGTCCACCAAGAAGTCCGGCAGCGCCTGCGACTTAATGGCGTCCCTCCTTTCGTAAGTCGGGGCGTACGGAGATAACTGGATGGCCCACTTGGCAACTCGGCCACTGGCATCTTTGCATCCGATTATCTCGGACAAGGGAGCCTCGCTCACCACTGTAACCGGATGCTCTTGAAAGTAGTGCTTTAACTTGGTGACCGCCAGGTATACGCCATAAGCCATCTTCTGGTAGTGCGGGTAATTCTGCTTGGAGAGGGAGAGCACCTCACTCAGATAGTATACGGGCCTCTGCACCACCTTCTCACCTTCTTCTCTTTCCACCACCATCACCACACTTACAACTCGGTTGGTAGCCGCGATATAGAGCAACATCGGCTCCTTGGGTAAGGGAGACGCCAACACCGGTGCATTTGAGAGCGTCTTTTTTAGGTCGTTAAAAGCTGCGTCTGCTTGTGGTGTCCACACAAAGGTTTTACTCTTTTTCATGAGTTGATACAAAGGCAAGGCTTTCTCTCCTAACCGACTCACAAACCTACTTAGGGATGCCAGACATCCGGTGAATTTTTGTACATCCTTAAGGCGAGTTGGCAATTTCATGCTCTCGATAGCTCGGATCTTGCCCGGGTTAACCTCTATACCCCGGCTAGACACCAGGAAACCGAGTAATTTTCCGGCCGGCACACCGAAGGTGCATTTATCCGGGTTAAGTTTCATTCGGAACTTTCTTAAGTTAACGAATGTTTCTCTCAGATCATCGATCAGAGTCAGTTTTTCTTTAGTTTTTATGACTATGTCGTCGACATACACCTCTGCATTCCGACCTATTTGCTCATGCAAGCATTTCTGCATGCACCTTTGATAAGTGGCACCGGCATTCCTCAACCCGAAGGTCATGACACGATAGCAATAAGCCCCGTACGGGGTAATAAAAGCAGTCTTTAATTGATCAGCCGGGTTCAAAGGTATCTGGTGAAAACCAGAATACGCATCTACAAAAGACAAAAGCTCACACCCGGCAGTGGAGTCGATCACTTGATCTATCCGGGGGAGCGGGAAAGGATCTTTCGGGCATGCCTTGTTGAGGTTGGTGAAGTCGATACACATGCGCCACACCTTGGCCAGGAGAGGCTCATCCTTCTTCTTCTCTACCAGGACCGGGTTAGACAACCAGTCCGGGTGCAGTACTTCCATCACAAATCCAGCCGCAAGTAATACGGCTAGATGCTCCATGATTGCAGCTCTTCTCTCGTCCGAGAGACGTCTTGTCGGTTGCTTCACCGGCTTTGCATCCGGACTCACAAATAACGAGTGGTCAGCCAACTCCCTCGGAACTCCTTGAAGGTCGTCATTCGACCAAGCAAAGACATCCCGATTCTCACGGAGGAAGTCGGTGAGCTCGCCTTCCTATTTGCTGTCCAGGCTGGTACCGATGATCACCCGGTGGTCTGGGTTAACCGGGTCCACCACGACCTTCTTGGTCTCCTTGGGCGGCTGGAAGGAAGCATGCTGCTCCGGGTTCGCCATCCCGGGTACACCGAGTTGGGAGGCTTGGGCCAGCGTCACCACTTGCTGGATCCTCTTTTTCTCCTCGGCTATGACCAATGACTCGGCCAAGCACGAGCCGGCAGTGGCACACTCGATAGAGCGCTTGTAGTCCCTAGCGATAGTGATTATGCCATTCGGACCTGGCATCTTCATTTTCAGATAGCCCATGTGAGTGGATATCATGAACTTGGCCAGAGCAGGTCGACCAATCAGGGCATGGTATGGGCTCTCCAGGTCCACCACCTCAAACTCAAGACTTTCGGTCCGACAGTTCTCCCGGGTTCCGAACAGCACATCTGCCCAGATTTTGCCCATAGGCGAGCATGAAACACCCGGCACAATGCCATGGAAGGTTGTGTTGGTCGGCAACAGCGTGTTCAGGGACACTCCCAACTTAAGCATTGTGTCCTTGTACATGATGTTAATGGCACTGCCATTGTCGACCAGGACTCTGCTGAACCGGACGTTGATACTCGGCCCGATGAATGTCGGGTCCACCACCAAGGCGTACCCTCCCGGCTTTGGCATAACCCGGGGGTGATCCTTCCGACCCCAGCTGATCTCTATCTCGGACTAGTGCATAAACTTGGGTACCGCCGGCATGACGGCGTTCACCTCCAGAGCGCGCTGGCGCTGGCTTTTCTTGTCAGTGGGCTCGGTCACAAAGACCACATAGCTCTGGTGAGCTTCCTGATAGTCACCCTGCGGGTAACCGCCCTGGTTGCTATGACCGGCATTGTTGTTACCCCGGATGTTCACCATATTTACCGGCCTTGCCGGTGGTCGCCTCTGTACTGGTGGGTTTATCCGGACAGCATTGGCCCCACTTACTGGTGCCGGAGGTCTTGGAGCTGCCGGCTTTTCAGGGGCAGTTACTAGAGATCCCCCTGGAGCACCCTCTCGCCGCATGCGCTGGTACCAGCTGCACTGCCGAGTTGTGTGGTTGGCCGGTCGGTTGGGCTCGAAAGTGTGATAGCAGCAGGGCTTGTCCAGCATGTCCTCATACGTCAAGGGCTTCCTCTGCTCGGCCCAAGTTTTCTTCACCTCATGACTCTGGCCCCAACCCTGACCATCAGTCTTCTGCCGCTGATTGCTACCGGTATTGCCTTGTTCCCCGGTTACCGCCGCCACCTGCTGCAAGGCGTAATAAAAGTCGGGCTCCCTTCTCTTCTGCCCGAAATCCTGACGGTCATTGTTCCTGCCCGGCCCGGACCTGTTGTTCCCCGGGTTCCTCCTACTCGGTTCTCCCGAGTCCAGTTGAGGTTGCATTGGGTCACCGAGAGCATAGCTGTCGGCGATTCTCATTGTCTCGGCCAAGGTGGCCGGCATCTCCCTCTGCAGTTTCTGCCAAAGCATGGAGCCATGTCGGCATCCCTGCGCAAACCATGAAATGGCTTGGGCCTCCACAACCCCTTCACAGGAATTGCGGATCGTGCTCCACCGAGTCAAGTACTCTCGGTTAGTCTCACTGTTCCTCTGCCTGCACATCGCAAGCTGCTGAGGTCGGTTTGGTCTCTTGTAGGTGCTGGAGAAGTTGCTGACAAAGGCTTCCTCGAAGTCCAGCCAGCAGTTGACACTCCCCTCTCTCAAGTTGTTCAGCCAGATTCGGGCTGGTCCCTCTAGCATCTGTGGGATGTATCGTATCGCCCACCGATGATTTCCCCCGGCAATGTGCACTGCTGTCACATAGTCGGTCAACCAGTCCTCTGGCTTGGTGCTGCCGTCGTAAGTCTTGGCTCCCCTGTTCAACTGAAAGTGGGGGACAGGCTGCTCCGACATGATTCTGGGCCCAAAACAAGAAGGATCAGGCGGGCCTTGCTCCTCCATCTGCTCGGATCTATACAACCGATCCAGCTTGTACCGAGCATCATTTGGATCTAACTGGCGGGTTCCCAGTCGAGACCCCAGAGCACTCTCATAAACATGGTACCCGGCCTTGGCCATTGCCGAGTTGCCGTCATCATACCGGTTCAGGTCTCGCCCGCCCATTTCCGGGGCTGTATTGCTCCAACAACTTGATGCCTCGGGGCCTGATTAGGCACCAGATATCGAGGTGGGTGTCCCCGACCAACCGAGTTGGCATTTTCACCATGCCGATTACTCGGAGCCTGTCGGCTTCTGCTCTGGGCCTGCCCAACGTTGCCCTGGCCTGCCATCTGCTTTCCGGCATACGCTGGGTCATATGTCAGCATCTGGAGCTGCTGATTTCCTCCGGGGTTCCTACTCCGGTTCTGGTTTCCACCGACATGCGGAGAGGAAGCCTGTCCTCTGGACACGCCGCTGGGAGCTCTGGTCGAGTGGACAATTTGAGATCCACCCCCGGCCCCATTGGCCCTCTTGACAGCCTCGTTCTGCCGGGTTGCTACTTCCACCAGCTCATTGACTCGGTCCTGTTGCCTACGGCGAGCCTCTCCGGTTAGACCGGATAACTCGGCCCTTGCTGCCTCGGCAGCCCTGAGGGTCTTGGCCGGAGAGCTGTAATTCGGCCTAGCCGCCGACATTACGCTAGGAGTCACATTGGATGTAGTTCTGCCATCCCGATCTATCTCGGCATTGAGGCCCTTGCCTCTTCTGCGTACCTCGGCCTCACGGTTCGGCCGACCTCCTATCGGCGAGAAACCATGAGCCGCGTCATACTCACGCTGAACTCGGTCGAAGTCCCTCCGGACCTCCGCTAACTTCTCTGCCTCCTCCAGCAAGCTCAGCTGCTCTGCCTCTAACTCAGCTGCCCCCGGCACAGTCAACCTCTCTACTGTCTCTCTAAGAGGTTCAGTCCTTACCGGGACACGAGATGTTTCGGCGCCGCCATGGCCCTGCCTCTCCAGTGCCTGCTTGGCCCTCCGGGTCGACCTTGCCTCGGGCTCGAAGACAGGGTCTTCTGCCGGAGGAGCCGTCACCCCGGCCATCATGACCGCGCAGCTCTCGGGGCGAGTGGTACGCCGGCCGCGAGCCGCACAGACAGCTGGAGGATCCTCGGCCACGAGCACCTGCGCCGGGTACTCGCAGACGAGCTCGGTGGCGACATAGGTGGCGAAGGTGCCGAACTCGATGACGCAGCCGTTGTCCGGAAACGGCCTGCCACGAAAGCAGCCGGCGTTGTCGCTGACGAACTCCATGTCGCCGAACTTGACGACGAGGCCGGAGAGGACTCGCACTGGGCCCGTCCGGATGAGTACACCAGCCAGCGCCTCTACCTGCCCCACGGTGGGCGCCAACTGTCGTGGTGGTATCACGGCAGATGCCATAGGATGGCTAAAAGTGTGGGGCCGATGGACGCTGGTGGATCCGGGGAGGGCTAGCGAGCTAAGGAGCTCACACGAGAGATGGCAAAGCACCACCAAAACCGACTCGGGGAAGGATGAAACCGCAAGAACACACGAAGAACACACTCTAAACCACAAGCAATCACAAACACACACGATGTACCCAGGTTCGGGGCCCTCGTGAGGAGGTAACACCCCTACTCCTGCCTTGCTCCTCTCTATATGTGTCACACAAGATCTACAAAGGTGCTCCTTGAGCTGTTTTGCCTCTCTCTCTAGGATGAACTCAAGAACAAGGATCAACTACTAAGGAAGGAGGAGTAAATGCTTCTAGCAATGTATGAGACTATAGCTTTGGCCCTCTGGTTGGTGTCCCTCTCACAGGAGGAGTTATGGCGCTATTTATAGAGGTCCCGCCGAGTTGTCCGGGAACCCTAATTCCTCCGGGCCCCCCGGACAACAGCCCCCGTCCAACGGTAATGTCGACACCTCTACCACGACCTAGCCGCCGGGCTATCCGACATAGGTCGAAGTAGGCCATGATGCCTCGTGCCGTAGCCGACGCCGGCCTAGGTGATGATGCTTCCCTTGTCAGAGACAGGACGTGCCTTCTCCATGCCTTATCTCCTGTCAGTCAGTTGCCAGTACAGTGGAATAGTCACGTCGCCCTTGTCTTGTGCCCTTTGTCCCGCGCCCGTGTCAGACGGGAGGTGACCTTACTTCCGTGTCAGACGGGTCAGGGTCCTTGCCCTGTTCTTGCCCTTGACTTGTTGCCCGACATAGGATATGACGGATACTTCCACCTATCCCGGAACGAGTATACCGGGCTTCTCTCCGTGTGCCGGCAAGGCTATGCCGGGCCTGGACCTCCGACATACCTCACCCGGCCCGGACATGTATGTCGGATTCTCCTTCCTGTACATCACATATAAGTGAAGATCTCGGACATGGTGATGTCGGTTAGAATAGGCTCGCTACTCCTCGCCTTTACCCTACCCGGGGGTAGCCCCCCGACACAAGCTCATGAAGCGACATCTCTCCGAAGGAACTCTCAACCACGAAGTCCACCGCCGAGAGCATGATCACTACAAAATGAAAAGGAACTCCGGTTAGCATGGCAAATGTATCAAGTCCAAATTCATGCAAGGAAAAATGATCAAAGTCATGCAAACCTTCTAAGTCCAAATTCATGCAACGAAAAATGATCAAAGTCATGCAAATGTTCTAAGTCCAAATTCATGCAAACGTTCTAAGTCCAAAATCATGCAAACGTTCTAAGTCCAAATTCATGCAAACATTCTAAGTCCAAATTCATAGAAATGTTCTAAGTCCAAAATGAATCATGAAAAATAGTTCTAAGTCTATTGTTGGGTTACATCAGAGTTTTTCATGAACTAACCGGGTTCGGCAATTGTCGACGCGACTCGCGGCTCTCGGGGTGGGGTGCTCGAGTCAGCGAGGTAGAAGCACCCGGGCTAGGACCTTGTGAGTGAACCGGAGTGGCCATGGGTGAGGCAGAAGCTCGACCAAACGGAGCCAGTGCCCGTGAAGAAGACGGTCCCTACATGTTTGAACAAAATATGACTAAGTGTAAATATCTAGATGTACAAAAAATGACTTAGTGAAGCTTTGGTGAAGTACTAACAGGAGTCGCCTGGGTGTAGAGTGCGACGAAATCGGCGTAGCACGGCCGTGGAGGATACGGCGGTGGTGGCGGAGCCGGTACTGGCTCGGGTAGTGGAGTACCATCTCTCATTGCCGTAGTAAGCGCCTGCAAGTGAGTTTATATGCCATGCATCATGAAGGACAAACTCGGAGAATGAAATTTATTGGCTAGTAGATTGGATGGACCACAACTCACCGTCATATAGGCAAACTGATGCGACTGCTGAGCTTGATACACAGCCGCCGAATGATCCTGCATCTGCTGCATCCAAGCATCCTGAGCCTCTTGCCAGGCTTGTTCCATTTCCTTAAATATGACATAGTGAATCTCATGAGCATACACATATATGAATGGGAACTAAGAATGAAGAAGAAAAATGAGAGAAAGCTTACATGGTCCACGGCACGGGCGGCTCTAGCACGCGGTGCACGAGGTGGAACAGAAACACCCGTGATTGATTTGACACGTGTGTAGTTGGTGGTAGGCTCGATCACCGTGTCAAACATCCCGAAGCGGCCATGTGGCCTTCCATGTCCTGCGAGAAACACGACCCTCTCGTCGACTGGCTCCTTAACGGGGTCAGAATCCGGTCCATTCAGCTCCTTGTACTTGATGGCATTCATAACAAGTAAACAATTAGTAAGTACAAATTATTTCTTGCTTGCATTTAGTAAACATGATCTTGAAAAATAAACCTGGTCTTGTACTCCTCAAGAGCATCAGTGGTTGTGCCATAGTATGGATCCTCGCCGTTCTCGACCACCTTCTTCTTATGAGCCAATTGCCACACTTCAAACTCTCCCATGTCCCGCCCTTCATTAGCGGCCATCTAAAATGCATACAACAAATGGTATGCATTAAAAAGGAAACACTGCCGGGGAAAACGAGTAGGTTGTTCCATATATATACCTGATGATCCATGTAGTGGTAGAAGTGTCGGTTCCCTTAACAGTGTGTTCCCTCATGGCCGCGATTGAGACTGTTTTGAATGCTCTTGGCCTTGAAATCTAGATCTTTCCCGGTCCACATGTCCACCAGTTTCTTCCAGCCATCCTTCTTTCCCAAAGCCCACTTTGGACAAATCTTAAGATGAAAACATCTCAAGTCAACATCTCAAGTGAAGAACAGATAATGCACTTTACGATGGACATGGAATAAAAAGAAAATTTCATTACCCCCATGAAATCCTCGTGGGACATCTTCTCAGCAAGTTTGAGCTCAAGGATTTTCTTCTTGTTGTATCTCTTGCCTTTCTCGGCGTAGAACTGAGCGATAGCTGTCATTTTAACATCATACCACATCTGGCGTAACTTGATCCTCACCATCGTACAGAAGACCTCGTGGCTCTTCTGCTCGTGCTCGGGAGCCACGCGATAGAACTCCTACAATCATGTAAACAATGTTACTATGGTGAGAATCACAAGTTAACAAAACTATGGTTAACTATGGTTGAGAATCACAAGTTAACAAAACACAATAGAAAAATTCTTACCCAGAACTTGTGAACCACAACCTCTGCACAGCTAGGGTTAAAACCCTCACCCTCCACAGTCTCCATGTAGCCGGAGCCCTGAGCGGCCTCGTAGTCCTCCCACCTCATGGCTAACTTCTTCGGAGAATCTGGATCCTCAGGGTTCTCCTTGTAGAGGCCTGGCCAATGCCTCTTCAGAAGGCCCACAAGTACACCACCTGGAAGATTTACCGAACCGACGACGACTTGAAAATTGCTGCAGATGAAAAGACAATATTAGTATGCAAGGAGAGTTAGCCACATACTTATATGATCAAGAGATAGCCACTTACTTATTCTTGACCGGCTTAATAAGAATTTTGCCCTCTTGAGATCTTGATCTTCTTGGAAGATTCTTTATTCCTCGAGTCCACAAGGGCCCAAGCTCCTCCCCCTCGTGCTGCAAATTAAAATTAAAATGCAAATTAGAGTTCAAATAAAATGTATGTGAACAAAACGAAGTGGTAGGAATAGGAGAAAATAGCGTACCTCCTCCTCCTCCTCGGCGTGCTGCTCCAGGTCCTCCTCAACGGGCTGCTCCGGGTCCTCATCGTCCTGCTGCTCGACGTCCACCCCGAAGTACTGTTGCTGAGGCTGCTCCACCTCGAAGTACTGCTGCTGAGGGTGCTCCACCCCGAAGTACTGCTGCTGAGGCTCCTCCCCCTCGAAGTACTGCTGATGAGGCTGCTCCACCCCGAAGTCCTCCGAGTGGGTTGCTGCGGAGGGTACCTAAATAAAATAGCAGTTAGTGAGTATGAGCATGATAGTAGGGAGTAGGCATGATAGCAATTACCTCACTAAAGTAAGACGTCGAAGGTGTCGTCATCCGTGAAGATGAAACCTCCGACAAAGGTCTAGTCCTCGAGCCTCGTCCTCGTCCTCGACCTCGCGGTGCAAGTCGCCCTCGAGGCTCGTCCTCGTCCTCGACCTCGACCTCAACTGTGGTCTCCCTCGAGGCTCGTCCTCCACCTCTAGTGGGGTGACCCCCGCCTCGTCCTCTAGGGGGTAGGCCCCCGCCTCGTCCTCTAGGGCGTTGACCCCCGCCTCGTCCATCGTCCTCGTCGTCACTCTCACCTAAGCGTTTAGGGGGCTTTCGCTGACGACAAAGGTTCTTAAGCATGGATGCCACGGAATTCTTGCTGATGGTTTAGTCACCTGCATTGAGAACATGTAAAATGTTAGTAAGCAGAAATTACATTTTCATGCGAAAATAAGCAAAAGAAAGCATTGAGAACTCGAAAATAAGCAAAAGTAAGCATTGAGAACATTGATGAAAAAATAAGACATAGTAAGCAAGTTGGAAATAAAACATAAAAGACGCTCACCAAGTTTTGGGTTGTGTTCGGGTCTAATCATCATCAGGGTCACTATCACTATCACGTGAGTAGTAGGGTATGCCATCGAACGGTGGAGGCTCATCCTCGTCACTTTCACTATCTAGATGTAACTTGCTGAGCATATCTATGTCCTTTACATTCACAACTGCCTCACCTCTTCCATGTCTTTCACTATCATCGACTTCATCAAGACCACCCATAAGGACATCAAAGTCACCGCCATCCTCTTCCTCCTGGTAGAAATCTCCCTCGTATGTGATGGGGTTTATATTGTTGTAATCGTCCGCGTTTGGCATGGGTAGCTTACCACGTGGCGATACCTTGAACACAACTTCCCAACCCTGTAGTTCCTCGTTCTGGCATGGGTAGGGTAGATAATAAACTTGTGTTGCCTGGTTAGACACAACAAATACATCGGACCCGCTATAGGTGGTTGAAGGCCTCACTTCCACTAAACCAATGGAAGGGGTACTTTTTAGTCCAACCACTGGGTCGAACCAATGGCACTTGAACACAACAAGAGTGAGAGGATGGGCCCCTTTATCGAATTTCACCTCATATATGTTCTGTAAGCTTCCATAGTACTCATCCTCATTTCGACCTCCGGTAAACACTCCAGTATTTACTGTTCTCGCATTTGGCCGAGTATTTTGGTGTTTCTCGGTACGGAAGCGATACCCATTCACATCATACTTTTCATAAGTCGCCACCTTAGGGTCGAAACCCTGCGAAACCCATCTCAATTCATCTGTCATAGATGTTTTCTGCTGATTTCCCTACAAGTTTAGTCAAAATTGTTAGTTTCGTGTTAACATAAACTACAATAGACAAGGGGGTGAGTTAGAAATTACTTTTTCCATGAACCAAGCCACAAAATTTTTCCTTCCGGGGGCACCCTTCCTTAAAAGAGTATTAAATTCCGGCACAGTAGGATTTTCTATTCCCAACCACTCCTCATCCAGAAATTGAGGCACGAATGTATCCTCTACTTCATCTATGTTCATCAACACATAGAGCATGATGTCCTCCCACTCCTGCTCCGTCACGGTGTAAATATGTTGACCACCAGACTTACCGCCTTGGCCTTGGAAGAGATGAAGCTTGGGTTTATAGCTGGGGTTATCGGTATTGTACCGAGAGAGCGGATTATGCATATTGGGAACATCTTCGGGATAGTATGTTGTAGATACATCTGACACCTCCTCGATGATATATGCCTCGGCTATGCATGCTTCAATCTGATTTTTGTTTCCACATTTGGTTCGCATATTCTTAAATATTCTCTCTATACAAAACTGCCAACGGTTCTGAACCGGACCCCCCAATAATGCCTCGTTAGGTAGATGCAATATGAGATGTACCATCGGAGTAAACATGCCTGGCGGAAATATAATCTCTAACTTGCATATCAACTCTGGGACTTTCTCATGAAGTCTTTTCATCATTTCCGGACATATTTCTTTGGCACACAGCGTGCGGAAGAAATGGCTCAACTCCGCAAGTGGCCGCCAAACACGATCAGGGAGATAGCCTCGAAGCATCACCGGCATTATTCGCTCAATCCATATGTGATAGTCATGACTCTTAAGCCCGTTGACTCTGCCCGTTGTTAAATTGACTCCGTTACTCATGTTAGAACAATAACCATCTGGGAACTTCACATTGTGTTTGAGCCAATTGAATGCCTCCTTCTTTTGGGCAGCTAGAAGGCAGAAGTCAGCATTTGGCTTGACCCAATTTCTTCGATTGCCCTCAGGACGCTGCATGTTTAGTTTTATTCTGTCACAAAGCCTCTCTTGATCGACCCTAGCCTTGACATTGTCCTTCGTCTTCTCAGGAATGTCTAGGGTTGTGTGAAAGACGGACTCTGCGACATTCTTTTCGGTGTGCATCACATCGATGTTATGAGGAAGTTTGAGGTCCTTGTAATAGGGGAGTTGCGTCAAACCTGGTACGTGAGTCCAGTTGTGCGTCTCACCATATCCAATAAAACCTTTGCCTTTGGTCTTAGGCTTTAGAGCACGTAGCTCCTCATCAACAACTTTACCATCAAACGTTGGTATCTTGTTTACTTCACTGACAACTTTGTCTTTCAAGAAGTGTTTTTTGTCCTCTTTGAATCTATGACCTTCTTCGAGGAACTGTCGATGCTTGTCAAAGGCGGAATACTTGCCACCCTTCTTCAGCCATACGAACATAAGAGCATGCCTGCACACTGGGCATGGCATCTTTCCAGCTGTACAGTGTCCGCAAAATAGGGCATACCCGGGTAGGTCATGCATGGAATACTGGTACCAAACTGTCATGCGGAAGTTTTTCTTCGTTGCCCGGTCATATGTCCATGTGCCGTGTGCCCAAGAATGTTCCAAATCATCGATTAGCGGCTGCATGTACACACTCAAATTCTTCCCCGGATATTCAGGCCCCGGAATGATCAGAGACAACAATATGGTCTTGCGTTGCATTAAGACTCCGGGAGGGAGATTGAGCGGCATAACAAACACGGGCCAACAGCTGTACGATCTAGCCGACATACCGAATGGATTGAAACCATCGGTTGCTATCGCAATTCTGACATTTCGAGACTCTCGAGCTTTATCAGGGTATGCTCTGTCGAAATGTTTCCACGCTTCACCATCAGCCGGATGTTTCATCTTCTTATTTTTATCATGAATATCAGGGTATCTCTTCCCCGTCTTGTGCCATGTCATCTGTTTGGCAGTCTCCTCATCCATGTAAAGGCGCTGGATCCTTTTTATGAATGGGAGATACCGAAGAATCTTTACAGCAACTTTCGTCTGCACCATTTCACCTTCGGCGCCCTTCACCTCTACATACCTAGAGGCCCCACACTTGCTACAGTGAGTGTGATTCGCAAACTCTTTCCGAAACAGAAGGCAACCCTTAGGACAACAATGTATCTTCTCATAATCCATGCAAAGCGATTTCATGATTTTCTTCGACTCATACATGGTACGAGGCAGACAATGTCCTTTAGGGAGCATGTTACCCATTGTTTTCAAATGATCTTCAAAGCTTGATCGGGTTTGGCCGTGTTTGGCCTTATCAGCTAACAGTTGCGATATGGCATCAAGCTGAGAGACTTCTGCACCCGGATAAAGAGGTTTCTTCGCGGTGGCCATCATTTCAAGGAAGGCCTTCGCGGTTTCCTCTGATTCATCCGGTAAATCCGATTCCTCCTGTTCATCCGGATCTTCTGGAGGTGGCGAATGTGCCTGATTTGCATAGTGAAGATCAACAAGCATGTTTGCAATGCCATCGTGGGCATTGCCATCGATGTGTTGCCGCATCACCACCTCTCTAACACGGTCACTCTCGGGAAAGTTGATTTGCATGTTAAAGTCGGGCATATATCCGTAAAGCCAAAGGTGTTTTGTCATCTCTAAGCTACCCTGACGGTTATTCATCTTGCACCGAGCACAAGGGCAAAGCGGACGAACTGTCTTAGAACCACGGTGTGCGTCCTTCACATAATATTCAGTTTTCCACTGCCACTCAGCTGTCATGTCAGTCCTACTAATACGACCACTGTACATCCACTCACCATCAGCCATCTGCACTTAGAGGTAATAACAGCAAAAATAGCATTTGATATCAAATAAATGGCATTAAATTAAATACAAGATATTCTCTACTGGGGAAAACGCGTGCATCATCCTACATCTCTAATAGGATAGCCTCCTAGCAGCCGCCGGATCCGTAGATTGAGTACGTTCTCCATGCTCTACCCCGATCCGAGACAGAATTTCGGCAGCACCTCCCCACTGCTCTCCCGATACACGTCTCGTCAAAAAGCCGAGAGGATGTGCATCCGGAGAACAACGGGGAGGCACTACCGAAATCCTGACTCGGACCGGAGCAGAACACAGAGAACGTACCCAACTACGCATCCGCCGACTGTCCCGTAAATGCCGAAGCGTTACGCATCATAATATGCTGACCTCTAACGCATATTTATCCGCGTAACGCTTTCGGACGGGAAAAGACACCTAGGTTACGCGACTTGACGTGAAACTAAAATCTAGAACATAAAAATGCAAGAGAGGAGAAGGAGTTTTATCTCACCCTCCGTTGTAGAGGAAGTAGTCGAACAACACGAAAAAGACGACGACTCCGAGACGACAGGGACTCCGAGACAGCAGCGGCTCCGAGACGGCGGCTCCGCGACGGTGAAAAATCCGAGAAACCTGCATGATAAAATGTAATGCATATTAATACTAGCTAATACGAGAAACCCTAACCGTAGCACTAACTCAACCACTAACCCTAGCACTAGCAATACACACAAAAAATTACCGGGAGGTGCTCGACGACGGGGAGGTGCTCGGAGGAGGTGCTCGGGGCGGGGAATGAGGAGGAGGACGCCGGGGAGGGCAGCTCGGGGTTGAAGGAGGAGGAGCTCGGGGAGGAGGAGGAGGAGTAGGCCGGGGAGAGGGAGCTCGGGGAGGAGGAGGAGTAGGCCGGGGAGAGGGTGCTCGGGGAGGAGGAGCTCGGGGAGGAGGAGGAGGAGGCCGGGGAGGGAGGAGAGGAGCTCGGGGAGGAGGAGAAGGAGGTCGGGGAGGGAGGAGAGGAGCTCGGGGAGGAGGAGGAGGAGACCGGGGAGGGCGACGACGGCGTGCGAGCGGCGAGCGGAGGCGTGCGGGCAGAGGCGTGCGGGCGGCGGCGGCGCGGGCGGGGCGCGGGCGAAGGCGGCGCGCGGGCGGGCGAAGGGGGTGCGGGCGGCGCGCGGGCGGGCGACGGCGGCGAGCTACGGGCGGCGCGCGGGCGGGCGCGGCGGCCTGCGGGCGTGCGGGAGGGCGGCGGCGTGCGGGAGGGCGGCGGCGGCGGCGGGGCGGCGTGCGGGAGGGCGGCGGCGGGGGGACTCGCGCGGGATTGGGTGGATGGGGAATAAGCCCCAATCCCGTGCGGGTTGACTAAATTATTAGGGCAACAGCTAGCCCGACGGCATTACCGTCGGGCTTAGACTTTCTTTTTTTTTTCCAAAAAATCAATTCAATTTTTTATAAAATTAATCTATTGCAATTTTTTAATTAACAGTTACCAAAATATAAATTGTAATTTCATTTACTAATATTATTTTAATAACATATTTGGACACCCCGGACCGACACGGCGATACCTCTCTCGGCGATCTACCTCTAAACATTTACTAATATGTTTTAATAACATATGTTATTGTTTTGATGGGGTCTTGACGCTCCGGACCCCCTCTACGGCGAAACCCTACTCCCGCTGGAGAAAAGTCTGACCTGTCGATCTACCCCTCTAAACGGCGCCGGGAGGGGGTAGACGCATGAATTTTTTTGCTTGGTTGTGTTAGGTTGGTATGTTGGACCATAAAAAACCAACATTTCATGTGTTCCGTCGCACGATTCCATGCCCGACACCCGAAACGGGGGTTTTCACCTCTAAGTGCAAGAACTTACTACGGAGTAAGAGGGGTCAGTGAAGCGGGTCGCACCTCGGAGATGTATCTTGGTTCCCACAAACTACCAACACACTAGTATACATAGTTTAGATGGGGTCTTGACGCTCCGGACCCCCTCTACGGCGAAACCCTACTCCCGCTGGAGAAAAGTCTGACCTGTCGATCTACCCCTCTAAACGGCGCCGAGAGGGGGTAGACGCATGATTTTTTTTGCTTGGTTGTGTTAGGCTGGTTTATTGGATCATAGAAAACCAACATTTCATGTGTTCCGTCGCACGATTTCATGCCCGACACCCGAAACGGGGGTTTTCACCTCTAAGTTCCGGAACCCCGCCACAACAAAACCCCGGAGATACCCGCATATGTGTCCTTATATTATGGCCACATTTGATCACAATATTTGTACAAATTAGTTCTTATGTTATTTATTGTGATTTAGTACCCCTACAAATAATATTTTTGAATGTAATCTAATATTTTAAGAAAAACTGGAAAATAATGTATTGAGCCCGACGATATTGCCGTCGGCGTCAGAGTGGGTGGTTACGGCGCCGTCAGATCGCTGCGTCCAGACGTCCACGCGGGGGCAGTAGTCCGACGGTGTTTTGACGCCGACGGTGGCCGTCGGGCTCATTGATGTGACGCTGACGGCACTCTGAGCCCGACGGTGGCCGTCGGGCTCACCACTAGGACGCCGACGGCACTTTGAGCCCGACGGTGTTTCTCGAGCCGTCGGTGTTATGTTGTGACGCCGACGGCCCCGACATTTGGCCGTCGGCGTTATAATTGCCGTCGGGCTGAGCTGTCACTGAAGGGAATATGCCCTAGAGGCACTTAATAAAGATAGTTTATTGGTTATATTCCAATTGTTCATTATATGTTTTATACCATGCTATAACTGTATTAAGCGGAAACATTAATACACGTGTGGTAGATAAACAACCAGGTCCCTAGTTGCTTCTGCTAAGACTAGTTTCATTGCGCGATTGATGATCGAGGTTTTCCGATCATGAGACATGGCGTCTGTCGGCAATGGAGTCATATCATTAGGTGGAACGATGTGATGGACTTACCCATAATTTGTAGGACGTAGTCATTACGCCTTTGACCGTGAGATCAACTCTTATTGTTATTCCTGGAAGATACTTTGATCGCACCAAACGTCATATCTTATATAGTGTGACAATAACGGTGATACTTTTGGGTATCGGAAAGGGGTAGTTGAGACGAGGGGTCAAGAGCGGGATTTGTCAGTCCGTATAGCCGGATAGATACTCTAGGGCCCACTCGGTGAGATTATGTCAAATGAGTTTGCAAACATGTGACTGGGTCACCAGCTGACATAATATCATAGACGAGTAGAAGATAGTGTTGTCGGTAACGAGATCATGCTAGGTATGGAGATATCTATGAACGATGCTCGGACACGCTAAGTATCGCTATGGCAAAAGGTTTAAGACTCGACGTCCAGGTTTGATAGATGAAAGTCATTCGTTATATCACAGGGGTTAATTCATGGGGTCCAGGCCTACGAGTTAATCATTGATCGGAGAGGAGTCTCGATCATGTCTGTTATTATATCGAACCGCTAGGGTAACACACTTAAGGGGTTTCGACAAGACAACCGGAAAGGAAAGAGATCACCGGGAACGTCCCGGGAATGGTCCGATGGAGATCGGGCAGCGACGAAATAGTTTTCGGAGCTAGAATAAATTATATATAATATGTTTGATATTAATTAGTGTAATTAATGTTTAAATATGATTTTATATATTTATTTTCGAATTTTTAAAGGCAGATTTCCCTAAATGGGCCTTCTAGTGGAAAGAAGGCCCATGAGGCGGGGGAAGCTTCCCCCCAAGGGAGAGAGAGGGCTTGGCCGGCCTAGGTGGGCCACATGGGGCCCACCTAGGGCCGGCGCACCAGCCTTGGCCAAGTTGGGGGTGTGGGAATAGTCCCACACCGCCCGGCTGGCGAGGTTGGCAGCCCTCTTGCCCCTTTATATAGAGGGGCACCCCTGGCCTTTTGATTCACCCCAATTATTCTCTATTTTCTCCTCGATCACGTGATTCCCTTTGTCGGAGTTGCGCCGAGGAGAGAAAGAGAGATCTCTCCACCATAGCCCGCTGCCGCGCTGCTGGTGTTCCGGTTCAAGTCTTCCGCTGCTCGTCCTGGACTGGAGCTTCGGAGGCCGTCGTCTCCACCGTATGTGTGTGACGCCCTGCGAGGTGCCACGCTAGTGGTGCTGGGAGGTCGGCTTCCTCCACCCGACCTCGAGGTCATCTTCGTCGTCTTCGTTGCGCCGAGTTCTTCGCGACCTAGAGGTTGGCTACGTCGTCTTCGTCGTCAACGCTTGTGCGGGAGCGTAATCCCCGCTTTTCGGTCTACAAGGGTATGTATACCGATCTCCGCCGTACTTCTATATCTGCATAGTGTAGATCTTGGCTAGTTTAAGGATATCGTTGGTAGGAAAATTTTTGTTTTCTGCATGCCATCCCCTTCAGTGGTATCAGAGCCGATTTATCGTAGATATAGCTGTACGCTGTTAGAACCCGTGTTCTTCACGGGGGCACCGTTCCTGTTATTTGCTACCCTCTAGCGTGCACTTGTGATTCCAGCGGCATCGAGTTGATGAAGCGGCCCGGACCGACTTTACGCGTACGCTTACGCGAGACTGGTTCCACTACTGACATACGGCTTGTACCGTATCTGTGGCTGGCGGGTGTCTGTCTCTCTCTCTTTAGTTGGTCTTGCATTTTCAATGGAGGGCCCGAAAGGGATGCTTAAACATGCAATTATTGGATCGTTGTTGTGGTCATAAGGTTCGTAGGTATGAAGCGGTTCTATTTACGACAGCCCCAAGCCACGTAAAATATGCAAAAGATAAAGTAGAAGCGTCTAACTTTATTTTGCAGGGGCAATGTGATATGGTCAAGGTAGGTTTATTAAATTGTTTATGAACTGCGGGCGCCGAGAAGACCATGGCGCAATGGACTATATCACATCGCATTACATTTGATGTTTTGTGTGCATCTTATATTGTGTGATTATATATTAGTATATATTAGTTACACGGCGGTAGTTATATATAAGATGATCCCTTCAAAATACCACTAGTGTTCTTCCTCCAACGAGCACCACCAAGAAAGTTCTACGTTATGAGGCAGGCCGTGACGATCGGGTGTCAGACATATCGTCGTTCGCATACAGTGGGTGTAAGCCATGTTGCACAAGCGTTACGTGGAGGTTATTGTGGCGAGCCTAGCATATGCAGATATGGCCTCGGAACACGGAGGCCGAAAGGTCGAGCATGAGTCACAGAGTTGTTGTGATTGACAATTGTCTACCCTTGAAGTTGTGTTGCCGGCTCTGACGATGAGGGGTTGTGCAATGGATGGGGGTCGTGTAATCGCTTAAACGACCAGGAGGGATGTTCGTTTGAGTGGGAGTTCGGATAGTTATTTTCTAAAATACTAGAACTCAAAATATAATGAACAAAGTCTGTTTTGCAAACCTTTGTAGATATTAACCATTGTAATAGCATCTTTTAAAATTAGGCGCATTCCTGCGATTGAGAAACTTAAAAGGTTGGGTCCAAACTTCATAGTTTTATACTTTAGCTTGAGGATACTCCTTGTTTAAACCGTTAGCTCTTTGTGATACAATACCCGCTAGGAGATAAACCCGGAGATTCCGCTAACAAAAGATAATTTGGATTATCAGGTTTTGTGCGGATGATATCATCATAGTCCAGTGTATGCTATGATCTCTGCCATAGAGAACCAACGGTGGGTACGAGTTATTAGATCGCGAACATATGAGATGGTCGCTAAACTCGGGGTACCCCTAAAGTTGGGTTGATGAAGTTTATCAGTACGTTGACTGATTGTCTTCTCAACCAAGATGGAAGAGAATACACACATTGAAGGAGCACGTGGCAGTCATACTTGATGACATATGGTCATACTTGATGAACATTGAGACGCCTCGCTCAGCTCGATCACTGGATGACAGACGTCGTTTCCAAGTGCAAATGCTATGTCATAGACTATGTCATGCAAGGGGAATCGTTCACCTTCATGGTTCTTGATTACGTTGGAAGTATCAAGAAGATGAAACAGATCGCCGGAAGTCATCAATGATGATGGTGTATATATGGTATACATGTTATGAATGTTTTAGCTAAGCAAGTACTCGCAGTAGTGACTAAGTTTTGATACTAGTCATGTTTTATGAAAACCAGGTTTACTGCTTGAGTGGCTTGAAAGGATGAGGCGACATTGCGTGTTGATAATGGCAGACAAATTGTTGTGATGGCCATAGACACTCTTCCTCTAGATCTACCATTTGAATAAATTCTTTATGATCGCCTGTTAGTATGATCGTTATAAGTGTGTCTCCTCTAGCGAGACAATTCTTCATATATATTAGTGACAAATTCGTTGTCCTATATTTATGAAGTAATGATCATATGCCGATTTGAATTTAGATGGTAGAAGCTCCCACATTCATAATATTAATGCCAAATGATACAAACTTAATAAAGACACCACATATGTGTGGCACTACCGTTTAATTCATGTCAATGTTATAGTCAATGAATTAGCTCCATACCGGATGGATCTACAAGTCCTTAGATTTGATCTTTTGACACTTGCAAAATAACTAAGACACCGTTTTCGGAAAACGGGCATATAACTTATTGATAGTCATGCATATAGATGTATGTGGTTCAATGAAGTAATTGACGGGTAGTGGAGACCTTTATTTCGTGAACTTCGCTGAACGTTTTGAGTATGACTTGTTGAGAATCGTGCATATGGGTGTATGTGAATCAATGAAGTACTTTAACGTGAAGTGGAAGTCTTTATTTCATAGACTTCATGAATATTCCAAGTAGACATATGAATATCCACTCAGGGAATGTTGGCCTGAAAATTTTGATTCGATCAAACAAGTTCAGAATGAAGTAGGAAATAAACTTAACAAGAAAATCAAATTCCTGCGATACAGATCGAGGAAATGAAGATTTGAGTTATAATGTTGGCATATCATTGGAAGATTTGTGAGAAGAGTTCCACAAATTACGTCGCATGGAACACCATAGTGTTATGGTATGTTAGGACGTCGTAATCGCACCCTATCGGATAGTGTGTGGTAAATAAATCTCTTACCGAATTATTGTGATCATTAGAGTCGTATGGTAGAAACGTAAACATTCACGTTAGATAATAGGGAAACCATTTAAATCCATGGAGACAATACCATATGAGTAATGGCGTGGCTTTTAGCCTGGATTGTCGTTTCAGCAATTTAGTGTTTCGATGTGATCAAACCTAAAATGGATTAATCTTTGTAGTGTACCGTACCTAAAGAGTTAGTTGGGTACATGTCTCACGACATAGGCAAAATCGTTGCCGGGATATACCTTGCGAAAGAAATAGTTTCTTGTCCAAGGGTATAAGTGAGAAAGAAAGTAGAGCAAGACAAAGTTGATGAAACTTTCTCTCCAGACATCAGAGTGGCGCAACCGAAAGTGTTTTCGGTGTCATGCTCCATAGCTTGAAAGAAGCTGATGATACAAGATCATGATGTTCTGAGCTCATACTAAGAACGTAGGCGTACGAGGTTGTGTTTCACACTGTGTGTTACGACAATCTTGTTATGAAGGTCATGTTAATGGAATATGACAGACCTACGAACTACGAAGAAGAGAGATGGTAGACCTAAGTCCGAGAAATGGCTATGAGTCATATATGATCCGAAATAAAATCCATGTACGATTACCAGGTATTGACTTGGGAGATCTTCTTGATGGCATCTAGGATGTTAACAGAATATGGAATTTTATGAGAGAGTAGACACTGATAAGGATCGATTTGTCGTGAAACAGTTCCGACAGATTCAAAAGTTGACCACAATGAGATTTTGTCTCAAGTGGCGAAGCCTAAATCTATTCTGGGTCGTTTAGCAATTACTACAATTTCGAATTAAGAAATTGATAGATGGATAAGGAAACCATGTTTCTTAATAGTGTCATTAAGAAAGAGTTGTAATCAGTACAATAATGGTTTGATGATCCTAAGGATGTTAAACATGTATGCAAACTTCAGTTGTCCATTCATGGGCTGAAGCAAGCATATCGGAGCTGGAATCTTCACTTTGATGATGTGATCAAAGGATTTTGGAGTTGTCCAAAATAGTTGAAGAGACTTGCATTTGCAAAGAAGTGAGTGGGAGCAAAGTAGCTTTTCTTGATCTTATATGCGGAAGGCATATTTGAATGGGAGCTAAGTAGCTTTCCTTGATCTTATATGCGGAAGGCATATTTGAGTGGGAGCTAGGTGTCATTCGTGATTTTGTATGTAACGACATATTGAATGACACAATCCTCTAGTAGAGTATAAAGGATTATTTAAGTGATTAAATTTTCTATGAATGAAGTTAGGAGTATTAGGCATCCAATTTATAATTGTATAGATCGTAAGGGGCTTAATAACATTAGGTCGGAATATTTCCTAAGTTAAGATTCTGAAGTGTTTCAGAATAGAACGAGCAAAGAAAATGGTTCTTGCTTGTATGACTACGTAAAGTATTAAGTTTATCTTGGCATTTTCAGTGATAGCAAATGATGTTCGACATTCTCTATGTATCAGACATAGATGCTATCAGATTGAAAGCTCGACTTAGAATGACCCAAGTTCTTGGTTGAAGAACGGGTTCTAGAGTGATCCTTGTGTGGATCAATGAACAAACGTTAAGTATATTTTTCAGTGTCTGTGAGAACTGAAGATATGTTTTCTGGTAAAGGGAAAGAGTGAAAGACAACTTGCCGTAAAGAGGTTACGATGATGCAAGTTATTACACTGGCCCATACAACTAGAAATCTCATATAGGAGATGTCCTTTATTTTGAAGAAAGACATGGTTAGTTTGCGAAGTCGCATATGAATGCACTGTTGCATAATCTACGTAGGTATAGAAATATATGGCAACTTCAGAAGTAGCAAGTGTGATTGGACTGAGCAGTTTTCCGAGCGTATGTGGTCCCCTTAATAGATCTCTTAGACTTTTAAGGCCCATGCTACGCGAATGTTCGAGTCTCACTCCATCCACTAGGATATATTTCACCGTCATCGTAAGATACGGGATGATGTCAAACTAGGTGACACAGAATTGTTGCAAAGCACATATAGGTCTCAATGTGTGAGATCTGTTGACTGTATTACTCTTCCACGAGACGAGCCTGCACCAAGATGCTATGGGTGTTGAGCTTTTACCAAGTTGTAAACTAGATTAAGTGTTACTCTAGTGCAAGTGGGAGACTGAAGGGAATATGCCCTAGAGGCACTTAATAAAGATAGTTTATTGGTTATATTCCAATTGTTCATTATATGTTTTATACCATGCTATAACTGTATTAAGCGGAAACATTAATACACGTGTGGTAGATAAACAACCAGGTCCCTAGTTGCCTCTGCTAAGACTAGTTTCATTGCGCGATTGATGATCGAGGTTTTCCGATCATGAGACATGGCGTCTGTCGGCAATGGAGTCATATCGTTAGGTGGAACGATGTGATGGACTTACCCATAATTTGTAGGACGTAGTCATTACGCCTTTAACCGTGAGATCAACTCTTATTGTTATTCCTGGAAGATACTTTGATCGCACCAAACGTCATATCTTATATAGTGTGACAATAACGGTGATACTTTTGGGTATCGGAAAGGGGTAGTTGAGACGAGGGGTCAAGAGCGGGATTTGTCAGTCCGTATAGCCGGATAGATACTCTAGGGCCCACTCGGTGAGATTATGTCAAATGAGTTTGCAAACATGTGACTGGGTCACCAGCTGACATAATATCATAGACGAGTAGAAGATAGTGTTGTCGGTAACGAGATCATGCTAGGTATGGAGATATCTATGAACGATGCTCGGACATGCTAAGTATCGCTATGACAAAAGGTTTAAGACTCGACGTCCAGGTTTGATAGATGAAAGTCATTCGTTATATCACAGGGGTTAATTCATGGGGTCCAGGCCTACGAGTTAATCATTGATCGGAGAGGAGTCTCGATCATGTCTGTTATTATATCGAACCGCTAGGGTAACACACTTAAGGGGTTTCGACAAGACAACCGGAAAGGAAAGAGATCACCGGGAACGTCCCGGGAATGGTCCGATGGAGATCGGGCAGCGACGAAATAGTTTTCGGAGCTAGAATAAATTATATATAATATGTTTGATATTAATTAGTGTAATTAATGTTTAAATATGATTTTATATATTTATTTTCGAATTTTTAAAGGCAGATTTCCCTAAATGGGCCTTCTAGTGGAAAGAAGGCCCATGAGGGGGGGGGGGGGGGGAAGCTTCCCCCCAAGGGAGAGAGAGGGCTTGGCCGGCCTAGGTGGGCCACATGGGGCCCACCTAGGGCCGGCGCACCAGCCTTGGCCGAGTTGGGGGTGTGGGAATAGTCCCACACCGCCCGGCTGGCGAGGTTGGCAGCCCTCTTGCCCCTTTATATAGAGGGGCACCCCTGGCCTTTTGATTCACCCCAATTATTCTCTATTTTCTCCTTGATCACGTGATTCCCTTTGTCGGAGTTGCGCCGAGGAGAGAAAGAGAGATCTCTCCACCATAGCCCGCTGCCGCGCTGCTGGTGTTCCGGTCCAAGTCTTCCGCTGCTCGTCCTGGACTGGAGCTTCGGAGGCCGTCGTCTCCACCGTATGTGTGTGACGCCCTGCGAGGTGCCACGCTAGTGGTGCTGGGAGGTCGGCTTCCTCCACCCGACCTCGAGGTCATCTTCGTCGTCTTCGTTGCGCCGAGTTCTTCGCGACCTAGAGGTCGGCTACGTCGTCTTCGTCGTCAACGCTTGTGCGGGAGCGTAATCCCCGCTTTTCGGTCTACAAGGGTATGTATACCGATCTCCGCCGTACTTCTATATCTGCATAGTGTAGATCTTGGCTAGTTTAAGGATATCGTTGGTAGGAAATTTTTTGTTTTCTGCATGCGATCCCCTTCAGTCACTCCCGTAGTGATGCTGGTTACTCGATTCCTTTTTGTTCGTGGGAAATATATACTCGATTGCTTATGAAATAGTACAATACAACAAGTCAGCTAGGAGCCTAGGACACTCACAATCTTGCCCCTGACCTCGAATATTTGTTGACCGGCCCTAGCTGCATGCACCATGTTTTTCAAGTTATATCGCCTGGAGAGGGGTGAGTGGTGTTCCAGTCTAATAGAAAAAAGGGCTCATGGCTGCTACACTGAGATAGAATGGGCCATAATTTAGGAACTACTGAACCTTTCACTACAGTTGATTGGCAGTATCCTCTATGCGTGCTTCCCCGACGTCATATATACTCTATACTAGTATGTAACCTTTCACTTCGTCTGTTGTTCTCCTCCAATATCACGAACTACATGGTAGGCATATTGGTGTTACATTTGTGAATTGCGCGCTAGTCTTAATAAGGCCACGATATATGGAAGTATTTATAGTGTGGACATCACTTCTGAAGTTCACTCAACTACTCATGTCATGCAGTTTTCACCACTGAACTGAAACGATCACATGATTTTATGGTGCATATATATACTTACATGACAGAGAAACTATATATATACTTGCATCATGCAGTTTTCGTGGGCTCGCATAGTCGCATGCATAGTCTGGCTTAGGAAGTAGGATGTCAAATTTCATGTGTTACATAAGGTTAGATATGTCACAGCATTTTTATGTGTCCTTTTTTTTTTTTTGCGTGGTAGTTTTCTGTGTCCTTCACGGTCCATTCTATGATAAAAAAGATGAATACACCTTTATTTGTGACATTTTCTTTGTAGGGTTACTAGGGTAAGAGTCAGAATCCTCAAATCTTCTTATACAGCTACTGCTCTAGATTAGAATTCTTTTTTTGAGGAGTACACAAGAGCCTCTACTGCTCTAGAATGTTGAGGAATACAAAGGCCGTCAAGGGCCGCCCAAGCCAAATCTGACGTCCAACACCACACGAGACCGCTGTACGTACGAGCTAATAGATAGATGAGCTTCAGAGTTTGATGGCAATGAGATTGCTCGTCGGCGGCGAGACTGAGTAACCCGGGTTGTGGAATGAGAGATCTCATGGCCACATACTCTTTCTAACTCTGGCCAAATGTGCCATGATTTCCGATCGAGGAGATAAAGTAGGCAAGGAATAATTCTGAAGCTACTTGAAGTTGCGGGAAATCAACTCGATATTGGTTTCAGCTGTGTGTCTCATGCATCGCTTTGCTTCGTCACAGGCACAGCAACCACCACACGTGGTAAAATCGATCGTAGGATTTCAGTTGTGGACACGGCGGCCGGCGCATGGCGGGAGGGGCTGCTCCGCTGCGCTGCATGCGACGAGTCCACGATGATCTGGACGTGGGCGACGAGGAGACGAGGAGCACTCAGCGGGCCGGGCCCATCTACACCGGACCAGGCCCATCACGCTCACATGCTGCGCTACGGCCGAAAAATACGTTTTTTTTTGTCCCACATCGCTAGCACGCTGCCGCAGTGACCAGCTTAACTAGGTCGCTCCCGCCATTTTCTTCACCGAGCTCAAATGGTGGGAGCACAGTGAGAGCTAGCTGACCGGGCTTGGGGCTTTAACTAGTCCACGCACAACTAATACACTGTGTATATATGTTGGGGGCATCGCTCCATCTAATGGATATATCATGGGCCGTCACGCGGACGACCGCTGGTTAAAGTCAAGCACACATGGCAGCTAGCTCTCATCTGTAAAATCTTTTGTCGTCTCATTTTTAATGTATGAACAGCTCACATTTTGCGATCATGCACGCAAAGACCCTTCTCGCATTATAAATATGTGTCATTCATCATCTAAGTAGAGAGGGACAACTCATTATGTTGGCCGAACTTACCGGTCAGTTTATTCAATCGGAACCATAACGATTCAAGATGGGGTCCTGAAACGTGAAATCATTCAGTATGTTGATCTTCGACGAGCGTGAGATATTCAGTTGTTTGTAATACTTTGCTATGGGAATAAAGTTCTAAACTTTGGAAAGCTCATATTCGTTGTACTTGGAAGAGCTGCAAAGTTGGAATAGGGGAGTTGTTTTCAAACTCAACAAAAAGTTAACTGAATGATACAACATTTTCACAGTTTTTATGCTTTCGTTTCCGCATTTGCAATGTTTGACGCAATTCATGTTTGATCTTCGAGACGCTGATAAAACAGGCTTACATCCTTAGGTAATTTCCCGCCTGTTAGATCTATGCGAGGTTCAATGATCATTGCCTCAACCACCATGTCACAACCTCGCATCGTAATTCTAAGGATTCAAACTACATGCTAGATATGGTAGCATAGTTAAAACTAGCATTTTTGCTCCGACAAATAGCTTAGCTGAGATAGTAGAGATGGAATAAGCCTTTTCCTAGGAACACTATTGCTTCATCTATTGTTATCCTCCAATATCCCATATTACATGGTTGGTGCATTGGTTTCACATTTGAAAATCGCACATCTTAATAAGGCTGGAATGAAGTATTTATAACTTATATAGCGGACATCACGTAAATTCTCGCTATTCTTCATGCAATTGGCATTAAACTACTCATTTCATGAAGCTTTCACCATTCAACTACAATAATCACATGATGTACAGTGAATACTTGCATGACAAACAAACACTTTTTGAATGACTAGATCAACACTTATCGCATTCTTACCTGACAAAAACTATATATAGTCTCACATATAGTCGCCTGCCTTAGGTATCACGATATCAAAGGTCCATTGCTACATGATTTTTTTCCACCTCGGTTAATTTGCCGCATGTTGGATCTTTGTTGCCCCTTGACATATCCTTCTTTAACCACAACGTTCCAATTACCTTCTTCCCCTCTAGCACCGTCGACACCCACCGACGCGACGCTTAGGTCATTATCGCCTCCGTAACTAACAACATCGTCATTGTTGTCAATGCCAAACTCTTGCGCCGTAGCTAGATCCACTGATCTCGAACAAATTTCCTCAGGTCCTAGTGTTGGGTCCATGATGAATTCCCTATACAATTATGTGTCCAATGTAGATAGATAAAGATATCTACTTGATTCCAATTATTTGAGTAAATGATAGATTTGTGGAACAGTGATTCGCACACTAGTTAGCATGAATAAACATTATAGATTTAGATGCTCTGGTCCCTGGTTAATTAGCTGGGCTGCTTCTAGCTAGCTAGGTTGGCTACTCAATCCAGTCGAAGATCTCATTGTTCTAGAAAAAGGAGACTAGCGCTAAGTGAGAATTCATTCTGCCTCCACTGCTATATGCTAATGCCACATGACGGTGTTTTCACCTTGTTAATTAATGGCACTGTAATCATCTCTTTCCACTGAATTTGTGGATGTTCTGTAGTTTACATCCAGTTAGTTTCTACGTACGTTGATAAAGAAAAGAGAGAAAAGGTTTATCCACACCTAACTCATCTATTTCACATTGTGTTATTATCTTTCACATCAGTATGCTCAAGCACTAGAAGTTGCCGAAGAAATTCTACTCACTTGTAATCAGTTCTCCAAGGCATGTTACTATACCAATCCAATGCGGCACCCCAAATTTACCACCATGGACCCACCACCACAAAAAATATTTATCCTTATTGTTCACCCTTTTGCAAATTATAGAAAAAAATAGCTTTGATATGTGCCATTGTTTCTCGACGTTGCTTGTCTTTTATAAACTATTTCGACTTACTCTGTACTGTAGTTTATTGTGTGATTGTTAGAGTGGGTTGTGATTCTTTAATAATCCGCTGAGAACAAATAGTAGCATGAAAATATAGTTTAAAAATAGGTTATTGAGGGAAGCATAATTGTCATAACCCATTACGTGATGGCAAATGGAGAGAAAAGGTTTACCCGTACCTAACTCTTCCTTTCGACAAAATAATTTGCTTGACAAGCGCCAGAAACTGAAATTACTGAACAAATTTGTTTGACAAAAAGGCACCATCAATTTTATTGACAACAAATATACAATGATGTTGTTTATTAATCAGCTTCCTCAATGAACCAATAATACTATAGTAGTAGTATTTTGAAAAAATAGTGGGCCCTCCTCTTCCATATGTGGCGAATCGTCCTGAAACCTTTTCTTTATTAGCGAATGATGGTCGGCGCTGATGTGTGCTGCTGGACCTAATCACTTTCACCCGTCAAGAAACACATGGATGTATGCATCATGTTCATGTATGTGCAAACCAAGGGTGCATGTTTTTCTTTTAGAATGTCAAGGTCTTCTTCCCTTTTTCGGTCCTGGGCCACCATGGTGAGTTTTATCTAATCACAGGTGCATGCTCCCTTTTGAGTGAGCATCTTGTGCATTGGGTATTCATCACCTACCTTTGTCATGGATGACACACACAAGGAGGGAGAGGACACCTCCTTATCCACTATGGATTCATCCCATGGAGCCACCACCACAAAAAAGATTTGTTCTTATTCACTCACCCTTTCGCGAATTATAGAAAAAATGTTTGACTTTGATACGTGTTGTTGTTTCTCTATGTTGCCCGCCTTTTCTATACTATTTCGACTTTGTATGTAGGGTGTAGTTTACTGTGATTTCTATACGCAAATTCTCCTCTCTTTCTGAATTTCAGCGGAGAATACTATGATGATAGACGTATGAGAGAGACAACAAGCTGTTCAGATGCCCCTACCGTCGCAGGAATTCAGTTGGGAGTTTGTTACGTTGACGACTGCTGGTTAAAGTCAAGCACACATGGCAGCTAGCTCTCATCTGTAAAATCTTTTTTCGTCTCATCTTTAATGTATGAACAACTCGTATTGTGCGATCATGCGAAGACCCTTTTCGCATTATAAATATGTGTCATTTCTCATCTAAGTAGAGGAAGAACTCATTATGATGCCCGAACAACGCATTGTGCGATCCAAGATGGGGTCCTGGAAACGTGAAGTCGTTCAGTATGTTGGTGTCCGACGAGCATGAGATATTCAATTGTTTGTAATTCTTTGGCATGTAAATGAAATTGTATATTTGGAAAGTTTATATGGTTGTACTTGGAAGAGATGACAAGTTAGAATAGGGGAGTTGTTCTCAAGCTCAATAGAAAAGTTAACTGAATGATACTACATTTCACAGTTTTATGCTTTTGTTTCCACATTTGCAATGTGTTGACGCAATTCATTGTTTGATTTTCGAGGCACTGAGCAACAGGCTTACAGTCTTGTGTAATTTACCGCATGTTGATCTATGCTAGGTTCGATGATCATTAATTCAACCACCATGTCACATCGTAATTCTGAGGATTCAAACTACATGCTATGTATGGTAGCATATGTAAAACTAGCTTTTTTTTTCTCTCAGAGAAATAGCTCAGTTGAGACATCAGAGATGGAATAAGCCTTTTTCTATAAACACTACAACTTCATCTATTGTTCTCCTCCAGTATCCCATACTACATGCATGGTCGGTGCATTGGTGTCACAATTGAAAATCACACGTCTTAATAAGGCTGGAATAATTTTATATAGCGGACATCATGAAAATTCACACTATGCTTCATGCAATTGACATTAAATTATCGCCTCTGTAACTAACAACGTCGTCAGTGTTGCCGATGCCAAACTCCCGCGTTGTAGCTAGCTCCACCGATCTCGAACAAATTTCCCCAAGTCCTAGTGTTGGGTCCATGATGAATTCCCTCTGAATTTATGCGTCCAATGTATAGATAGATAAAGATATCCACTTGATCCCAATTATTTGAGTAAATGATGAATTTGCGGAACAGAGATTCGCACACAAGTTAGCATGCTAGATTGAGTGACAGTACTTTCGTAGTGGAAGCATTGTAATATGTATCTATATAGGAAGCCTTACTTCGTCAAAGTGAAACATTGTTCACTTGATGCTGTTTTTTGTGTGTGCCTTCATGGACTTAATAATGGTTGATGCCTTCATGTACTGTGTTTTCACAGAAATGGGCAAGTGAGTAATTACATGTTTGTGGCTCTACTATGGAATCGATATGTGTATGACCGACCAAGACTGGAATCAAATACTCCAATTGAGACACTTATTTTGGGACGGAGGGAGTACACGGAATGCAAATGTGACAGAATTGCGGTCCAGTTTTTCTTCTTAAAAAATGGTCATCGGTCTATTGATTTCAGTGGGCCAGCCCAATCGGCCCACTTATTTACTTAGACGGGTTGCTGGGCTTCATCACCTATATTTGGGCCTTTTCTTCACTCGGCAGCAACCCGTGGAGGTTTGCAAGGTCGTGTCTTGTCACACTGCACTCTAAACTCCTGAGTCAATTCTCTCAACGAAAGAAAACTGACTGGAGTCAACGGTTAGTGCTGCTGTCTGAGATCCGGTAAGAATGGATATGAGAAGGCGCTGGTATTAAGGTAACCACATCGTCAGCTATTTGGCCAAGATCACTAATCTGTAAAAAAAAACAGTATATATTTAGATGCTCTGGTCCCAGCTTAATTAGTTCGGCCGCTTCTAGCTAGGCAATGTAGTTAGCTAGGCTGGCTACTCAATCGAGCCGAAGATCTCATTGTTCTAGAAAAGGGAGACTAGCTAGACCCAAGTGAGAATTCATTCTGCCTCCACTACTATATGCTAATGCCACATGACGGTGTTTTTCACCTTGTTAATTAATGGCACCGTAATCATCTCTTTCCACTGAATTTGTGTATGTTCTATAGTTTACATCCTGTTAGTTTCCACGTTCGGTGAAAAAGAAAGACAGAAAAGGTTTACCCACACCTAACTCTTCCTTTCGACATTGCATTGTTATCTTTCATATAAGGATGCTCAAGCGCCAGAAACTGTTACTGAACAAATTTGATTGACAAAAAGGCACGAGCAATTTGCTTGCAACAAATATATAATGATGTTGTTTATTAACCGGCCTCCTCGATGAGCCAATTATAGTATATTAGTAGTAGTTTAAAAAAGAGTGGGCCCTCCGCCTCCATATGTGGCGAATCGTCCTGAAACCTTTTTCTTATTAGGGAATGATGATCTGCGCTAATGTGCGCTGCTGGACCTAATCCCTTTCACCAGTCAAGAAATTAATGGATGCATGCATCATGTTCATGTATGTGCAAACCAAGGGTGCATGTTTTTTTTAGAATGTCAAGGTCTTCTTCCTTTTTCCAGTCACCATGGTGAGTTTTGGTGCATGCTCCCTTTTGAGTGAGCATCTTGTATGCATTGGGTATTCATCACCTACCTTTGCCATGCAGGACACGCATAGGGAGGGAGAGGACACCTCCTTATCCACTATGGATCCATACCATGGAGCCGCCACCACAAAAAGGATTTGTTCTTATTCATTCACCTTTTTGAAAATTATAGAAAAAATGTTTGACTTTGATACGTGTCGTTGTTTCTCTATGTTACTTGCCTTTTATATCCTATTTCAACTTTTTTATGTAGAGTGTAGTTTGTGGTTGCTGAAGCGTGTTGCGCTTCTTTTTATAATCTGCTTGGAGAAAAAACAAGTGCATGAATAATGTAATTAGAAAATAGGTTATTAAGGAAAACATGATTACCTTAACCACCGTGATGGCAAAAGCAGAGAATGAAAGCACTTATGTAAAGATAATCGCAAAGCGGTTCCTCAAAGATAAGAGCGAGTACTTTGTTTTTGGCTAGTTATGAAGAACTATTTTGTCAACAAGAAATCATGCATAACTGCTTGATAAAAATAAACAGAAATACAATAAAAAAGACAAATGGCATCAACTCACTTGTACGCGTGCCTTAAGAATCTTCTGCAGGAATTGGAAACAAAATATTTCTAGTTGAAAAGAATGAATGGATTACTATAATGTGAGTGTTATGAGGATTTTCATTTTTCTTTAGTGTTAAACAAATATCCCTCCTTCTAGAGAAGAACAGAGTGGAGCACACATATGTCCATGCTTATATGTATTGCTCTAGTGACACTTGAATACGAGTACAGAATATGTTCCAACACCATAAAATTATCACTAGTGGTGAATCGCCTAAATTCTTACAAACCAAGAAAATTAAATTACAGAATGTTGACTAGCTGACTTGGAGCCAGAATTCCCATATCTTCTAGCAGCAAGATTTCCCCCAAAAGTTAAGCATGCTTTCAGGCTTTACTACACCATTCGCATTAGGTGAACATAATTAATCCAAGAGCAATTGCACACTCTCAACAGGAAAAAGGCGCAGATTGGCGCATATGCATGCACACATTGTTAATTAAATAAATGTTAGTGAGCTACACATCATCTCTGTTCAACCAAAGTTGGTGTTGCTTTTCAATCAATAATTTTTAATTAGGTAGAAAAGTACTTGATTATATTAAAAAAAGTGTCTGCTCCTTCTACTCCTAAAGTGTTGGCAGTGACTGGGATGGGCACCAAACAAGTGAGATCGTTTTGTTCCCCGTAGGGATTGCAGCGAGTGTAGTAGTGTCGTTAAGCCTATGAATAGTATTAGCACTACAAGATTAACAACTACCTCCATTTGTTTTCGACCACCAAAAATGGAAGCCGCATTATATGTTCTTCTGTGCAGGCTATCATCATCATAATTAACTTTGATATCATATTAACCGATTGAACCAATTAGTTCACCCAAATGTCGAAATTGATGAAGAAGCGTAGACACCAATCTTCTACATAAGTCAAAGCAACATCTAATATATGTCTTCTGCAATACAAGCAAGGAACACAATCGGTGTCTTTGAAGAACTAATGATTTTATTTTCTATGAGACGATCTATCTCACATAACGTATGGGGATATAGGTCAATACACAATAGGGACGACCCCCCCACCCCCCATTGCGTGTGAATTGAAATGTCACAATAAATTCCCTTAATTGGGAGCATACTAAGGCGCTCATATGAAGTGAATTTTTCAACAATGATAAGCCCCGCTAGTTTTTCCCCCCAAAAAGTACTCCCTCTGGTCTGTATTAAGTATCGAAGGATTTGAACATAGAAAGCACAATTTCATAGCTAAACACTTTTTATGTACCGGAGGGAGTAACACGATTAAGCTTAGTCGCGGGTTGATGCCGTTGGCAATTGTTGGCCGAAGCAGAAGGTTGACTAAGCCCAATCCAAGTAGGCTTAGGGGGCTTGACCGGCCCAAACCAAGTGTTGTTGCCCAACATCACATTACGTGCATGATGTTGCTGGGGCTTCTTTGGATCACATGATTAGAAAACAGAGAAATAGGAAAAACATAGAAATTTGATAGGATTGCAGGTGCAAAACTGAGAATTGTAAAACTGAGGAAAACTACAAGAATGGTTATTTGGATGGTACACATGATAAACACAGGAAAATTACCTTGATCCTAAAAAACAGGTTAGGGTGGATGTTAAAATTTATACAGAATTGACGTGTAGGAATTTTGGAGGTGTCATTTCTTTGATCCAAAGGGATTGCTTAGGAAAAAATCCTCTGAAATGTAATACTCCAATATTCTTATGAAAATCTTTCAGTTCAAAGAGTCCCTCAGTGACACACTGCACCATCGAAGAGAAGAGAAGAGAAGAAGGAAGAAGAAGAAAGAGTTGATCCGAAGGGGCATCTTCACACTTTTGCTTTATATCATCATCCTCGCCATCAACAATATATGACAAATGCAGAGATTCTGAGTCCACTTATTATATACTCCCTCCTCCTCCTCCATCCATTTCCTACATACACATTTCAGTTCTGAAACAAAGCTCGATCAGGTGGTGGCCGTACGTAGTAGCTAGTGCTCAATTCTACCTAGTGATCACGGCCTGCCATGGTGGCCGCCGCTCTCAGCTCAATGTCATGTCTCCTCACCGTCGCTGTCCTGCTCGCAGCCCGTGATAGCAATGGTGCAGCGGCGCTGGACGCCCAGGCCGCGTATCTGTACCGGTTGAAGCAGGATTTCGCAGGGCCGGCCATGGCGCGCTGGGACTTCTCCACGGCGCCAGCGCCGGTCGTGGACTACTGCCGGTTCCAGGGCGTGGCTTGCGACGACGGAGACGGTAACGTCACGGGCATCGACCTCACCTCGTGGCGGCTCACCGGCAGGCTCCCTCCGGGCATCTGCGCCGCGCTGCCGGCGCTCCGGGAGCTCCAGCTCGCCTACAACGACATCCGCGGCGGGTTCCCGGCGAGCCTCCTCGACTGTTCGTCCCTCGAGACGCTCAACCTCAGCTACTCCGGCGTCTCGGGCGCCGTGCCGGACCTGACCACGATGCATGCGCTCCGGGAGCTCGACATGTCGAACAACGTCTTCACCGGCGCGTTCCCGGCGGCGTCGCTCGTCAACATGACCTCCCTCGAGGTCATCAACTTCAACGAGAACCCCGGCTTCGACGTCTGGCGGCCGCCGGAGGCGCTCACGCGGCTGCGGCGCCTCCGCGTGCTGATCCTGTCCACGACCTCCATGCGCGGCGGCGTGCCGGCGTGGCTCGGCAACATGACGACGCTCACCGACCTCGAGCTCAGCGGCAACTTCCTCACCGGCCGCATCCCGCCGTCGCTCGGCCGCCTCGCCAACCTCGAGTTCCTCGAGCTCTACTACAACGAGCTCTCAGGCGCCATCCCGGACGAGCTCGGCAACCTCACGCGCCTCGCCGACGTCGACTTCTCCGAGAACCGCCTCACCGGAGCCATCCCGGAGTCGCTCTGCGCGCTCCCCAGGCTCCGCGTGCTCCAGGTGTACACCAACTTCCTCACCGGACCCATCCCGGCGGTGCTGGGGAGATCCACGCAGCTCGAGATCCTCTCCGTGTACAAGAACCAGCTCACCGGCGAGCTCCCCGCCGACCTCGGCCGCTACTCCGACTTCAACGTGCTCGAGGTATCCGAGAACCTGCTCACCGGCCCGCTGCCGCCGCATGCCTGCGCCAGGGGCAAGCTACAGTACATCCTCGTCCTCAGCAACCTCCTCACCGGCGCCATCCCCGCCGCCTACGCCGAGTGCTCGCCGCTGCTCCGGTTCCGCGTCAGCAACAACCACCTCGAGGGAGACGTGCCGCCGGGGGTTTTCGGGCTGCCGCACGCCTCCATCGTCGACCTCTCCTACAACCACTTCACCGGGGCCGTGTCACCGTCCATCGCCGGCGCCAAGAACGTCACGTCGCTCTTCGCCTCGGACAACCGGTTTTCCGGCGTGCTCCCTCCTGAGATCGCCGAGGCGGCAAGCCTCGTCAAGATCGACCTGAGCAACAACCTCATCGCCGGCCCAATCCCAGAGGAGCTGGGGAAGATGGTTAGACTGAACCAGCTGTCGCTGCAGGGCAACCGGCTGAACGGCTCCATCCCGGAGACGCTCGCCGAGCTCCGTAGCCTGAACGTGCTGAACCTGTCGGAGAACGCGCTGTCGGGGCAGATCCCGGAGGCGCTGTGCGCGCTGCTGCCCAACTCGCTGGACTTCGCCGGCAACAACCTGTCCGGACCGGTGCCACCGGCGATCATCAAGGATGGGCTCCTGGACAGCGTTGCCCGCAACCCGGGGCTGTGCGTGGCGTTCCGGCTCAACCCTAGGGACACGGCGATGCCGATGTGCCACAAGGACGCAGACAAGCGGGGGATCGCCGGGAGCGCGTGGATCGTGGGGGCGTGCGCGGTGGTGTGCGTGCTGGCAATGCTGGCGCTGGCGCGGCGGTGGATGGTGCGGCGGTGGGCGTCGCAGGACGGCGAACAGGACGGCGCATCGTTCTCGTCGCCGGGGTCGAGGAGGGGCGTGTCGTCGTACGACGTGACGAGCTTCCACAAGCTGAGCTTCGACCAGCACGAGATCGTGGAGGCGCTGATCGAGAAGAACATCGTGGGGCACGGCGGCTCCGGCACGGTGTACAAGATCGAGCTGAGCAGCGGCGAGCTGGTGGCGGTGAAGAAGCTCTGGGTGTCCTCCTCCAAGTCCAAGCCGCAGAACCATCGTCGTGGCGGCCATGGCGGCGGCTGGGGCGGCGAGGAGGACGAGGGGCGGCAGCTTCGGACGGAGGTGGAGACGCTGGGCAGCATCCGGCACAAGAACATCGTGAAGCTCTACTGCTGCTACTCCGGCGCCGACTGCAACCTGCTCGTCTACGAGTACATGCCCAACGGCAACCTGTGGGACGCACTGCACGGCGGCGGGTGGGGCTTCCTGGACTGGGCGACGCGTCGCCGCGTGGCCATCGGCGTGGCGCAGGGCCTGGCCTACCTCCACCACGACCTCCTCTTCGCCATCGTCCACCGCGACGTCAAGTCCTCCAACATCCTCCTCGACGCCGACTTCGAGCCCAAGGTCGCCGACTTCGGCATCGCCAAGGTGATCCAGGCCTCCTCCTCCCGTGGCGGAGGCGGCGACACCACCGCGTCCACCACCACCATCGCCGGCACCTACGGGTACCTCGCCCCCGAGTACGCATACTCCTCCAAGGCCACCACCAAGTGTGACGTCTACAGCTTCGGGGTGGTGCTCATGGAGCTGGTCACCGGGAGGAAGCCCATCGAGCCGGAGTTCGGGGAGACGAGGGACATCGTGCAGTGGGTCACCGCCAAGGTGGCCGCCGCCGCCGAGGCCGAGGCGCTCGACAAGGGCCTCGCGTGGAGCCCCTTCAAGGAGGAGATGGTCCAGGCGCTGCGCGTCGCCGTCCGGTGCACCTGCAGCATCCCCGCGCTGCGACCCACCATGGCCGACGTCGTGCAGATGCTCGCCGAGTCCGGACCAGCCCCCGGCAGCCGGACCGCCGCCAAGGACTTCTCCGGCCAGAAGCAATCCAAACCTGTGGCCGATTTTAATTGATCGATCAACTAGCGTACGTACGTACGTCGATCGTAGTGTGCAAGTACAAATTATCGATTAACCACCAAGTATAGTTAATTAAGAGTGGGTTAAGAGGATGATCAGCTCATTACGCAGAGATTATACTAATTAGGAAGGTTGTTAAAACCCTAATTATAGAGATAAGTTGCAAAGATTGTTCGATCTTGCACTAGGAGAGTGAGTGATTATATAGTACTTCCTCTATCTTAATATAAGACGTTTTGGTGGGCTAAAATATACTACCAAAACGCCTTATATTTTGAGACGTTTTGGTAGTACTATCCAGCTAGCTTTTATTGGGTCATTTTCCTCAATCTATCACCCATATATATGTATGTACTATAGACTAGTCAGCTTGTTGTTTAAGCAGAATCTGATGCTTCAGTCAGTGGATGGATGGACCAGTATGAATCATCTATCAACCATGCATATATATGGATGGATGCAACAAAAAGTATTTGCTTTGGATTGTTCCTTTCTTTTTGGATGCATGGACACCTTTTGTTCTCACTTTCCTTGCACCTTTTATTTGTTTTGGTGAGAGTGATGGCATGCAAAGCTAGCGAATAACTAATAAGCTAACAAAGAGGGGATCTGAGCTGTCAAAAATTTCAATCAAATCCTCATCCATCCCAGGTAAAGTGGTCAATACAAAACAGTTTATTTGTGTCATGTGTGTAAGTTTTATTTTTGTCAATATTTTCAAATTGTGATTCACTAAGTCTATTTTTAGGGCCATATATATTGCACATGTATCGACTAAAATACCAAACCAAATCACATGAAAAAAGTCTAAAAAAATAAATAGTGCGGAGAAATAAAGCACAAAAAACTTTAAAATGTACTCAGTAACACAAAAAATACATTTGCATGTTACAAAAACACAAGGTACACATTTTTATGAAAGAAAAAATGATAACTTGTGCATATTAAAAGTGGAAGGAGAAAAAATAAAGTTAAAAGGCAAAATATATTATTAGAACCTATTTACTAGCATAAAAAGTCATTTCGCACATTAGAACTATGCTTCCTGAACATTTTAGTAGTGTGCAACAAACCAATTAAAGTTTGAAAACACACGATATACAGACCAAATATATTTGTTGCATATTGTTGATCTGTGCAATATGTGTGGAGTAAAGGTGCTTGTATTTCAACATCGCCCATAAAAAGGTTGTCAGTTTTCCTGAAAAGAAGATAATCGACCGATTTCGCTATATAAGTCTACCGATGAGAAGCAAACTATGTTTTAGAAAATGGAGGCTTCATCCCTGAACCTAGTTGGATGCCAAATAACATAAGCGTGAGGATCTTAAGGTACAAAGGAACAAAAGGCTGAGTAACAAGAGACAATAACACGACACAACAAAATTGAACTCTACATCAGCATTTGACAGCCACAAGTGTTTTTTCCCTTTATCGCTAAACAACATTCTAAAAGTTTGGCTTCAAGTAGAGTGTACATTTCCCAGTTGAAAAGGTGGTTGGATTCTGTTAGTGGGCCCCATAAATTGCCGTGGCAGTGGGCACATTATGATATTTGCATGATAGGAGGAAATGAATGATTAATCAGTGCACGAGTGCAATGGATGTTGACTCAGTCTATCACAGATATAGCTCCATGATTAATTCCACCATGGCATCCTATCCTAGTAGGAGTATTATAATCTGTTTAGCCTAGGATATTTGATATAAACACATGTGAAATAACATCATTTTTTGTCCAACACTAAGGCAACTAAGATTTTTGGTAAAATTACAAATATTTCTAAGAAATATAAAGGAGAGAAAGGAGCAAACTATTACTGTACAACAAAACTAAAGTGACACTATATTCTTAACGTTTTGTTATATCAGCAGATGGCAGAATATGTGAGGATAGTAACACTCACTTCAATTACTTTATATTCAGACATTTTATAGAATTTAATTCCCATCACATCCTACTGCAATGGGAAAAGATATGTCAACAGAAGGCTTCTGTTCGAAAAGTGTCGGAAACACATACCTAACAAAGTAATCAAATTCACCTGCAATCATTGAAAATGCTAACTCCGCAACTAGGAGGATCTCCCCCGCTTATATGAAACATTCAAACACTTCACGGTCCGTGCACAAATTATCAATGAACTTTCAAATATCAATGCATTATCAGTAATTTCTGAACTTCTATAATTTATTTCGTAGATTCGTGTACTAACAAGAAATTATGTATATGCATCGACAAAAAAAATTAAACCATGCATTAACATTTTTTTTGTTTTATCAACACATCAGTTAATAGAAATAATATCGTTTGTTCGATGCAAAATCAACTGTTATGATAAGTGGGGGAGATCCTCTAATTGTGGAAAAAAAACTGCGTTGGCAATTATTAGTTCTGTTCAAAAGAAGAAACATGAAAGGTTTAGCTGCAAAGCACATAGTGTCATAGGTATCTAGCTGCAAAGCACGTAGTGCCCACGCAAGTGCAACAATATCAACCCACTACTAGATTTTTTTTACTAGTGGAAGCAGTGGTAAGCAGCAGTACGTAGTAGCAGCTGACTACTTGATCCTTGCAAAATTCGCTAGCCTCACCATGTTGAGCAGGATTGCCATCCGTCAGCACTCAGCAAAAGTGCAAAACATGCATGATCATTCATCAATAGTTATAGCAATTGGATGTTGTCTCGGCGTGATTGACCATCAAAACAAAGATGATTCCCAAATGGGTCAGGCTGAAGTTGATTGATTCGCTGAAGTTGATTGATTTGTACGTAGTTCATCTTAAACCTCCCAATCTCTGTCAAAAAAAATCCCAATCTTTCTCTTTGTATGCTGAATAAAGTATGTTCAAGAAAATATTATCGATCGGATGAAGATTGAGGACCGGGTAAGACGTCGACCAGGCAAATAAAAAGGCACGTGCCGACATGCTTGAGGATAGGAAATGCGAGGTCAACAATAACATATGTGAGTGGCGTTTGGATCTTATTATGTACTCTCTCTGTTCCTAGATGTAGGGTGTATAGTTTTCTACATGGGAATTAAAATACATTCAAGGAGAGAAAATTACACCAACTTCGAATGGAATTAATACTCATTAATTAGTGTGGGAATAAAGAGGAGTATAAAATGAGATAAGGAAACCTAATCATGTCCCTAAAAAATCTGTCCAAATGAGTGGTGAAACACAGTAGACCTTATATTATGGACTTTTTGTTAAAAACAAATACACCTTATATATAGGAATGGAATGAGTAGTAAAATCCTATAGTTTCCTCCGCCTAATCCTGCTGCCAAGGAGCGCCACCTGACTTATATGGTCAATGCAAGCATCTAACAATCCTGATGAATTCATGAAGATATTTGATACGTATCAAACGTATCTATAATTTCTAATGTTCCATGCTTATATTATTCCATTTGCTATATGTTTTATATACACTTTTATATCATTTTATGCATTTTCTGGGACTAACCTATTAACAAGATGCCACAGTGCCAGTTGCCTGTTTTCTGCTGTTTTTGGTTTCAGAAAAGTTGTTAAGGAAATATTCTCGGAATTGGACAAACGAAACGTCAAAGTGCCTATTTTTCTCGGGAGGTTCCAGAACACCGAAGAGGACACGGAGGAGGACCCCGAGGGGCCCACACCCCCTCCCGGCGCGGGTCCCCCCCCCCCCCCCCGGCCGCGTGAGCACGGGGTGTGGGGCCCTCGAGGCCCCGCCGCCTTCGCCCTTTCGCCTACTTATACCCCCCGAAATTACAAGCCCTAGGACGCGCACCTTTTTCCTCCACGAAGTCCGGAGCCGCCGCCGTCGTCAACCCTAGATCGGGAGGGTTCAGAAGCTCTTCCCGGCACCCTGCCGGAGAGGGGAATCATCACCGGAGGGCTCTACATCACCATGCTCTCCTCCGGACTGATGCGTGAGTAGTTCATCCTTGGACTACGGGTCCATAGCAGTAGCTAGATGGTTGTCTTCTCCTCTTGTGCTACCATGTTTAGATCTTGTGAGCTGCCTATCATGATCAAAATCATCTTTATGTAATGCTACATGTTGTGTTTGCTGGGATCTGATGAATATTGAGTACTATGTTATTGCTTCATAATATATCTTGTGAGTGCGTTGTTTATGATCTTGAATGCTCTCCGTTACTACTAGATGCTCTAGCCAAGTAGATGCTTGTGACTCCAAGAGGGGGTATTTATGCTCGATAGTAGGTTCATGTCTCTATTTAATCTGGGGTAGTGACAGCAAGCTCTAAGATTGTAGATGTACTGTTGCTATTAGGGATAAAACAGTAGTACTTTATCTAAGGGTATTTGTATTACTTACATTACACACATTGCCTAATGCAATAATCTGTTGCTTGCAACTTAATACTGAAAGGGGTGCGGACGCTAACCGGAAGGTGGATTATTAGTCATCGATACGGTTGGAACGGTCTATGTATATTGTTGTAATGCCCAAATGAATATCACACTAGCCATCATAACTATAGTATATGCATCATTATGCACTTCTTTATTCTGTCAATTGCCCAGCTGTAATTTGTTTACCCGCATGTATGCTATTATTATTATTATTATTATTATTATTATTATTATTATTATTATTATTATTATTTATGGAGAGACACCACTAGTGAACTGTGGACCCCGGTCCTTTTTCCTTAAACTGATAAACAATCCTACTGCAATCCTGTTACTTTCATTCTCTGCAAACAAACATATCACACATACGTTTGATCCTTTGTTACAGCAAGCCAGTGAGATTGACAACCTCACTGTTAACACTAGTAGAAAAAGGCTTATAGGTGGAGCCCTTTTTGTGGCGCACCAAACATCATGCGCCACAGAAAAGCATTTTTGTGGCGCATCTTTTTGCATGCGCCATAGAATGTTCAATTTCTGTGGCGCACCCCACCTGATGCGCCACAGAAATATGACTTTCTGTGGCGCATGGGTTCGGGTGCGCCACAGAAATATGACTTCTGTGGCGCATCAGGTCACATTCGCCACAGAAATTCGACTTTCTGTAGCGCATCAGGTGGGGTGCGCCACAGAAATTAGACATTCTGTGGCGCATCAGTTGGGGTGCGCCACAAAATTTATGCACTTTCTGTGGCGCATCGGTGTGGATCGCCTTTTTAAGTTTGCGGAAAAAAGAAGAAAATAAAAAAATGTTCAAAAAATTCCATCCTTTAAGATATGGTTAGGTATTAGTGTCTACTTCGTGTAGAATATTTGAAATATGAGTTTTGACCTTTTATGCAAAATCACTGTAAAAAAAGTCGAAACGGCCATAACTTTTGCATACGACGTCGAAAAAATGTGTTTAATAACTTAAAAAAAACTAGAGAAAATCAGAAAAATGCCCGGTTTGGTGTTTTCAGATTCTCCAAATTCCAAAAGGAAAAAAAGTTATTTTAAAATGATTGTTTTTCTCAGCAAAATAAAAAAAAGAAAAAAAGAAGAAAAAAAATCCGTGGCACACCGGGAGGGGGTGCGCCATAGAATTGTTGGGCGGGAAAATAAATTCGAAACGGAGCAGCCAGCTCCCCCTTATCCTCTCCTCCTTCTCTCATTTCCTCCTCCTCTTCTCCACTTTTTCACCACCACTCCTCCTCTCCCTACTCTTCTCCACTTCTCCTCTCCCCTTCTCCACCACCACACCTCCTCTCCTCTCCTCTACTTCTCCTCTCCCCTTCTCCTTCCTCCTCCTTCTCAACATACTCCGGCGACCTCCTCCTCCTACTACTACTCCGGCGACCACCTCCACCTCCTCCTACTCCGGCGACCACCTCCGGCGACGACTTCCTCCGGCGCCCACCGACGACGACGACTTCCTTCGGCGACCACCACCTCCTCCTCCTCCTCCTACTCCTACGGCGACCTCCTCCGACCACGGGCTCCGACGAAACTCCGGCGACCTACTTCGGCGACCTCCTACACCCACCTCCGGCGACCTCCTCCACCCACTCCGGCGACGACCTCCTCCTCCTCCGACCATGGGTTCCGACGAAATTCCGGCGAAAAACGGACGGCTCCAGATCCAGATCTGGATCTGGCCGCCTTTTTTTTTAATTCAAAAAAATAATTTAGTGGCGCACCTAGGTGGGGTGCGCCACAGAAATATTTCTGTGGCGCATGGTGATGGGTGCGCCACAGAAATTTTGGATTTTTCTGTGGCGCACCGGCGGGGTGCGCCACAGAAAGGCTTTTTGGTGCGCCACTAGTAGCCCTTTTTCCACTAGTGTAAGTTGGGGCAAATTATCTTGGTTGTGTTGTGTGCAGGTTCCACGTCAACTACTCCAGCAATTTTCTGGCGCCGTTGCCACCTTGAGAAGATTCTTAGTTTCCTACTGATTCGATAACCTTGGTTTCACAACTGAGGGAAATTTGCTGCTGCACTAATTCATACCTTCCTCTTGGGGTTCCCAACATCACCTCACCGGTGCATCAAGCTCTTTTCTGGCGCCGTTGCCGGGCAGGCTAGATTCTTCTGCGAGGGGAGTCTCTCACTTCCAATCTTTTTATTTTGTTGTTGTCTTGCTTAGTTTATTTTTATTATTGTCTTGTTTTCTTAATATCAAAAATACAAAAAAAATAGTTACTTGCATTGTTATTTTTATTTCGGTTTAATATTTATTATTTCGGTTTAGTATTATTGTTATTTCGGTTTGCTATTATGCCTAATATATTTCCTTTTACCGTGTCACCTGAGGAGTTGATCTTTACTTTTAAACAAGGGAGTGAGGAAACTTTTGGAGAAGCTTGGTCTAGAATTTTTGAATCCTATGGTGAAACCGAACCAAAAATGACTCTAAGTGTACTTCTTAGTAGCTTCTATTTTGGACTTGTTCTTTGCTATAGGTATGCTTTAGATGCTGTAGTGGGAGGATATTTCCTTCAATGTGATGGGGGATCAAGCTTTTAATGCAATAAAGAAATTAATTATGTCCACTTCTTCAACTAATAAATGTGATACAAGCATTGGTAATATTCATACTAGATTAAATACCCTTGAGACACGCATATCTTGCTTGAAGGATGGGTATAATAAAATTCTTGAATATTTTGATTATGTTCTCATAAATTCTGAACCTTCTATGTGGCTCCCTACCATGAGAATTACTATTGGTAATGAAATCTTTGATGCACGTTGTGATATTATGTCTGAATTTTGTCTCATCCCTAAGTATATGCATGCATCTTTAAATCTTTGGGGACTTGTTGAAGGGGGAGAAGAAATAATCATTACAGATAATACTGTTATACAACCCATTGGAGTAGCTGAAGGAGTGTTCACAACATTCTTAGGAAGAACCGTATCCACTGATTATCTTGTTATTGAATGTGTAGGGACAGGACAAATCACGCTTGGAAGATCTTTGCTAAAACTCCTGGGAGCAGTAATTGATGTGGAAAAAGGTACTATGAGCTTCACTTCCTCTCCAGGACGCGGGCAAACATTCCCTACGAGCAAAAGTAAGAAAAATGGTAAGAGAAATAAACGTAGGGGACCTCGTACCCGTGATGTTGATGCTTCATCTATTGGAAATACTTGAATATCACTTTCTGTGCCTAGCTGAAATGCGTTAAAGAAAATCGCTTATGTGAGACAACCCACTTTTTATTTCTGTTATTTTATTTTGTTGAGTCAAGGAAGATGTCTACCTCTGTAGCAATTCCTTTGTATCTTTAATTTATTGCATTGTTGTGTCAAGTTAAGCCTCTAGTAGAAAGTTGGTGCTAGATTTGGATTGATGTGCTGAAACAGTTTTCTGCTGTCCACCGTTAAATTCATAACTCTTCACAGAAAAATCAAATGGATCTGAGATTTTTTGTGCGTAATCCTCAGATATATATGCAACTTTCATTAGTTTTGAGTTTTCTGATTTGAGCAAGTTAAGTGCCTCGAAAAAATCCGTCTTTACGGACTGTTCTGTTTTTGACAGATTCTGCCATTTATTTTGCAATGCCTCTTTTACTATTTTGAATGGATCTTTTTGTTCCATAAATTATCAGTGGCTGTAGCTAATATCCAGTAGCATTGGTAGCAATTGTGTTCATGCAGAATATAAGAATTTTTGATTATGCACTAACCCTCTAATGAAGTTTACTTTGAGTTTGGTGCGGAGGAAGTTTTTAAGGATCAAGAGAGAAGGATGATGTGATGTGATCAAGAAGATGATAGAGCCAAAGCTTGGGGATGCCCCCGTGGGTCACCCAAGCATATTTCAAGAAGACTCAAGCGTCAAAGCTTGGGGATGCCCAAGGCATCCCCTTCTTCATCAACAAACTATCAGGTCATATCTAGTGAAACTATATTTTAATTCTGACACTTCTTATGTGCTTTTCTTGAAGCGTCGGTTTGTTTTTGTTATTTTCATTCTCTGAATAAAATGGATCCTAGCATTCCTTTGTGGGAGAGAGACACGCTCCGCTTTTTCTTATGAATACTCGTATTTTTCACTTATATTTGTTGAGTATTTTTCTATGTTATTTCAATACTATTAGCTCTTGTTTTTCATGCATCTCTTGTTGAGAGCTGTTAGTTTTTTTTATGTTATACTCTCATATCTCATTGTTATATACTTGGAGAGTTTATCTTTTAAATAAGTTGATTGGTGTTTGGTTGGAAACAGAAAATGCTAAATGTGATAGATGGTATAATGAAAAAGATACACATGCTCTTATGGATTGTTATCTTGTATGTTGTGGTGCTTGGCAATTGTTTTGAGCTCTCAAGTAGATCATGTTTAAGCTTTTACATCATGTAGTTAAAACCTATTAGTGAAGAACTACCGTAAAGCTTGTTGAAATTTGGTTTGCATGTTTGGTATCTCTAAGGTCTAGATATTTTCTAGTAAAGGTGTTTGAATAACAAGGAAGACAATGTAGAGTTTTATAATACTTGCAATATGTTTTTATATACGTCTTGTTGCCATAGTTTATACTTGTGTTTGCTTCAAATAACCTTGCTAGCCAAAGCTTTGTACTGAGAGGGAATGCTTCTCGCGCATCCATAACCTTGAGCCAAAACCCATGCCATTTGTGTCCACCATACCTACCTACAACATGGTATTTCCTGCCATTCCAAGCAAATACTTCGTGTGCTACCTTTTATTCAAAACATATTATCTCTTATTTGTGTCAATGTTTATTAGCTCATGAGGAAGTATGTGATGTTACGGATATCAACCTTGTCATTTGCTTTTAGACAGACTTTCACAGCCGGACTAGTGGCATATACATCCGCTTATACATTAACTTTGTAAAAAGAACTGGCAAATGGGGTGCCCAGTATCAATTAATTACAACTTTAACCGCTATAATATCTTCACATTTTTCCCCTGATCTAATCAGTTAAGCAATGACAACAGTTTTTAACTATATGTGTAAACAAAAGAGATAAGAGGGATGATCTACCTTGCTGGTAGAAACAACGTCCTTCATGGGAGCCGCTCTTGAAAGGATGGTTGACAAGGGGGGTGATACGTCTCCAACGTATCTATAATTTCTTATGTTCCATGCTATATTATACCAAGTTATTACATGTTTTATATGCATTTTATATAGTTTTATGCATTTTCTGGGACTAACCTATTAACAAGATGCCACAGTGCCAGTTCCCTGTTTTCTGCTGTTTTTGGTTTCAGAAAAGTACTTAAGGAAATATTCTCGGAATTGGACGATTTCTTTTCTGAAGTCCGTTTTTCATCGGGAATGTTCCAGAAAGTCGAACACGAGACGAAGTGGGCGACCGAGGAGCCGCCACCACGTGCTCGCGCGGCAGGCATCCTGGCCGCGCGAGGAGGTGATGTGGGCCCCTCGGGGCTCCACCGCCTTCGCCCTTTCGCCTACATATACCCCCCGGAACAAAAACCCTAGGAGGGTGTGCAATATTTCCTCCACGGGTCCAGAACGCCGCCACCATCGAAGACAAGATTCGGGGGACATAAGTCTCTGTTCCGGCACCCTGCCGGGACGGGGAATTGCCCCCGGAGCCATCTCCATCGACTCCACCGCCATCTCCATCACCGTTGCTGACTCCTATGATGAGGAGTGAGTAGTTCTCCCCCGGGGCTGCGGGATCTACGGTCGCTATGTGGTCTATCTCTCTCTCTCTCCCATGTGATCTTTATGTGATCATGAGCTTTGTAATCTAGATGAATATGTGATGCTACTCTTTATCTATTATGCACTCTAGAGATTACTTTAATATGAACTCCGGAGTTATCCACGGTTGTAACGGTGACAGTGTGTGCACCGTGTGTGATTCCTTTATGACATTGTTGGTGTTAGTTTACTCTGACTTTGAGGGTGCTCTTGTAGCCCTACACAATGAATGGTGTTTATCATCCAACATGAGAGTGTTTAAGAGTATTATTTATTATTCAGCTGTGATGTCATTGTTGAGAGTGTCCACTGGTGAAAGTATGATCCCTAGGCCTTGTTTCTAAGCATTAAAACACCGTTTCCAACAAGTTCTGCTACATGTTTGCTTGCTGTCATTTTTATTACAGATTGCAATTACTAATTATAATCATCCATATTACTTGTATTTCACTATCTCTTCGCATAACTAGTGCACCTATACATCTGACAAGTGTATTGGGTGTGTTGGGGACACAAGAGACTTTTTGTATCTTAACTGCAGGGTTGCTTGAGAGGGTTATCTTTGACCTCTACCTCCCTGAGTTCGATAGACCTTGGGTGATTCACTTAAGGGAAACTTGCTGCTGTTCTACAAACCTCTGCTCTTGGAGGCCCAACACTGTCTACGAGAATAGAAGCGTGCGTAGACATCAAGCTATTTTCTGGCGCCGTTGCCGGGGAGGTAAGGTAAAAGGTACTCACATCCTCTGGCTACTAAGCTATTTTCTGGCGCCGTTGCCGGGGAGGTGAGCGCTTGAAGGTATCTCCTTTAGATCCTGCAGTTATTACTTTTTGTTTCTTGTTTTTATTTTCACTAGGTAGGCTAAATGGAAAACAACAAAAAAATTAGAGATCTCTATGAAATTTATATTGCATTAGGACATGATACTTTTGAAGAGAAAATTAAAAAACCTATAGAAATATTATTAGTATGAATTCTTTGAACACCATTATTGCTAATGCTATGGAAAAGTCTAAGCTTGGGGAAGCCGTTGTTGATGAATATGTTATTCTTAGTCCCCCAAGTTTTGAGGAGAAAATTTTCTTTGATGATACTTTGCCTCCAATATATGATAATTATAGTCATTGTGATATTTTCAGTCCACCTACTATTGAGGATATGGTTTATGTTGATTATGATATGCCTCCTATATATGACGTTTACAATGATGAATATGATATTTTCAGTCCATCTACTATTGAGGATAAAATTAATTATGATTATTCTATGCCTCTAATTTATGATGATTACAATGATGGATGTGATAGTTTTACTCCCACTATTACTAATAAAATTGATTATGCTTATGTAGAGAGTAATGATATTATTATGCTTATGGATCATGATAAGAATGCTTTAGGTGATAGCTATATTGTTAAGTCTATTCATGATGCCGCTGAAAATTATTTTGAGAGAGGAAAGTATGGTTATAGAGATCTTCATGCTACAAAGTTTCTTCTCTTTATGATGAATGTTTTGAGCCTTCTCTTGATTTGCTTTTATTTTCTGGGTACTTTAAGACCCACCGGTCATTATGAGAGAGGGAGACATGGATTCATACATCACAATAATATTAAGTCTCCTCTCTTTATGTTGAAAATTTTGAAGTTGCACTTGTTTTGCGTTCCTATGCTAGTCACTTTGTGCTATATTAATTTATTTTCTTACAAGATTCCTTTGCATAGGAAGTGTGTTAGATTTAAATATGTTTTATATATGCTTCTTGATGCTCTCTTTTATGTTTCAACTCTCATCTTTATGTGAGCATCATAAATATCACTATGCCTAGCTAAAAGGCTTTAAAGAAAAGCGCTTATGGGACACAACCCACTTTTTATTCCTGTTATTTTATTTTGTTGAGTCAAGGACTTGTCCTACCTCTGTAGCAATTCCTTTGTATCTTTATTTTATTGCATTGTTGTGTCAAGATAAGCCTCTAGTTGAAAGTTCATGCTAAATTTGGATTCCTGCGCAGAAACAGTTTTCTGCTGTCCACCGTTTAATTCATAACTCCTCACAGAAAAATCCAAATAATCTTCCCTTTTTTGTGCGCAATACTCAGATATATATGCAACTTTCATTAGTTTTGAGTTTTCTGATTTAAGCAAGTTAAGTGCCTCGAAAAAATTCGTCTTTACGGACTGTTCTGTTTTTGACAGATTCTGCCATTTATTTTGCAATGCCTCTTTTGCTATTTTGATTGGATCTTTTTATCCTATGAAGTATCAGTGGCTGTAGATAATATCCAGTAGCATTGGTAGCAATTGTGTTCCTACATAATATCATAATTTTTCGTGCACTAACCCTCTAATGAAGTTTACTCTAAGTTTGGTGTGGAGGAAGTTTTCAAGGATCAAGAGAGAAGGATGATATGATGTGATCAAGAGGATAGTAAAGCCAAAGCTTGGCGATGCCCCGGTGGTTCATCCCCAACATATTTCAAGAAGACTCAAGCGTCAAAGCTTGGGGATGCCCAAGGCATCACCTTCTTCATCAACAAACTATCAGGTCCTTTCTAGTGAAACTATATTTTAATTCCGCCACTTCTTATGTGCTTTTCTTGAAGCGTCGGTTTGTTTTTGTTATTTTCATTCTCTGAATAAAATGGATCCTAGCATTCCTTTGTGGGAGAGAGACACGCTCCGCTTTTTCTTATGAATACTCGTATTCTTCACTTATATTTGTTGAGTATTCTTCTATGTTACTTCAATACTATTAGCTCTTGTTTTTCATGCATCTCTTGTTGGAGCTGTTAGTTTTTCATATGTTATACTCTCATATGTCATTGTTATATACTTGGAGTGTTTATCTTTAAATAAGTTGATTGGTGTTTGGTTGGAAACAGAAAATGCTAAATGTGGTAGATGGTATAATGAAAAGATATACATGCTCTTATGGATTGTTATCTTGTATGTTGTGGTGCTTGGCAATTGTTTTGAGCTCTCAAGTAGATCATGTTTAAGCTTTTATATCATGTAGTTAAAACCTATTAGTGAAGAACTACCGTAAAGCTTGTTGAAATTTGGTTTGCATGTTTGGTATCTCTAAAGTCTAGATATTTTCTGGTAAAGGTGTTTGAACAACAAGGAAGACAATGTAGAGTTTTATAATACTTGCAATATGTTTTTATATACGTCTTGTTGTCATAGTTTATACTTGTGTTTGCTTCAAATAACCTTGCTAGCCAAAGCCTTGTACTGAGAGGGAATGCTTCTCGTGCATCCAAAACCTTGAGCCAAAACCCATGCCATACGTGTCCACCATACCTACGTACTACATGGTATTTCCTGCCATTCCAAGCAAATACTTTGTGTGCTACCTTTTATTCAAAACTTATTATCCTTTATTTGTGTCAATGTTTATTAGCTCATGAGGAAGTATGTGGTATTACGGATATCAACCTTGTCATTTGCTTGTAGACAGACTTTCACAACCGGACTAGTGGCATATACATCCGCTTATCCATTAATTTTGCAAAAAGAGCTGGCAAATAGGGTGCCCAGTCCCAATTAATTACAACTTTAACCGCTGCAATCTCTTCACATTTTTACCCTGATCTAATCAGTCAAGCAATGACAACAGTTTTTAACTATATGTGTAAACAAAAGAGATAAGAGGGATGATCTACCTTGCTGGTAGAAATAACGTCCTTCATGGGAGCCGCTCTTGAAAGTCTGGTTGACAAGGGGGTTAGAGTGCTCATTACCATTCGTTGACAACAACAAACACCTCTCAAAACTTACTTTTATGCTCTCTATATGATTTCAAAAACCTATAAAAACTAAGAAGCTCTAGCACATGCTTGTATCCCTGCTTCCCTCTGCGAAGGGCCTATCTTTTACTTTATGTTGAGTCAGTTTACCTACTTCTTTCTATCCCCGAAGCAAACACTTGTGTCAACTATGTGCAACAATTCTTATATGCTTACTTATTGCACTTGTTATATTTCTTTGTGTTGACTACTATCTATATGATATACATGTTCGAAAGTTGAAAGCCAATGCCGAAACTTATATCTTCCTTTGTGTTGCTTCAATGCTCTTTTGCTTAGATAATATTGCTTTATGAGTTAACTCTTATGCAAATCTTTTTTATGCTTGTTTGAAAGTACTATTCATGAAAAGTTTTACTTATATGATGTAGTTGTTTACTCATTGTCTATTTGTTAGCAAACTATAGATCATTGCCTTGAGTCACTTCATTCATAACATGAGGCTTACATTATATTATGATCAAGATTGTGTTTAAGCATGTCACTTCAGAAATTATTCTTCTTTTATCGTTCTTGCCTACTCGGGACGAGTAGAACTAAGCTTGGGGATGTTGATACGTCTCCAACGTATCTATAATTTCTTATGTTCCATGCTATATTATACCAAGTTATTACATGTTTTATATGCATTTTATATAGTTTTATGCATTTTCTGGGACTAACCTATTAACAAGATGCCACAATGCCAGTTCCCTGTTTTCTGCTGTTTTTGGTTTCAGAAAAGTACTTAAGGAAATATTCTCGGAATTGGACGATTTCTTTTCTGAAGTCCGTTTTTCATCGGGAACGTTCCAGAAAGTCGAACACGAGACGAAGTGGGCGACCGAGGAGCCGCCACCACGTGCTCGCGCGGCAGGCATCCTGGCCGCGCGAGGAGGTGATGTGGGCCCCTCGGGGCTCCACCGCCTTCGCCATTTCGCCTACATATACCCCCCGGAACAAAAACCCTAGGAGGGTGTGCAATATTTCCTCCACGGGTCCAGAACGCCGCCACCATCGAAGACAAGATTCGGGGGACATAAGTCTCTGTTCCGGCACCCTGCCGGGACGGGGAATTGCCCCCGGAGCCATCTCCATCGACTCCACCGCCATCTCCATCACCGTTGCTGACTCCTATGATGAGGAGTGAGTAGTTCTCCCCCGGGGCTGCGGGATCTACGGTCGCTATGTGGTCTATCTCTCTCTCTCTCCCATGTGATCTTTATGTGATCATGAGCTTTGTAATCTAGATGAATATGTGATGCTACTCTTTATCTATTATGCACTCTAGAGATTACTTTAATATGAACTCCGGAGTTATCCACGGTTGTAACGGTGACAGTGTGTGCACCGTGTGTGATTCCTTTATGACATTGTTGGTGTTAGTTTACTCTGACTTTGAGGGTGCTCTTGTAGCCCTACACAATGAATGGTGTTTATCATCCAACATGAGAGTGTTTAAGAGTATTATTTATTATTCAGCTGTGATGTCATTGTTGAGAGTGTCCACTGGTGAAAGTATGATCCCTAGGCTTTGTTTCTAAGCATTAAAACACCGTTTCCAACAAGTTCTGCTACATGTTTGCTTGCTGTCATTTTTATTACAGATTGCAATTACTAATTATAATCATCCATATTACTTGTATTTCACTATCTCTTCGCATAACTAGTGCACCTATACATCTGACAAGTGTATTGGGTGTGTTGGGGACACAAGAGACTTTTTGTATCTTAACTGCAGGGTTGCTTGAGAGGGTTATCTTTGACCTCTACCTCCCTGAGTTCGATATACCTTGGGTGATTCACTTAAGGGAAACTTGCTGCTGTTCTACAAACCTCTGCTCTTGGAGGCCCAACACTGTCTACGAGAATAGAAGCGTGCGTAGACATCAGGGGGTAGAGTGCCCATTACCATTCGTTGAAAACAACAAACACCTCTCAAAACTTACTTTTATGCTCTCTATATGATTTCAAAAACTTATAAAAACTAAAAAGCTCTAGCACATGTTTGTATCCCTGCTTCCCTCTACGAAGGGTCTTTCTTTTACTTTATGTTGAGTCAGTTTACCTACTTTTTTCTGTCTTAGAAGCAAACACTTGTGTCAACTGTGTGCAACAATTCTTATATGCTTACTTATTGCACTTGTTACAATCCTTTGTGTTGACAACTATCTATATGATATACATGTTACAAGTTGAAAGCCAATGCTTAAACTTATATCTTCCTTTGTGTTGCTTCAATGCTCTTTTACTTAGAGACTATTGCTTTATGAGTTAACTTTCATGTGAATCATTTTGATACTTGTTTGAAAGTACTATTCATGAAAAGTTTTTGCTTATATGATGTAGTTGTTTACTCCTTGTTTATTTGTTAGCAAACTATAAACCATTGCTTTGAATCACTTCATTCATAACATGAGCCTTACATTATTATATGACCAAGATTGTGTGAAGCATGTAACTTCAGAAATTATTCTTGTTATCGTTTTACCTACTCGGGACGAGTAGAACTAAGCTTGGGGATGCTTGATACGTCTCAAACGTATCTATAATTTCTTATGTTCCATGCTTATATTATGCCAATTGCTACATGTTTTATATACACTTTTATATCATTTTATGCATTTTCTGGGACTAACCTATTAACAAGATGCCACAGTGCCAGTTGCATGTTTTCTGCTGTTTTTGGTTTCAGAAAAATTGTTAAGGAAATATTCTCGGAATTGGACAAACAAAACGTCAAAGTGCCTATTTTTCTCGGGAGGTTCCAGAACACCGAAGAGGACACGGAGGAGGACCCCGAGGGGCCCACACCCCCTCCCGGCGCGGGTCCCCCCCCCCCCCCCCCCCCGGCCGCGTGAGCACGGGGTGTGGGGCCCTCGAGGCCCTGCCGCCTTCGCCCTTTCGCCTACTTATACCCCCGAAAATACAAGCCCTAGGACGCGCACCTTTTTCCTCCACGAAGTCCAGAGCCGCCGTCGTCAACCCTAGATCGGGAGGGTTCAGAAGCTCTTCCCGGCACCCTGCCGGAGAGGGGAATCATCACCGGAGGGCTCTACATCACCATGCCCGCCTCCGGACTGATGCGTGTGAGTAGTTCATCCTTGGACTACGGGTCCATAGCAGTAGCTAGATGGTTGTCTTCTCCTCTTGTGCTACCATGTTTAGATCTTGTGAGCTGCCTATCATGATCAAGATCATCTTTATGTAATGCTACATGTTGTGTTTGCTGGGATCCGATGAATATTGAGTACTATGTTATTGCTTTATAATATATCTTGTGAGTGCGTTGTTTATGATCTTGCATGCTCTCCGTTGCAAGTAGATGCTCTGGCCAAGTAGATGCCTGTGACTCCAAGAGGGGGTATTTATGCTCGATAGTAGGTTCATGTCTCTATTTAATCTGGGGTAGTGACAGCAAGCTCTAAGATTGTAGATGTACTGTTGCTACTAGGGATAAAACAGTAGTATTTTATCTAAGGGTATTTGTATTACTTACATTACACACATTGCCTAATGCAATAATCTGTTGCTTGCAACTTAATACTGAAAGGGGTGCGGACGCTAACCGGAAGGTGGATTATTAGTCATAGATGCGGTTGGAACGGTCTATGTATATTGTTGTAATGTCCAAATGAATATCACACTAGCCATCATAACTATAGTATATGCATCATTATGCACTTCTTTATTCTGTCAATTGCCCAGCTGTAATTTGTTTACCCGCATGTATGCTATTATTATTATTATTTATGGAGAGACACCACTAGTGAACTGTGGACCCCCGTCCTTTTTCCTTAAACTGATAAACAATCCTACTGCAATCCTGTTACTTTCATTCTCTGCAAACAAACATAATTTTCCACACATACGTTTGATCCTTTGTTACAGCAAGCCAGTGAGATTGACAACCTCACTGTTAAGTTGGGGCAAAGTATCTTGGTTGTGTTGTGTGCAGGTTCCACGTCAACTACTCCAGCAATTTTCTGGCACCGTTGCCACCTTGAGAAGATTCTTAGTTTCCTACCGGTTCGATAACCTTGGTTTCACAACTGAGGGAAATTTGCTGCTGCACTACTTCATACCTTCCTCTTGGGGTTCCCAACAACACCTCACCGGTGCATCAATATTGTGAACCAAGTAAAGATTGTGGCAAGCAAGAAATCCATGGGGCATGCGTATCATCAATCAACCAACAATTTCTCGAGAAACTTTTTTGTTCGGTTCATATCGGTTTTCATCCGGTTTCCCAATAATTAACTCGGTATTAGTCTAGGTTTCTTCCAATTTCCTAGTAGGGTTTGCCTTTAGTCCGATGGGGAGGCGGCTATTGGAAGATGTGAGCTATATTCGGTGGCTGGCGGCGACATTTCTTATCTTTATGGGATCCGGAGTTCAGAGCCAAAGATGGATAGAGGAGGTCTTGCGGCCTACCCTCAAAATAGGTTCTGGGTTGCCTTAGATATGTTCACTCTTGTCTCCATTCTTCTTCTCTCGGGTCACTATGGCGGCGAAGGGGAAAGGGGTTGGATTTGTGCAAGGAATTATCAATGCCGCTTTGGCATAATGGTGTTCATCCTCGATGGTGACGAAACCTTCTTGTCCTACTGCTGACTGTTCTTGATGAAATTAAGGGGGGGATTTTTGTTGAGATATAAATTAAGGGGGGTCAAATTGGCTAATGCAACGATTCTATATGGTATCAGAGCCACGAGGTCTTGAGTTCAAGACCCTGCTCATTACTTTCTACAATTTTGATATCTAGTGTCAGTTGTTGTTGTTTCCGGTCCTCCAACATCGTCTCCGTTATAGATCGTAGCAACGAATCCAGGGGTAGCTCTAACTTTCTCTAATGGTTGTATCGTTGTCTGTGCCTGGAAGCTGCTTGCCATGAGCCGACTATGTCTGGTGGTGGACCACTCGAATGTTTGTTTTTCATATTTTTTCCTTGACACTTTCTATAAAATGAAGGGATTTTTTTACATTTATTTCTTTTGTGGGTCCTAGTGTAATTTGTAAGGCCAAAAGTCATAAACCCTTTGGTCTGCACATACATCAACCAGATGCATATGAGATCTCGATGCATATTGTCTCTATGTGTTTCTTGATTGGCGAAAGACATTTGGTCCCACAACACACATCACTTGATCAAGAAAAGTTTGAAGATAAAATCGCCGCATATGGAACAAGAGGGTCTACACTTTTGTCAAACTACTACAACTGATTTGATTGGATCACCATAGAAGCTGATTAACAAGAACAATATGTATTTGGTGTGAAGCAAGTTGCTCACACTTTATTGGTTGGTATAGTAACCTGTGATGGAGAACTGATTAAAAACAAGTAAAACATCTCCAGAAATTTTTTGTACTTCAGTAATATCTATGTATTCCAAATTAAGAGAACAATAGGCGACATATATCCTGATGTGAAAGGCAACAACGCAATATGGAATGGAAGAATTAGGTATATCTAGTAAACCGTTTGTTTCCTTCTTTTTCAACGTGTACACTAACAGGATGATAAAAAACGATTTGAAATTCAGTGGTAAGAAGAGAGGGAGAGAGAGAGAGAGAGAGTTGATTATGGGGCCAATAATTTTCAAGGTGAAAACACAGTCATGTGGCATTAGCTCATAGTAATGGAGACATAATGAATTCTCACTTAGCTCTTGTCGTTTTTTTTCTGGAACAATGAAATCTGAGGCTGAATTGAGTAGGCCTTGGCTAGTAGCAGGTGAGCATAGCTTGAATGGGGCACCTAATCTTTATTTCGCTATTATTAAGGTAAACACAATCTTAAAAGGCTTAAGGATGTGGTTATCTTAATAATAAGACCTTCACATTCGCAAAAAAAAGACCTTCTCATATCATTAACACATATGAAACTTAAAGCCCAAGTTTAAATTTATAAGGATTCTGGTCATGTTCTCGTGTTTATGACATGTATTTCATAAAATAGTTTCATATTTATTTTATTTAAATTGTCGGCCATCCAAAATTGCACATCACTTGGTCAATTTTTTTATAAAATGGAAAATCTATTGTCCCCACACTAGTTGGATGCAAAATAACGTAAGACAAAGATGAAAGTTGGATGAAGATCTTATAAGGTAGAAAAGAACATAATGTTGAGTAAGATGACAATGGACACGTCATGTTCAAAACACAGCAAATTCAAGTCATCTCTTTGACAGCCACGTATTTGTCTCCACCTTTTTCACTAAACAACATTTGAAAACTTTGGCTGCAAGCAGAGTGCACATTTCCACTTTAAAAGGTAGTTGGATTCTATTAGTGGGGACCTTGAGAGTGATGTGGCAGGCGCACATTGCAATATTTGCATGGTAGGAGGAAATGAGTGATTAAATTAGTGCACGTGAGCACTGGACGTTGACTCGGTCGTGGAGAGTTCGACTATACACCGGAATGTTGCCGAAGAAGACACGCACACATTTGCGCAAGAGCTATTGCAGTTTTTCCAGTTTTTCTGTCCCCATATCACTATCACTTGTAGGTTCATGATTAATTCCACCGTGGCAATCCTATAGTCACTTACTACTACCTCTGATCCTAAAAAAGTGTCGTGGGCTGTAGAAGAAAGTTGTACACAGACAGTTCATTCCCCACGACATTTAAATAGGGTCGGAGGGAGTAGTATATTACAACCTCTTTTATGGTTGGGTTTCTTGCACTATGGGACACAAAATTTATCTTACACGATGACCAAAAAACATGACCTTGTAAAACTACGAATATATCTGAATTAATTCAAGGGAAAAATGGAGCAAAGAATTACTAGTGAAGCTCAAAAATAAAGTTATACAGTATGGTAACTTCTCTTATATCAGTAGATGGCAGGATTTAATTCAAATCACAATCCTACTGTAGTTCCTTTGTACTACTCCGTATGATATAAGCTCAAACTGCATCCAAATATGCATTTTTTTTTAAACGAGGCAAAAGCTTTGCCTTTATATTGATATAGAAGAAGAAGAACAAGTTGGACAGTTTATATGGAAAACCGTCCAAAAACCATACAACACAACACCCCACGCCGTCCCCAAGGCCACGCTCCAAAAAAACAGGTCGACGACCATGTTGCCCTAACAAACCATGGCCGACACCAACACGGCGGAGGTGACCTCAACGCAAAGAGAAAACCCGGAGCCGCCGCTCCGACATCCACACCGGCCCCAAGGCCACGCCCCTAAAACGAGTCGACGACCATGTTGCCCTATCAACCACGACCGACACAAGCACGGCGGAGCCGAGCTCAACGCAAGACGAAATCCGGAGCCGCCGCTCCGACATCCATGCCGGCTCCAGAGCCGCGCACCACCTAGCCGAAGACGAAAACTCGCCGCCGCCGACCACCAACTGCCTCCACTAGTCCCCATAGCCGATGGAACATCCAAAGCGAGGCCCCAAGAGGCAAGCGACACAGAAGCGCCGCCCCCGCCCGACCCCGCGTGGGGTCTAGGGTTTCCCCCGGAGAACCCGGCGTGGAGAAGCAACAACACCACCTCGACGACGCCTTCAAGAAGGACGCGGCGCCCGAGGGCGTCGCCGTCGTCGGCCAACCAGGGCAAGACTTTCGCCCGGCGGTGTGTCGCAAACCCCGCAACCGCCCGTCGAGGATCGTCCAGTCCGCCAAGCCGCATGCCACAGCCACCGCAGCACCTCAAGCCACGGCGGTTACCGCGCCAACCACGTCCCGGGGCCGCCGCCCCGGCATCCCCTCGTCCAGCTCCGCAGCAGCCGACGCCAACCCGAGTTGGAGGCGAGGAACCATCAATCTTTTAGCCGGAGCTCCGCACCATGCGGAGACACCGAGAAAAAGAAGAACGACACCTCCGAGCACCACGCCGGGAGGAGAACCGACGCCTCCAAACTCCGGCCGCCGCGCCGCCCCATGGCAGCCGCGCCGACCGCCGCACACCCACAGCTCCGGGGCCGCCGCCCCGGCTTCCTCCACTCCGGCCACGCCCCAGCCAGAGCCTCGCCGTGCCGCAGCCCTGCCCTGCCGCAGCGCAGCCACAGCCCGCACGCACCCCACACCGGCGCAGCCGAGCCGGCCCGAGCAGCCCCGCGTCGACCCCCGCCACCGCGAGCACGCCTCCTCCGCAGCACCCGAGCAGCACACCCCGCCCTCCCGTCGCTGCGCAGCAGACGCGCGCCCAACTCCCGCCCGACGGGCCCAGATCGGGCCCGCCAAGCCCATCTGGCGCGCCACACCTCCGGCGGCGGCGCCACAGCCTCCCCGCGCCGCGCCGCCTCCTGCCGCCCGCGTCCGGCCGCGACCTCCACCCGAGCCCGCCGGCTCGGCATCCTCCGTCCAGACAGCCGCCGCCCCCACGGGCCGGTCGCCACCAGCTGAGAGCGAGAGCCTCCCCCCGACCACCTTTGTGGCAGCGGAGGGGTGCTGCCACCGCCGCGGACGAGGCCGGCGGCGGCAGCAGCAGGGTGGCTCCGACGGGAGGCTCGAGAGGCGCCGGAGAGGAGCGCCCCTAGCGCCGCCTGGGGGGGCGACGCGAGGGGAGGGGAGCGCAATGTTTTCGTTTTTCCGAAGGCATTTTTCTGTTCGAAATGCCCCCATAATTATTCTTATGATCATACACCCTTTTCCACCACACACAAAGCACTAAAATGCAGCAGCCTTAATATATATTTCTGTTTAAAGGAAGAAACACGGAAGCGTTTGCTCCAAATCACATAGTGCCATATAGGTATCTAGCTAAGCTGTGTTTGATCCTCTCTGTCGTTAACCGTACATAGTGTAGTGCCCATCAAAATTGAAACACTGATGGATTTACTAGTGGGAGCAGTGTAAGTAGCCGACTACTTGATGTCTTGATCCTTGCAGAATTGGGGCCATCCTTGGTGGTGCAGCTAGCCTCACCATGTTGATGTCATCTTAGCACAGCTTGTGTCTGAGTGTGATCTATTGCATCAAAAGAAAATAAGTGAAAAGGCTAAAGATAAATGTTGGTCCTCTACTGGGTACACATGCCGGCCAAGTTGATTTGTTCCCAATCCCGATCATCCTCTTTGTATGCTGAATAAAGCAACGGATGCCACTGAGTACTGAGAGGTTCCGATTTGTGAAGTAGTCAAAACCTCCAACGGATGGACGTCAGTGCGGTGTTGTACAACCGTCCCAATCAGCTCAAGACGGTCGACAGCATCTTAAAATGTGTATGGGCAAAAACTGGATGTGGACGGGAAAGGAAAAACGCAAGATCCTGGTTGGTTGTTTTCTCCACTTCCTGCTGCAAAAGGTGCCTTGGTCAATGCAAGCATCTAACTATATATCCTGATGGATCGATGGCAACCTCGGCATGGTTGGATGGATGGGATGCAGAGACGGTGAACCAAGTGAAAAGATTGTGGCAAGCAAGCAATGACACTGACACGTACGGGTATCAGTTAACCAGAATGATGAACAAATTCACCAATATATCCAGCAGTTCCTGAAGAAAACAGATAGCATCACTTCATGCATGGCTTATATATATATATATATATTAGCAAGAACAAAACCTGGAAAATGTAATCTTGTTTTGTTCCTTGAACCGAAGAACATACCTGTCGTAAGCAGTGACCAGGTGTGGCAGCAAAAAAAAATAACTGAAAAATTAAATATGCTTTCATTGAGAGTTGAACTCAAGACCTCCCGCTTACTAAACGGGTGCTCTAACCAACTGAGCTATGAAAGCTGGTTGGCGCAATTGATTTCTGGACGTATAAGAAGCATCCAGATGCCGACCACGCAGTACCACCCCAGCCCAGCGGCGGCACGTCACGTCCCTCTTCTTCTGCTTCTCCGGCAATGGTGCGCCGAGAGGACTGCATTAATTGCCGGCGGACAGAGCAGAGCATGGTGGTGTGATGCTTGAACAAGGCCTTCCACGTACGCTTCTGGATTCATAGAGCCCTTCTCCAATCGATCGTCAGTTCCTCCAGTAGTATTTGGATCCAGCCCAACGAAGAATTTAGCGTTAAGAATAAACGTACTATATTGGTATTGGTTAGCTACTTAGCTCGGTGACAGCGTCCCAACGAAGAATTTAGCGTTAAGAATGACCTACATTCGTTTCGCGCGCGCGGGAAGGCAACAAAGTTTTTTACCTTAGCTAGACCTTGCTGGTGCCACCTCCACCTGAATGGAAGGTCTAGGCGGCGGATGTCGTAAGAGTACCATGGCTCAATCTCCGTCCTGGTGTTACTACCATGGCTGACACGATCGACTAGCATTGGGGAGTCTATATATAGTGTTCTTAAAAGGCTGAAAATGGAACACGTACGACATCTATAGCTAAATTCTATACACATCATGCATTGTTTGGATTTCCACAGAAGAATCATATCTACAAAGACTCAAAGAGTGTTTCGTGCAAAACCATAATATATAGAAGGAAAAAATAAACACAAGATTGCTTAATGGCATAATATATAGAAAGAGTGTTTCCACAAGAATCCATCAATCGTCCTTCTACGTGTGTGTACGTAGCTTATGAATCATGAGGCACACACGACTGCTTAATGGCACGGGAACCACGTGAATCCACCGAAGCAACATGTCCTAAAGAAAACTGAGTGAATTAATCCGTCATGTTCTCCGAGAAAAAAGTTAAATGAGGTATTTAATTTTGACTGATATCACACCCGTTTAGGTCCTCTCACGTATAATATTGAACATGACTCACGAAACAAGCGATGCAAGATCAATCTAGTACCTAATAAAGGTCCGCAACTACGACACGTGTACATGCATATAATTAGGGATGCTAACTGTATCTAACATCCCCCTCAACACTTATTTTCACCTCCTTCTCAACATATATTTCATCTCACAGATAAGAATGTATGAGTTTTATGTTTCTCTCCTCGGCTATCTATCGTGTGAGCTTTCACGATTGCTTTTATTGCACACAGCTATGTCACTTAATTATAATGTTTGTCAATGATGAAACTGAGAATTAAATTTGTACTCGATAGGGGCGATACATTAAACCAAAATTCATGTGGCAAGTTCTGTCGTGGTGGTATCACGGCAGATGCCATAGGATGGCTAAAAGTGTGGGGCCGATGGACGCTGGTGGATCCGGGGAGGGCTAGCGAGCTAAGGAGCTCACACGAAGGACGACACGGAAACACCCAAACCGACTAGAGGGAGAATGAAACCGCAGGAACACACGAAGAACACACTCTAAACCACAAGCAACCACAAACACACACGATGTACCCAGGTTCGGGGCCCTCGTGAGGAGGTAACACCCCTACTCCTGCCTTGCTTCTCTCTATATGTGTCACTCAAGATCTACAAAGGTGCTCCTTGAGCTGTTTTGCCTCTCTCTCTAGGATGAACTCAAGAACAAGGGTGAATTACTCAGGAAGGAGGAGTAAATGCTCTAGCAGTGAATGAGACTATAGTTCTGGCCCTCTTCCTCGTCCCCTCGTCCCACAGGGGGAGTTATGGCGCTATATATAGAGTTCCTGCCGGGTTGTCCGGGAACCCTAATTCCTCCGGGCCCCCCAGACAACAGCACCCGTCCAACGGTAATGTCGACACCTCTACCACGACCTAGACGCCGGGCTATCCGACATAGGCCGGGGTAGGCCATGATGCCTCTTGCTGCAGCCGCCGCCGTCCTAGATGATGACGCTTCCCCTGCCAGAGACAGGACGTGCCTTCTCCATGCCTTGTCTCCTGTCAGTCCGTTGCCAGCACAGAGGTATAGTCACGTCGCCCTTGTCTTGTGCCCTTTGTCCCGCGCCCGTGTCAGACGGGAGGTGACCTTTCCTCCGTGTCAGACGGGTCAGTGTCCTGCACCTGTACTTGCCCTGCACTTGTACTTGCCCTTGACTTGTTGCCCGACATGCGATATGTCGGACACATCCTCCTATCCCGGCATAAGTATACCGGGCTTCTCTCCGTGCGCCGGCATGGTTATGCCGGGCCCGGACCTCCGACATACCTCACCCGGCCCGAACATGTATGTCGGATCCTCCTTCCTGCACAACACATATAGATAGAGATCTCGGACATGGTTATGTCGGTTAGAACATGTCGGCTACCTCCGACACAAGACTAAGTCGGCCAAACATACAACTTGGTCTGGCTGGGACCCCTTGCCTTAACCCTACCCGGGGGTAGCCCCCCGACACTAGTCCCCGAAGCTGGTGTAGTCCTACAGCCTTGGATGAAGGGCTGCATCAGCTTTAACCTGACAACTGCCTTGAACCAAAAGCCGGCATAACTATGCCGGGCAACTTGATTGCTCTGACTTGCCCAAGTCGGTCAGTCAAGGCCCTGCGACACCACGATGTCGGCCTGATGAGAAAACTCCGGCATGCCTGTCCTGACTTACTGTCAAAATCATCCGACATGGCCATCTCGGTTTGTCACCGAGTTCTTAGCCATCCCGGGTTATTGTTCCGGTACCCTTGATATCACTGAATCTTTGTCTCAGATCTTCGCCAAGACGTGTCACACATACGCTGCCCCATTCCGAGAAACGCGCCACGCGGTCTAACACGCTGTCCCGAAAACACCGTGCTGGTCCCACCAGCCGTCATATCTAACAGGCACTCGAGTAGTTTGAGCACCCGAGGCGCCTCCTCGATTCCTGGGCTGGCGACCGCACCCGATCCGCAGCCGACGGTTGCCATTCTGTAACCCACGGTGCGGCCGATCGTGTGGCCACAACCGCTCCACTCGCGCCAACCGCCGCACGCACGATCCCACGATCGGCTCGAAACCAACGGGCGGGAAAACCTAGCAACTGCCTCTTCTCCTTCCCTCTTAAATACGGCGGCGGGGTTCCTCTCCTTCCTCCGCATTCTCTTCTCCTTTGCTCCCCTTCTGCTCCCGAGCGAATCGCCGCCGCGACGCACGCCGCCTACGCACCGCACGCCGGGGAGCTCGACGCCGGCGACCGAAGTTCGCCTCGCTGCCGTCGGGACGAGATCCTCTCGCTCTACGGCACCAATCTCCACGGTAAGGTTCCTCCCGAGGCTTGAACAGATTGAACCGCGGCTCGGCCAAACCTAGTTCATCCCCCTTCTTCGGTAGAACAGGTTAGAACCAGTGTTAATTTCTCCGCAGATCATTGTTTCCGTCATCACAACACCGCTATAGGTTTCTCTTCACCAGATCTCGCCATACCTTTTCAATAGCGATTCACCATTGTACTGCTAGCGGTTCTTCCTTGCTAGAACCATTTAACTTCCTTTTAAATGGTCTCGGTAGATCTTCTTCCATGCTACTCGGGCGTAGATTTCAGTTTATTGCCGGGATTCGCCGACTGTTATCCGACTTACCCCCTACCTCGGGCTATTGCCCGGTATCTGTTTTGCAGATCCGCCGACATGTCTTCAAGCCATACCTCCGAGCAATCCGACATATTCGCCGAAGGAATCCGTGGGGGATGGGAAGGCTCGGACGTCGTGCAAGACGACCTTGACTGGCTACGTCGCACGCGTCGCGTCCCGGCGCCCATCATATGCCGGATTCCTGGCGAGGAAGTGGAACCCGCGCCCCAGGAAGGAGAGCGCGTGGTGTTTGTCGCGCACTTCGAGCGCGGCTTCGCCCTTCCGACAAGCAGGTTCTTCCGAGCCTTTCTTGACAAGTTCGAGCTACAGCCGCACCACTTGCCGGCAAACTCCATCACGGTCCTCTCGGCATTCGTCGCCTTCTCCGAGGGCTATCTCGGCCTATGGCCTCTGGTCAGCCTCTGGGCGAAGTACTTCGTGCTTCGGAAGCAAAGCATTCCGAACAAGGGCGTGAAGGACAAGGAAATGACGGCATGCGGGGCTGCCACCATTGCCGCCCGGAAGCTCTCCGACTTCCCCAAGGTCACCGGGTTGGAGTCCTGCCGCAAGTGGCAGCGCAGCTTCTTCTACGTGAAGAATCCGGACTCCGCCGACAATGCCAAGGGGTATGATTTCCTCAACCTCCCAGAGTTCCGACTCGACCCGCCCTATTCCCAGGCGAACTGGGGCTGGGATCCGTCGGGCAGCGACGCAGAGACCCAGGCCATCCACAACCACTTGCTCTCCATCAAGGACGATCTGACGGCGGATGACCTCCTGAGGACCTTTGTTGCCCGCCGGATAAGCCCCCTGCAGAACCGGGTGCACAAGATCTGCCATATGAGTGGGCCCCACGACCCAACTCGGATCAGCCCGTTCGAGTTGGACAAGCCGGCGGTGCGCAGACGTGTTCGAGCCATCGCCCAAACCTCCATGGGAGACGACTGGGAATGGGGACTTGAACCCCACAGTCGCGCCAATCCTCCACCCAAGGTAAGCTCTAGCTCTTCCTCTCCGACCTCACCATGCAACCGACACAGCAGCTATATTACATTCTTGCCTTTCTTGTTTCCTTAGTCATTTCCCGCCACCTTCCTTTTGCAACGGTTTGACCGTCAAGCCCGGGAGGACAAGAGGTGGGCCAATGGTGGTTGGCGGGCAGACAATGCCGTGCCGGCAACTCCGCTCACCGAGGACCCGGATGACGAGGACCACTTGTCGATCCCGGTCTCCCGCACCTCCGGCCCGGGTAAGCCTCGAACTCGGTCTTGTCCCCAAGACGAATCTGACGACGACGACTGTGTGATGCTAGAGATCACACACGCCACTCCCTTGGCCTGTGCTGACCCTCTGCCTCCAACACCAGCCGCGCCGACCACCCAAACAGCTACGCGCAAGCGCGTGGGAGCCGGCACCTCTGCCGCGGACAACCCGGGGGCCAAGAAGGCCAAAATTACCAAGAAACCTTTCCGCAAGAAGATCCCGACCGCTGCCGGGTAAGCCTCCTTTCTTTCGCCTTCCGACCTCTTTGCTTTATTCCTTCTAACCTTTTACTCCACGTTCAGAGCCCCGCTTGAGCTCGACCAGAACGAGCCGGCGGCCCCGACAAACGTCGGAGTTGGCAGCCCCTCCCGGGCGACACCTGCGGCTGCCGACTTAGCTGGGTCCGACGCCTCCCCGTCGACACTTAAGACGGCAGCGGAAGCGAGCCGAGCCAGCCCGGACCGAGATGTCGGGGCTGGCGGTAACCAACCGCGTCCCGCTGCCGCATCCACCAAGACCACGGCGATGCCGGACGCACCCCCTCAGCACCCAACGCCGCCGGAGTCACAACCCTCTGCTGCAAGCAAGCAGCCCTCTGCACCACCACAATGCCGGGCACCACCCAAGGCCGGCAAGAAGAAAACTGCTCCGACCCCGGATCAGTTGGCGGCCAAGAAAGGTCAGCCTCCTCCGGGTAAACTCAAAGTGGTGCATCCTCCCCGCATCGCCGTTAAGACGGCGGCCCTGCGCATGCTGGAGGCCACTGTCGACCGGGTTGCTAGCGCTGCCGACTTGGAGAGCTCAGGGTTCCTCACACCTAGTGCTGACTCTTCAGGTTCGATGGAGCAGTATAATACGGATTGGAATGCCGCCGACATCAGCGAGGCTACCTCTTCCGACCCGAGTATCGACCACCCGGCTGGGCCCGGGAAAGTCGCTCAGTCTCTGCATGCACTTCAGTCTGCAGTCCTTCACCTGACAACAGCCGCAGAGGTAAGCTCTTCCACATCCACTATCTCCAGTCCCCGAGGTTTTGGTCGAATGGTTAAGACTCGACCGAGTTAAGACCATTCGGCGAAAAACTTCAACAACCAACTTGCTCTAACACCTCGCTTTTTATTGCAGTCATGCAGCAAAGAACGCACCCGGGTGTTCCAAAGGCTGTTGGTCGAGCATGGGTCCCTCCGGAGGCGGTTCAAAGAGCTCCAGGCTGCGCACCAGGACCATGGTACACTTCCTTGTTTCTGAAACATCTTTCCTTTCTCTAGTTTGCCTTTACATTTATCACCGACTTGTCGCCTTTTTCAGCCGACACCGCCGCCCGAGTTGCCGCCGAGCACCAGCTCGAGTTGGAGAAGGAGTGGGCCAATTCAACTCGGCTTCAACAAGAACTGGAGCAGGCCAAGATTGAGAAGGCCGAGTTGGAGAAGACCCTGACGGACGCCGTACGGACTCAGGGTGAAGTGCTCGAGCAAACTGAGTCTCGCGCCACCTTGGCCGAGAAAAAGCTCAACGCCCTCAAATCCCAGTGTGACCTCTGGCTGGCCGAACTTAAGAAGATTAATGCCCAGATGGACAGTGAGTTCCTCCAAACTCTTACTTCTTCTTGCCTGACTCTCTTGCCGACATTCACATTATACTGGCCCGCCTTCTAACTCATCAACAGCTTTCTTCTCCGCAGAGCACTTCTCCCACACGCACGCCGTCGCTGTGAAGGCCATCAACCGGGCGCGTGCGAAGAGGGCTGAAGCCGGCCCCATCTCTGGAGAGTGGGACGTAGAAGACCATCTCGTAGCACTTAATGCGCGCCTCGCGCCGCTTAAGAGTATCGGGACGGAGCTTCTCGACGCCGGCATTCACGTCTACCGGAAGCTCTGGCCTGGCGCCACGCCTCCGGACAATGTGTCCGACCTGGCCCAGGAGCTGATGAAGACGGAAAGGCGCCTCCGAGAATGGCGGTCTTCCGCCGCTCGTGCCGGTGCGGACCAAACCCTCTCCTTCATACTATCCTGGTATGAGGGGATCGACCTTCAGAGGGTGCGGGCGCAGCGCGAGAACTCGGCGTGGACAACCGATTCGGCCAAGATCCAGCTTCGGCGAGACGCGGCGCACTACTTCGCCGGCTACTCACAGCCCCATCAATACATCGAGGGCGAAGTCTACTCGGATGACGAAGATTACGCCGACGACGTTGAGGACGAGGAGGAGGACGATGAAGAAGAAGCCCAAGGCAACCTCCCCGACACCTCCAAAACCTCCGGCAAAGCCCAGTCATCCGGGAAGGCTTCCACTTCGGGGACCGCCGATGTAGCCAGCCAGGACGCCGCCGCCGACATCACCAAGTCGGCCTCGACTGACCAGCCGAGAATCGCCGTTGAGGCCACCGTCGAGCTGGGAGCTGCCGACACCACCGCGACTACCGATATTCCTGCTGCCCAGTCTCCTGTGTAAAACTCTAGAGAACAAATCTATCAAATCCCCGGAATGCCGGGTTCATATGTAACATATACAATTTTAAGTAGAATACTTTGCTGTTTGCCTTATTGAATCGAGCATGTACATAGTTATGTCGGATCATTTTACACCGAGTCCCCGAGTTTACTTTCTCGTTTACTATACTTAGTGATTTTTGCTCTTGTCTACCATACAGGCGTTCGACAGTCGAGTCACAAAATCACGACTATAGCATACGGTACTAGAGAATACCCGAGTTAAGGTTCAAAAGTATTCGACATAACGGAGGAATAATTGAAAGACGGGGTTAACACACAACACGTGCCGAATTGCTTTTACACCGAGTCCCCGAGTTCATTTTCGTGTTTACCACCTTCCACTATCTTTGCTCTTGACTACCACTTTGGGCATTCGTCAGTCGAGTCACAAGATCATTTCACATAGCATACATTACTTAACTTTGAAACAAGGTTGAAAATTCATTCGGCACGTGGGCAACAGGTACGAAAAAGACACGGCAGTCCCCGAGTTTCACCTCGAGACGCCGGCATTCAGTTATCAAGGGACTAACCAAAATACAAACAGAGATAAATGTCAGGCAGTCCCCGAGTTTACCCCGGAGTGCCGACATGCGAAAAAACATAAGAAAAGAAGCACCATCCGGATAAGGCAGTCCCCGAGATTCAATCTGGGGCGCCGGCATTTCATTCAGAAGGAACTGAGATACATACATTTTGCCTTTTATGCAAAAAAGGGACGAAGCAAGGCTACATTCCATGGTTGTTTGGTCTCCTCACCGGCTCTATCCATCACACCTTTTCTAGCTTCCTGCGCATCTACAAGATAATATGAGTCATTGTGCAGGGCTTTACTCACCACAAAAGGTCCTTCCCACGGAGGGGATAATTTGTGCATGCCGGCAGTTCGCTGTATCAGTCTCAGTACCAACTCTCCTTCTCTAAACACCCGGGGGTGCACCTTCCGGCTATGATAGCGTCGGAGGCTCTGCTGGTATATCGCTGACCGAGATAGGGCCAACTCTCTTGCTTCCTCAAGCAAGTCGACATCATTCTCTCGAGCTTCTCTTGCCTCGGTCTCTGTAAACATCGCCACCCTGGGCGAGTCATACTGTATGTCGGTTGGCAACACTGCCTCAGCACCATACACCATAAAGAATGGGGTGTACCCGGTGGATCTGTTGGGCGTGGTCCGGAGACCCCACAGGACCGCCGGTATTTCCTCTATCCAACACCCCGGAGTCCGCAGGAGAGGTTCTATCAACCGGGCCTTTACGCCGGCCAGCACCAACGCGTTGGCCCTTTCAACCTGTCCATTTGCCTCCGGGTGCGCCACCGAGGCCACATCAAGTCGGATTCTCTTATCCGCACAGAACCGAGCAAACTCCCCTACTGCAAAATTGGTGCCATTGTCCGTGATAATGCTGTGCGGGTAACCGTATCTCAGTATGATATCCTTCAAAAATGAGACGGCTGTAGCTCCATCACATTTCCGAATTGGCTTCACCTCGATCCACTTGGTGAACTTGTCCACCATGACTAGTATATGAGTCATGTTGCCCCGCGCCGGCTTGAATGGACCCACCATATCCAAGCACCATACCGCAAACGGCCATGTGATGGGGATAGTTTTCAGTGCTGCCGCCGGCATATGTATTCTGTGTGCAAATCTCTGGCAACCTCCACATTTTCGGACAATATCTTCTGCCTGTTGCAGAGCCGAAGGCCAATAGAACCCATGTCGGAAGACCTTTGCCACCAGTGCCCTTGAGGAAGCATGGTGACCGCATTCACCTTGATGTATCTCGAGCAGCATTTCTTGCCCCTCCTCCGGGTCAACGCAACGCTGCAGCACTTCAGTGACACTTCTCTTATACAGCTCTTGATTGATTACCGTGTAAGCCTTGGCCCTCCTTATCACCTGCCGAGCTTCCACTTCCTTCTCCGGCAGGGTTCCATATACCATATATGCCATGATGGGCTGCGCCCATTCCGGTACCTGCCTCACCGGGAAGACTGGGGCATCTATTTCCATAGGATCGGCCGACATCACCTCTGCCGACATACCTGGTACAGTCCCCGAGTTTATCCAAATGCTCCCGACATCAATCTCCATGGGCACGGCTTCTGTCTCCGAGCTCTTCGGGATAAATATGGACTCCGACTCGGGTGATGGCTTGATAGACGGTTTCTTCAAGTGTTCCAATGCTATGCCGGGTGGGATCACGTCCCGCGAAGACCCCAGCTTGGACAATACATCCGCAGCCTCATTCTCTCCCCGGGGTATATGCTTGAACTCGCACCCTTCAAAAAACCCGGAGATTTTCTGCACATGGAACCGGTATGACGCCATGTTGGCATCCAAGGCGTCCCAATTTCCCGACACCTGCTGGACCACCAAATCCGAGTCACCATAACATTCTACCCGCCGTATGCCAATTTCCTTAGCAACATTGAGGCCGTGCACGAGTGCTTCATACTCGGCCACATTGTTGGATGCCGAGAAATGAATTTGGAGTACGTATTTCAGTACATCCTGCTTCGGGGAGGTGAGGACCACTCCGGCACCCAACCCGATCTTTGCCTTGGACCCGTCAAAATGCATCTTCCAGAAATTGAAGTCGGGCGGGGGAGGCTCATATTGCATCTCGGCCCAATCCACCAAGAAGTCCGGCAGCGCCTGCGACTTAATGGCGTCCCTTCTTTCGTAAGTCGGGGCGTAGGGGGACAGCTGGATGGCCCACTTGGCAACTCGGCCGCTGGCATCTTTGCACCCTATAATCTCGGACAAGGGAGCCTCGCTCACCACTGTAACCGGATGCTCTTGAAAGTAGTGCTTCAACTTGGTGACCGCCAGGTATACACCATAGGCCATCTTCTGGTAGTGCGGGTAATTCTGCTTGGAGAGGGAGAGTACCTCACTCAGGTAATACACGGGCCTCTGTACCACCTTTTCACCTTCTTCTCTTTCCACCACCATTACCACACTTACAACCCGGTTGGTAGCCGCGATATAGAGCAACATCGGCTCCTTGGGCAACGGGGATGCCAACACTGGTGTACTTGAGAGTGTCTTTTTTAAGTCATTAAAAGCTGCATCTGCCTGCGGCGTCCATATAAATGTTTTACTCTTTTTCATGAGTTGATATAAAGGCAAGGCTTTCTCTCCTAACCGACTTACGAACCTACTCAGGGATGCCAGACATCCGGTGAATTTTTGTACATCCTTAAGGCGAGTTGGTAATTTCATGCTTTCAATAGCTCGGATCTTGCCCGGGTTAACCTCTATACCCCGGCTAGATACCAAGAAACCGAGTAATTTTCCGGCCGGCACACCGAAGGTGCACTTATCCGGGTTAAGTTTCATCCGGAATTTCCTCAAGTTAGCGAATGTTTCTCTCAGATCCTCGATCAGAGTGGATTTCTCTTTTGTTTTTATGACTATGCCGTCGACATACACCTCTGCATTCCGACCTATTTGGTCATGCAAGCATTTCTGCATGCACCTTTGATAAGTGGCCCCGGCATTTCTCAACCCGAAGGTCATAACACGATAGCAATAAGCCCCGTACGGGGTAATAAAAGCAGTTTTTAATTGATCAGCCGGGTTCAAAGGTATCTGGTGAAAACCAGAATACGCATCTACAAAAGACAAAAGCTCACACCCGGCAGTGGAGTCGATCACTTGATCTATCCGGGGGAGCGGGAAAGGATCTTTCGGGCATGCTTTGTTGAGGTTGGTGAAGTCGATGCACATGCACCACACCTTGACCAGGAGAGGGTCATCCTTCTTCTTCTCTACCAGGACCGGGTTAGATAACCAGTCCGGGTGCAGTACTTCCATCACAAATCCAGCCGCAAGTAGTACGGCTAGATGTTCCATGATTGCAGCTCTTCTCTCGTCCGAGAGACGTCTTGTCGGTTGCTTCACCGGCTTTGCATCCGGCCTCACGAATAATGAGTGCTCAGCCAACTCCCTCGGAACTCCTTGAAGGTCGTCATTTGACCAAGCAAAGACATCCCGATTCTCACGGAGGAAGTCAGTGAGCTCGCCTTCCTATTTACTGTCCAGGCTGGTGCCGATAATCACCCGGTGCTCTAAGTTAGCCGGGTCCACTACGACCTTCTTGGTCTCCTTTGGTGGCTGGAAGGAAGCATGCTGCTCCGGGTTTGTTATCCCGGGCACACCGAGTTGTGAGGCTTGGGCCAGCGTTACCACTTGCTGGATTCTCTTCTTCTCCTCGGCTATGACCAACGACTCGGCCAAGCACGAGCCGGCAGTAGCACACTCGATCGAGCGCTTGTAGTCCCCCGCGATGGTGATTATGCCATTCGGACCTGGCATTTTCATTTTCAGATAGCCCATGTGAGTGGAGATCATGAACTTGGCCAGAGCAGGTCGGCCAATCAGGGCGTGATATGGACTCTCCAAGTCCACCACCTCGAACTCAAGACTCTCGGTCCGGCAGTTCTCCCGGGTCCCGAACAACACATCTATCCAGATCTTGCCCATAGGCGAACAAGAAACCCCTGGCACAATGCCATGGAAAGTCGTGTGGGTCGGCAACAGCGTGTTCAGGGACACTCCCAACTTCAGCATCGTGTCCTTATACATGATGTTAATGGCACTGCCATTGTCAACCAGAACTCTGCTGAACCGGACGTTGATACTCGGCCCGATGAATGTCGGGTCCACCACCAAGGCGTAGCCTCCCGGCTTAGGCATAACCCGGGGGTGATCCTTCCGACCCCAGGTGATTTCCATCTCGGACCAGTGCATGAACTTGGTTACCGCTGGCATGACGGCATTCACCTCCAGAGCGCGCTGGCGCTGGCTTTTCTTGTCAGTGGGCTCGGTTACGAAGACCACGTAACTCTGATGAGCCTCCTGATAGTCACCCTGGGGGTACCTGCCCTGGTTGCTGGGATCGACACGGTTGTTACCCCGGACGTTCACCACGTTTACTGGCCTTGCCGGCGGTCTCCTCTGGACTGGCGGGTTAACCCGGACAGCATTGGCCCCACTTACAGGTGCCGGCGGTCTTGGCGCTGCGGGTTTTTCGGGGGCAGTTACCAGAGATCCCCCCGGAGCACCTTCTTGCCGCATGCGCTGATACCAGCTGCACTGCCGAGTTGTGTGGTTGGCCGGTCGGTTGGGCTCGAAAGTATGATAGCAGCAGGGCTTGTCCAGCATCTCCTCATACGTCAAGGGCTTCCTCTGCTCGGCCCAAGTTTTCTTGACTTCTGCCCAACCCTGACCATCAGTCTTCTGCCGCTGGTTGTTACCGGTATTGCCTCGTTCACCGGTTACCGCCGCTACCTGCTGCGAGGCATAGCGAAAGTCGGGCTCCCTCCTTTTTTGGCCAAAATCATGCCGGTCACTGTTTCTGCCCTGCCCGGACCTGTGGTTTCCCGAGTTCCTCCTACTCGGTTCTCCCGAGTCCAGCTGTGGTTGCATTGGATCGCCGAGGGCATAGCTGTCGGCAATTCTCATCGTCTCGGCCAAGGTGGCCGGCATTTCCCTCTGAAGCTTCTGCCAAAGCATGGATCCATGTCGGCATCCCTGCGCAAACCATGAGATGGCTTGGGCCTCCACAACTCCTTCGCAGGAATTGCGAATGGTGCTCCACCGAGTCAAGTACTCTCGGTCAGTCTCATTGTCCCTCTGCCTGCACATTGCAAGCTGCTGAGGTCGGTTTGGTCTCTTGTAGGTACTGGAGAAGTTGCTGACAAAGGCTTCCTCGAAGTCCAGCCAGCTGTTAACACTTCCCTCCCTCAAATTGTTCAGCCAGATTCGGGCCGGTCCCTCAAGCATCTGCGGGATATACCGTACCGCCCATCGGCGATTTTCTCCGGCAATGTGCACTGCTGTCACATAGTCAGTCAGCCAATCCTCTGGCTTGGAGCTGCCGTCATAGGTCTTGGCTCCCCTGTTCAACTGAAAGTGGGGGACAGGCTGCTCCGACATGATTCGGGGCCCGAAGCAAGCAGGACCGGGTGGACCTTGCTCTTCCATTTGCTCGGATCTGTACAACCGATCCAGCTTGTACCGAGCATCATTTGGATCCAACTGGCGAGTCCCCAGTCGAGACCCCAGAGCACTCTCATACACATGATACCCGGCCTTGGCCAATGCCGAGTTGCCGTCATCGTACCAGTTCAGGTCTTGCCCGCCCACTTGCCGGGTCTGCAGTGCTCCAACAACTTGCTGCCTCGGGGCCTGGTTATGCGCCGGATATCGGGGTGGGTACCCCCGACCGACCGAGTTGGCATTTTTGGCGTGCCGATTACTCGGAGCTTGTCGGCTTCTGCTCTGGGCTTGCCCAACGTTGCCCTGGCCTGCGATCTGCTTCCCGGCATATGCCGGGTCATATGTCAGCATCTGGAGCTGCTGATCTCCTCCGGGATTCCTACTCCGACTCTGGTTTCCACCGACATGCGGGGAAGAAGCCTGTCCTCTGGACATGCCACTGGGAGCCCGGGTTGAGTGGACAACCTGAGATCCACCCCCGGCCTTCTTGACAGCCTCATTCTGCCGGGTTGCCACTTCTACCAGCTCATTGACTCGGTCCTGTTGCTTACGGCGAGCCTCTCCGGTTAGACCGGATAACTCGGCCCTTGCTGCCTCGGCAGCCCTGAGGGTCTTGGCCGGAGAGCTGTAATTCGGCCTAGCCGCCGACATTACGCTCGGAGTCACATTGGATGTAGCTCTGCCATCCCTATCTATCTCGGCATTGAGGCCCTTGCCTCTTCTGCGCACCTCGGCCTCACGGTTCGGCCGACCTCCTACCGGCGAGAAACCATGAGCCGCGTCATACTCACGCTGAACTCGGTCGAAGTCCCTTCGGACTTCTGCTAACTTCTCTGCCTCCTCCAGCAAGCTCAGCCGTTCTGCCTCTAACTCTACTGCCCCCGGCATAGTCAACCTCTCTACTGTCTCTCTAAGAGGTTCAGTTCTTACCGGGACACGAGATGTCTCGGCGCCACCATGGCCCTGCCTCTCCAGTGCCTGCTTGGCCCTCCGGGTCGACCTTGCCTAGGGCTCCAAGACAGGGTCCTCTGTCGGAGGAGCCGTCACCCCGGCCATCATGACCGCGCAGCTCTCGGGGCGAGTGGTACGCCGGCCGCGAGCCGCACAGACAGCTGGGGGATCCTCGGCCACGAGCACCTGCGCCGGGTACTCGCAGACGAGCTCGGTGGCGACATAGGTGGCGAAGTTGCCGAACTCGAGGACGCAGCCGTTGGCCGGAAATGGCCTGCCGCGAAAGCAGCCGGCGTTGTTGCTGACGAACTCCATGTCGCCGAACTTGACGACGAGTCCGGAGAGGACTCGCACGGGGCCCGTCCGGATGAGTACACCAGCCAGCGCCTCTACCTGCCCCACGGTGGGCGCCAACTGTCGTGGTGGTATCACGGCAGATGCCATAGGATGGCTAAAAGTGTGGGGCCGATGGACGCTGGTGGATCCGGGGAGGGCTAGCGAGCTAAGGAGCTCACACGAAGGACGACACGGAAACACCCAAACCGACTAGAGGGAGAATGAAACCGCAGGAACACACGAAGAACACACTCTAAACCACAAGCAACCACAAACACACACGATGTACCCAGGTTCGGGGCCCTCGTGAGGAGGTAACACCCCTACTCCTGCCTTGCTTCTCTCTATATGTGTCACTCAAGATCTACAAAGGTGCTCCTTGAGCTGTTTTGCCTCTCTCTCTAGGATGAACTCAAGAACAAGGGTGAATTACTCAGGAAGGAGGAGTAAATGCTCTAGCAGTGAATGAGACTATAGTTCTGGCCCTCTTCCTCGTCCCCCCGTCCCACAGGGGGAGTTATGGCGCTATATATAGAGTTCCTGCCGGGTTGTCCGGGAACCCTAATTCCTCCGGGCCCCCCAGACAACAGCACCCGTCCAACGGTAATGTCGACACCTCTACCACGACCTAGACGCCGGGCTATCCGACATAGGCCGGGGTAGGCCATGATGCCTCTTGCTGCAGCCGCCGCCGTCCTAGATGATGACGCTTCCCCTGCCAGAGACAGGACGTGCCTTCTCCATGCCTTGTCTCCTGTCAGTCCGTTGCCAGTACAGAGGTATAGTCACGTCGCCCTTGTCTTGTGCCCTTTGTCCCGCGCCCGTGTCAGACGGGAGGTGACCTTTCCTCCGTGTCAGACGGGTCAGTGTCCTGCACCTGTACTTGCCCTGCACTTGTACTTGCCCTTGACTTGTTGCCCGACATGCGATATGTCGGACACATCCTCCTATCCCGGCATAAGTATACCGGGCTTCTCTCCGTGCGCCGGCATGGTTATGCCGGGCCCGGACCTCCGACATACCTCATCCGGCCCGAACATGTATGTCGGATCCTCCTTCCTGCACAACACATATAGATAGAGATCTCGGACATGGTTATGTCGGTTAGAACATGTCGGCTACCTCCGACACAAGACTAAGTCGGCCAAACATACAACTTGGTCTGGCTGGGACCCCTTGCCTTAACCCTACCCGGGGGTAGCCCCCCGACAAGTTCTCTACGTATTTCTCCATCTGCGAGATTTGCTTATACAATATTTACTAGCGGAGAAAATGTAGTATTATCTGCAAGATAGAGCGGCCATTGAGATCCACGGCCCACTGCCCTCTTGACAGGGTAGTCGCCATGCAAACCTCCAGTTGTTGCTGAATAAAGTTACCGTGAGGGAGCAGTCTTAACCGATGCGACACCATAAACGTACGTCTCCACTCTGGTCCTCCTCCCACGGACTTTATACTCAGCACTTCAATGAAGATGTTTACCGCGAGTGAGCAAATAAAATGGTGCTAGCATGCATATAGAGTGGACTAGTGCCGTGAGGTGTATAAGTTCATGAAATTTTTGTGTGCTAGCTGTTTTTTGAAAGTAACATGTTGTCCTATGTCCAAATTTTAGAAACAATTAAAATGGATTTAGTAATTTTGCACATTATCTAGTAAACTAATAAGGTAGCGTCAAAATAATAGGTTGACCTCTGTTCAGTTGAGATGACTGATTCTCTGCTACAAATGAATGAAATATTTGGACTAGAAAAAACACAAATAAATTCAGGTGGATTATCCTAATATTGTCCATGAGATAATCGATCTTTGCTCTCCTGGTTTTCAGAGGGCATTCAAACTAGGACTACTAGAGCTGTAATCATATTATTACATCTTTTACTACTAGAGCTGGAATCCTATTTTCAGAGGGCATTCGAATTTTTAGAGTACATAATCCTATTTTAAGAGGGCATTCAAATTTTCAGAGTATGGTTGGTCGTTTGCAGAAGAAAAAAAAACAATAGTACACGGCTGGTCAAAAAATAGCAGTGGCCACTAATAATCCACCCCAAAAATAGCAGACGTACGCTTTCTCTCCGTTTATTTACATAACCACGCATCAATCAATTAGTAAAAAGTAAGTGCAAATTAATCCCCCGCCTAAGTTGAGCAACCATGCACGCCGATAAGCTGGTGCCGGCGGTGATCGCCGCGGTGGCGGTGGTGTGTCTGCTATTCGTTGGCCGCGCCCATGGCCTCGAGGAATACGTCCCGGCGGCGGCGAGCCGGCAGGTGGAGGAGCCTCTGGCCACGAACCAGAACGGGAAGTACCTCCCGCGCCCGGAGGTGATGCCGGTGCCCACCCACCTGTTCCGGCGGCCGGGCTTCGCCGTGTACGCCCCGCAGAGGGAGGAGGAGACGACGACGCCGATCAACAGCGAATCCAGTTACTTCCCACCGGAGACGACGACGACCACAACGACCGAGCCGGAGCCGGAGGCGGAGCCAGTGGCAGAGACGACGACCGAGCCTGAGCCGGAGCCCGCAGCGGAGACCACGACCGAGCCTGAGCCGGAGCCGGAGCCCGCAGCGGAGACCACGACCGAGCCTGAACCAGCACCGGCGACGACGACCGAGCCGGAGCCGGTCACGCCCACGGCGCCAGGGCAGGGAGATTTCTACCGCACCGGAGAGACGCCCACCAAGCCTGAGCCGCCCGCGACACCGTCTTCGTCGGCCAGCTTCTCGTACAGCAGCGGTGGCGGAAGCGGCGGTGCCAGCAAGCAGGTGGACGACGACGGCGAGCCGGTGGACGGGCTGAGCCCCAAGGCCATCGCCAACATCCTCAAGGAGCACAACGTGTTCCGCGCCAAGGAGCACGTTCCCCCTCTCACGTAAGACATCTCTAACCTAACCTCGCCGGCCGTCGCCAAAACAAAGTAACAATTAAACATAACCATTAATTCCGGCCGCCGGCCGCCGGCGAGTCCTGCATGCAGGTGGAACGAGACGGTGGCCAAGTACGCGCAGCACTACGCGAACGAGCGCAAGGGCGACTGCGCGCTGAAGCACTCGCAGGGCGGACCCTACGGCGAGAACCTCATGTTCGGGGAGGGCAAGGCCTGGACGTGGCGGCACACCGTCGACGAGTGGAGCGAGGAAAAGAAGAACTACCACTACGGGCCCAACAGCTGCGACGCCGGCAAGATGTGCGGCCACTACACCGCCGTCGTCTGGAAGGACACCACCAGCGTCGGGTGCGGCCGGGTCACCTGCACCGACGGCAACACGCTCATGGTCTGCAGCTACTACCCGCCAGGGAACTACGACGGCGAGAAGCCATACTAATAACTCTCATCATCGTCATCTCTCTCAAATCTCCATATATACCGGCTCATGCATGCATGGTTCATTCATTTGCTTCAACGATCGATCGACGATGTAACTGCAGGACCGAACTACAATCGGCTTCGGACCGAATTAATTTGTGTATAATTTGTAATCATCGTTATACTTCTGACATGCATCAACTTCCCGTCGGTGAAATTCTTATGCCAGCAAAATTTATGTTATCTACGGAGAAAAGCAATCACAACACCATAATGAGGCCAAAATTTGTTCACGAGGGTAACTTAAACTACTCTCTCCGATCCATAATAATTGTCGATTTTGTACGCTGGTAATATAGATTCCACGCCAATTTAGAGGTAGTAGCAACATGTACATATTACTGGTCTATGTTATTATCTCCATATTTGATAACTATCAAATGTTGTCTGGACAAAATGCCAGGTCGTAGTGTCACAACAGGTCGCCATACTTGTACCACTCGTTCACGGGGAGTGCGATCACGCAGTCCATCTTTGTGGACCAGCCTATCGAGAACACGTACGCCAAAACGTAGATGACGCTCAACCCAGCCAGGTCCCTCGCTGCGCCATCCTCATCGTCGGGGCACCCACCCTAAACCTTCGTCGTTGTGGCGCATGCGCCCTCCTGGCCACCATGTCGCCCTCTACCTCTTCTGCCTTGATCAGATTCGGTCATTGCAGGGGCACCCTAACCCTCACCACTGCGGCGCAGGCGCCCTCCTAACCACCATGTCGCCCTCCATTGGAAACTTTCCAGCTTAATTTAATAATCATAACAATGTAACAAGCCAAACCATATGATGTGATAGGTCAAATGATATGATTTGATCATAATCAACCTCATTTGCTCATCCTTGACTTATTACGGCCAAATGATCTTGCAAATTTTGTGCCTTGCTATTTGAACAAATTTCTTTGTCTCAAATCACAATTCGAATTACCTTTCAGAATTGCACTAAATACATTCATACTCATGTTTATCAAATTTCAATCTATTACATACTCCCTCCGTTCCTTGATATAAGGTGTCTAAGGTTTTTAGAAAAAAAACTCAAAATATAAGGTGTATTGTGAATAAGGTGTATTCGTCAAAATGTGGAACGGAGGGATTTGACCTATTGTTTTCAATTTGGAACTATTAGAAATTCATCTCTCTCGATTTTTGTCTAAACAAAATGAGTGCACGTATTAATACTGGCGTCTTAATATCCGTGACAAAACCTTAGACACCTTATATTATGGAACGGAGGGAGTAGATGATAATTTTGGTAAGACAATTCCCGAAACATCCTTTTAAATCTTTATTTACAAGTCATTTTTTAAATTCGGCCTAGCCTCGTTTTTTAAATATATTAGCAGCTTCCACTGAATTCGAAATCACTTTGATTTACATAATGAAAAGGGTAGAATTCTTACTTCATTATTACGACTGAGTTGAAACACTCATATTGTAATTGTGAAGACTACCCAGATAGTCCAACTCAATTACACTTACAACAAGATCAAGTAATTGATATGAAGGGTTTTACAAACTATTATTTGTTTGTTCTTGATAAAATAATTTTAATTAAGACTAGCTTTATGAATATTAGATATTCATACATGTTCTTCCTCATGAAATATTTAGAGCACCTCTAGCGGCAGCCCCCAAAGGTTGTCCGGCAGAGACGTCGACAACACAATTGGGGTTTGGCGCCCAAACTGCCGGCAGTTTGGGAGCCGCTCCCCACACCGGCATAACCAACAACCGACCCCAATGATCACAATCAACGAAAGATGCAAATTCGATTTCACCAGCCACACCCCGGCCTAAATCCTGCGCAAGGCCGGCGACAGGGGCGGAGCTGGAGCATAAGGTTCCATGATGCATCATCACTTAAATCATACTACCTAATGCACATTTTTCTGCTTAACCTGGTGCATTAGCCTTATAAATTACATAAATAACACTAAAAAAAAGTCTTCTACCCTGATGCACATGCACCTACACAGCTCCGCCCCTGGCCGGCGACCCGTTGTTGCAGATTGGTTGAGGTCGAGGAGACTTACATGGCCGGCGGCCGGGTCGTTGACGATGGGCGAGAAGACGGTTGTGTCGTCGCCGGGATGATGACTTCGTTGTCGCCGAACTTGGGAGAGGAGAACCTCTGAGTTGGGCTGATCCCAAAGGCTCCCGCTTTCATCGAAGAAACACGGCGAGGTCGGCGAAATGTTGCGACGGGCGCTGATGCTCCCCTGTGTCAGGACAGGAGAGCCTTGGCTTTGGCTCTGCAGGTATGCTACCGTCTGCGCCGCTTCCATCGCCGCCCGCTCATGTACGCCGGTTTTCGCGGTCGACGGTCATCAGCCTTATTGGCCAGGTGTGCCTCCCACTCCTTCTCTGACGGCTTCATGGTTACCCGCGGCTTGCGCGGCCTCTTGGGTGACTTCTTGGGCAGCCTCTTGAGCTACGGCATCGGCGTCTGTGGCGGCAGTGAGGCGGTGCAGGAATCAGAGCGTGGCTGCGTCGGAGACGACGGGGAAATGGGGTGGATTTTGGGAGGAAATTAAATGAGAGAGGGTGTATATGTCCCCTTTCACTCGCTGCCAAGGGCCGGTAAAAAATCCAGCGTGACGCGTGTTCCCAGCAGCCCTAAACCAGCCCCTGTCTGCCAGAACGGAGAGGAGTTGTCGGACAGATTGGAGGGCGACCCAATCTACCGGTTTGGGGGGCCACCGGTGGAGATGCTCGCTCTTATATGTCTAGTGATTTCATATGACAGTCAAAACTACTCTCAAGATAAAATCTGGAGCTACATGAAAAATTCTGAATGTCTATGACTTGTCAGTCACATAGAGTATTATTTTTTCTGTTCATATTGTTTTGCCTCATGATCATTATAGTTAATACTCCACGTGGAGTACATAATTTGAATTACATACTATGCATGCAGTAGCTCACTGGTGTAGTGACACGACGCGTGCTAGCTGTCCGTCGCTCGTGCACATAGTATATCCGTGCGATCGAGTCGTCCTCTCCCCTGCTGTGTGCCATCCCATCTTCCTTCTCACTACCTCTACAACTCCAGGATCCCCCCGGCCGAATGGGCCGCGGCCGCCGCCGCCATGACTTTCTCCTCCTCCTATTCATCCTCTTCTTCGTGCAGGCTGCTCTCCTGACCGTCGCCACCTCCGCGAAGGCCGTCACGACCGAGGTACTACACACACACACACGTGCATGCGTGGGCGTGGCCAATCTAGCTAGCTATCCAGCAGAGCTCTGACCGGCCGATGGATCATCAGTTCATCATGCAAAGCTCGGATTTGGTTTTGCAGGCCGGCCACCAGGAAGGCGGTGGCGTGGAGCCGGCGGCCATGGTGGCGACGCTGAGGAGGAAGACGCCGCTGGGTTCCCGCCCGCCGAGCTGCGAGGGCCGGTGCCGGTCGTCGTGCGGCCGGCGGTGCGAGGCCGTGCAGGTGCCCGTCGCCCCGCACGACCTGCTCCTGCTGCTGCGCGACTTGAAGAAGAAGAAGAAGAAGAAGAAGGCGACGTTGCAACAAGCCGGAGCAGGAGCAGGCGGCCGCCGGAACAATGGCGCGCTGCTTCCTTCGTCGTACGACGACCGCTCCAACTACAAGCCGCTCGGCTGGAGATGCAAGTGCCTCCTCCACTGATCTCTTGCAAAGCCTCCTGCTCTTGTGAATATTCGGTCCTAGCTAGCTAGCTTAGCTGCCCGTAGAATTGTACTACTATAGACGATGATCCATCGGTGCATTATTTTGCAGATAATGGCTTTGTGTTCTTTGCATGTCGCCGGCGATCTTTCTTTTTTCTTTTTCGTCCTGTGTCCCCAGCCCAAGCTACTACTGTACTGAACTTGTAATGCTGCTACTTACAGTAGCTGTTAATTAACTTCAATCAAGCTAGTACGTGTTTCTTTCTTGCTGATGTCAATGATATCAAACGAACCCAGCTCGATCGATCGCCTTCTTAATTTATCGTCGGTTTAAAGATCAGACATGCAAAGCGTATAGGATAGAGACGTCGAGCGCATCGAGGGAGATTGTCACGTCCAATCCAACGAAAGCTCACCCGGACGTCTGTAAGCAATCCTCGCTGCAAAAGCAGCTCTATCTCCGAGGATCGAAAAGGTAGCCTAGCCTGGGCTACAGATTCTGCGTAATGTACTGCATCTACATGTCAACCAGTCCATGCAATGTACGAGTAGCAGGTTGCATTTGCATTGGACCTACTCATATATACAGTGGTACCAAGATTCGAACAATTAAATAGCAAAAAGGGCAAATTTGACTCAACGATATGTTACATGAATTTGAAAGAAATTTAACTGATGACAAACCTTGAATTTGAAAGAAATATAAATTACAGGCCCGACTACTACCCCGGCAACGACGGTTGACGACCCTGCCTACTGCGACGGCCAAGCCAACTACGAGTAGCAACAGATGATGCAAGATGTTGCGCGAGGAGGTAGCCAACGCGTCTCAACATTTGCCCCAATCATGTCCAATGATGCGCGACGAGGTAGCTGATAGCCATATGTTAAAAATACATGTCCAATAATACTGCGTGGTAGTATATGATTTATGAACAATATATAACCCTATGTCCATTATATTTATCAAAGCTAACCTACTAAAAATTTATTGTCAAAACTCAAAAGTAACCTATCACAAGGAGTGTAAAAAATGATACGTGTCTTCCTTAAAAGTAGGATCATATTTGTAAAAAATCACAGTACAGTGCCGCAGGTCGGGTCTAGTCTACTACTCCAGTCCCGTCTTGTCTCGTCAAATTTAACAAAAGGATTGCGGCAAAGAAAACAACAAATGTGTTGCAGCATGCACGGCAGCAGTCACCAGTCAGGTCGCGCTTACTAGATGCTGCAGGTTAGTGTCCAATCCATCTCCCAGGTCAAGTCAGATCACTGAATCTCCCCTCCATGCCCTGCCACATCTGTCTTCCACTCCATTGCCAACAGGGTTTCTTTCTGGATCATTGCTGGATCATGCAACTGGCTCCAACAGCTATACATAATATGTGGGGATTTTAAATACAAAAAAAATTAACATGGGGAGCCAGAGCCATGGCCCTAGCTCGCCCCTGCTGCTTAATTTGACTTCATTTATAAGCTCGAGGTTATAATAGTCTAAGTTGCTTTATTAGTTAAATTTACTTTGTTTTATGTTTTTTTGAAAAACACAGTACGTACGCAGACGCTCACAAACACGCACGTACAGACACCTCTACGAACACGCGCGCGCAACCCTATTCCTCTGAGCACATCCGAGAGACTGGTCCGACATATCTTGAGGTTGACGAAGTCACCACGGGCGCGCCTTACTAATGACGGACAAATCACCTACCACAAAGAGAGTGAATATATGAAACATGGGGGCATATGTTCCCTCCTATTTGAAATGTCCAAACATGTTCGAAAATTCTGAAACAAAACCCCACGCACATGTCTCGTAAAACATGTGCCCGTGCACTAGTTTCGTGACGAAATTACTATTTGCGTTGTCTCGGTGAAAAAGAGAAAAATGTATGCTATAATGTGACGTATTTTTTTATTTTTACGTAGACCAACCAAAAGCCATTTTCCCGTGAAACTTTCTACGCGCACATGATACATGCGAGATCTACACACGCAACTGTTTTCAGAAATTTTAAACATTTACAAAAAGATATTTTGAACCGGGAGCATATGCCCCATGTTCATGGTAGCATTTTTCGTGCATAGACTGCATCGTACATGATACTTCTCAAAAGTGGAACCGTTCACACCCAAGTTTGTAAATCATACGGTTTTGTGGTTCACCGTAAACTTAACCATCGCAAACCAGTCTGAATAGAGAATTAGATATATAATTCTTTAATTGTGATATATTTTGAAATTACAAAGATACAGTACACACATACCACTACATCCACTCGCCACGCGGGCGTCATACCACTACACACATAGCAATTGGCACCGAAGGATCATTGTTGGCAATATGATTAGCATTTCGCTGCACCAGATGTGCTCATGGCGATCCTGGATGGCGGCTTCTCGAGTCGGACCGTCTTCGTTGAGTCTAAAGCACCCTTCCGAATCAAGACGTATGAGGCAATATCAAGACAAACAACGATAAGAAACAAGATGATCGCCGCCATAAAAACCCCGACACCCGGCACAATATAACTTCCAATCTCCACGAAACCCCTCTCCCTCTCAACGACGTCTCCCAACATGGAGCCCACCAGAAAAAGTATCACCACTTTGATTGTAAGGACCCTGGAAGATTGCATGGCGAGACCAGATTAATTAAAAAGGATACCATAGTAATTAGTACTTACGTGGACAAACTCCAAAATTGATTTGATAACTATTATAATTTCACTTTTATGAGGAAAAGGTTCATTTTTTGTGTGTGGGGAGATGTTCTATATGAAGACGGTGGGTAGGAATGCATTTTTGTAGAGGAGGATGTACATATTGTGAAGTTCAAGTACAGTACGCTACTATCTAGATTCAAGTTTATGTATACCATGAGGCGATGAACAAGAGGATGATCGGAACGCTCATGCTCTGGCTAGGAACTTTCCGCCACATCCCACAGCAGCCGACAACCATGCTGACGAGGATCTGCGTCGTTAGCGCCAACATCGCCGCCAGAATGCCAAGGGGCACCGCCGGCGATGACCAGTTCGGGGATGGATATATTCTCTACATGAATTAATGAATAAACCATAGTTAAAAATAACCAGCAAAAAGAATCGCTGACGATGGCGTCTATATGAGAGAGGAAAACACAATAATTACTCTCGAGAATTTGAAGCAATTAAGCAGAGAAGTCCTAGACTTTCCGGACTATCCGAAAACAAGAGGGGACTCCGGACTGATAGACCGTAACGAAAGAGTAGCGTGCATACCAATCCCAGGAAAATGGCGGCGATGGCTCCAGATATGACCGTGATCACGGCTAGGATTCCAGCTGCCACAACCACACCTTTCTTCTCCATCGACGACGATCTCACTGCTTACTGCTACTTTCTTAATCCTTATAGTTGATAGCCACCTGATCGATAAGAGAGAAGGTTAGACCACTCGTGAACTACACATACATATACATATATAGAGAGAACGAGAGAAATAGGATTTGAACAAGAGTGTAAAATGCAGCCCATTATTTAGATCGAATACGGCTAGCTCGATGACGGTCTAACTGAAGATTGTTATGTAGGCGCATTGCTGCATCCCGTTACAAGCTAGGAGTATAATGCTGGTACATATACAATTGACTTGACTTGTCTACCATACATATATGATGAAGCCGCATGCATGAGGGCAGCATCTCGACCATGCTCGTTGGTATATATGTTCTTTGGGACGACAAAATCGCTTCGGGTTCTCAGCTGGGTGCAGTGCCTATTAGAGATAAGTTCGGTTTGGTTTAGATATCCCTCATTATATGGGATTGTGTTTATCTGTATAGCTGGCTGAGATCGTTGTGATCTCATGTGTGCCTTGCCGTGTACGTTGTACCTCCTCTTGTGTATATAAAGAGAGCTCCCCACGCTGGGAAGATTACGGCAAATATTTCTTTTGACAGTGCCTGCATGCCTTGACCAAGAAACGACAGTGGTCTACTACACAGCCAATTTTAGGGTGTCCGTACTCATGAAGATAACTACTTATATTAAGTGAATCGGTGATTGTTAGATGTCAATTTCACAGGACTGAAAGACGTACAATTGAGTTTTCGAGTCTTCTCCAAAGCCCGTGAGAAAGCTGTATGTTTGCACTAAGGAGTGAGCATGTTTAATATATGTGCTGAGGAAACCCCAACACTTTTGCACTAAGGAGTGAGCATGTGGTCGCCCATGGTTCTTGATAGACAGATTTAGTTCCTCAAACATAAGTAAAAAGGATGTGGCATTGCAATTATGGGAGAAGATTCTGGTATATTATGATACAATATCACAGTGGATCAAACTAGAAAGGTCCATAATAAATAGATCCTATATATCCACAATTTCACTCTACAAACGAATAGACAAAGTGATAATATGATGCTAATGTATGACATTAAACAATGTGGATGCAGTAACTAAAGTTGTATCATGCATTATGATACTATATGCATTGTGGGTGGCCTTGATTCCTGTTTCCCAAAACCTGGACCGCAAAACCAAAAATGACACCCTAGTAATCATGATGATGCTTCACTTGGATTACAGTCTTAAAAATTTCCTAATGCATGCTGTACTGTACTTGTATGACCTACATTGATGTACATTTACACGAGCGGACAGATGAATGGGTCAGTGGTTAGTTAATCGACGCGCTAATGGCGCTTCCGACACGCCTCTTTTCCACAGTCTAGAGGAAAGCGATGGATATCACAGATTTCTGCAGACGGTTAACAGGGAGTCCTTTCAGCGTTGGGTGAGATAGATCCCTTCTCGGCTCTACTTCCTCGCAGATTTCTTCTCCATTGGGCTCGCCCGAGCTGCGACCTTTGTCTTGCTCCTGATCCGTCAGGATTTCCTCCAGCTTTATATATTCCGTGTCAGTGAACCGACGATACGCGGAACGGAGTCTGTGGTGAATATGTTCCATTCTTCCTGACCTTTCGTCTTCGATGTCCATGTCAATTAAATCCTGCACGGTGAGAACACAGACGATCAATGGAACAGGGATAACAACACACCATAACAATAAAATTCTACTCCTGGGTTATTTCCTGGAGTACTATGGAAATAATACGAACCTGAGCCGGAAAAGTTTTGAATACGGGAAGAAATTGGGTTCTACAATACTGATTGAACACAAGAATAAAGAAGATAAGAGGTATGGTGAAGCCTGCAGATACTGATGATCTTTTTAGGCCAAATACACCGAAGCAGATGATCTGGGTGAGCACGAGAGAGAATATCACCGTGTTGTGTGCAATTGGCCAATACAAACCGCCAGTGTCATATCTCATACGGTAAACATTGAGCAGCTGAAAACATATACCAAACAGCAGATCATATTAGCATACGGAACCAATAGGGTTTAAATAACAAAATTATTTCTATCAAGTATTTGCCGACAAGAGCATGTACTTAATTTTTCCAGTTTTATATTTGCGCACAGCACTGTAAGCTACTAAACAGTGTTCACCTATAACGACATCGAAGTTTTAAAAGAATAGAATACATCATAACAACAGTTATGGACTTATTATTATCGTAGAAGTCATCTCTAGTTTTCTCACCTGATTGCGGTATACGACATAACCCAGAAAGAAGTACACTAGCAGAAAAGGTAAGATCAAGGGTGCTAATATAGAGCATGAGAAGCCCAATAGAATAAACAACATCACTTTTGGTATTTCTGTGTGATACGGAAATGTGGGGACAAACATTGTATGTTCTTTCATTCTCAGAATATACTTCCTTATGAAGTTCCAGATCAGACCAAAGAGTTGCATAAGTTCAGCAGATAAACTGGCCCATCCTGATGTCAGAACATAGGTGATGAAGAACGTAGTCTAAAATCACAGATTTACAGAATTACTGTATTAGTGTAAGAAAATGATCTTTCCGCGGCATGAAAGACAAGATAAAACTAACCTGGCCAGGTATAATACTAGCGAGCCGGACAGCAATGTCCTTCGTGCTTGAAGAAGAATTCAATTGGTTTATGACAGTACCAAATGCTAAGCTGACAAAGAACACATTCCAAATCAAGAAGTACAGCACTTTACGGCAAGCACTCTTCTTCCTTTCACTGTGAGACGTAGGCCCCTCTAATGTAGAAAAGAGCATCATTATTGGAGGTACGGTGTACAGGAATAGTAGCAGTATGACACTCGGAAGGTATCCAGTTACTAGTTGGCTCATGTATGGCCTGCACGCCAAAGCACAAGATACATCAAGCTAGAATGTGTTAATCAGTCTAAATATCAATGATTGTGCACGCTGTTTTAGTTTCAGCTCTAAATGAAATCTGATGCATACCAGAGTCTACAAGTCAACATGGGTACTTACTTCTTCAACAGCCCACTAAGAAAAGGAAGCTTCTGATGCAACTGGTCAAGCTGAGATAGACCTTGTACAAGTGACACTGGTAGCAGAAATAAGAACATAAAAACAAGAGAACCTATAAGCATAGCTATCCGTCGCATCCAAAGCTGCTTATAAGGAAGCCAAATATTCGACCAATACACATCATTTGGTTCTGGAGCAAGATCAGTAACCCAGTTCATAGGGTTCGATGACTGAAGTAAATCGGATGCAACCAGAGCTCCATATCGAGTTTTAAAAAATACAAAAGCAGCTTCACATTCCTGTGCATATATAGTTGCAGAACTCAAGTTACTGATTTTGTACATATTGATAAACTTTGTAACATAATAACCAATGTCTGCAAAATTGCAAAGCAAACCTCATTATGTTTTTTCTGTACAACTTCGTCGGTCTGGATAGAATTTGAAGAGGCCCCGTAAAGACAACACCAGCTATGATCTAGAGCTATGTCTGTCGAATGGTCCAACTTTCCACATGCCTTCTTCGCACCAGTCTGCAGCATATTAAACAGTTTTACTCCAAAAGAACAAAGGATAATACTAACATGCAGATAAAAGGTACAAATCCAAATCAAACAAACTGAGATCTCTTTTTTTCTAGAATCAAAGTTTTTAATAGCGGGCTAAGACATTTAGCGGCAACCTGCAAAAAAACGATATAGCGCTGCTAAATCGCCCCTATAACCCGCTATTTAAGGGTTTTGGTACCTTTAACACGCTAATTCACTTAGCAGCATGTTTTAGAAAATGCTATAGCGCCGCTATGGCTTTGCTATAGCCTGCTATTTAAAACTTAGACTAGAATGAGCCTTGGAATTAGGTGCATCACATATTATAGAAGAATTGCCAAGATGCCAAATTACAACACCGTTTGTATGGCTTTTCACGCTTCCACGGGGGTAGCAGCTCCCCAAAGAAACAGGACTGCTCATCTACTAGCAACCATTTCGGTGTTGGCAAAGGAAAATCGAACATCTCGCCACGGATCAGTCCCGACAGCCTCCAAGCTTCACACTCTAACTTAATCTTTTAGATCACCACTTGCGGGGAGGGTGATGACCCATTGAAGACCAGTAGACCACTTCATTCCAGTGTCGCCAAAGGCACCAGAACACTAACATAATCGCCATCCAGAGATCCCTCTTGTCCTTCCGGGACGCCATCCACTCCGACCACCAGGTCAGAAGTGGGGTGTCAGCGTCAGGCATCCACCCTGGCTTATCCCGATGGCCCAGTGTGCTAGCCACACCTCTCATAAGACAACGCAACCCAGTAGCAGGTGTTTAATAGTTTCCGCTTCTTGATTGCAGTAGGGGCATGTGACCGGATGGGGCAGTCCCCGGTGTAGCAGATGATCCGCGGTCCAATATCTGTTCCGCAAAGCCAACCACGTGAAGAAGCAGCATTCTATGGTGCCCTCGATCATTAAATCTGGTTCACTCTCATCCCCCAGCCTCTAAAACTAACCTAAAACTAACAACACTAACTCATAAAAATACTGCCGTAGCAACTATTTTGCATTACCCCTCATCCCCCACCCTCCAAACAAATAGAAATGTTGTATGAGAATTGCTTACCATTATCTTCTGTACTTTACCAGCCTTGAGAACAACTTGATGAAATAGGTAACTTGATGCATGATACTTGGTGAAGAAATCACCAATATCACTACTGCACGATTCTTCTGTTGTCTTTGGTATTCCGCGAACAAGCACAGTAAATTGTCCTGGATTGGGTGTTGCACGTTTAAGGTGAAGGAGCCTCAGCCTAGCAATGTGCCTATACTCCTGAAAGATTGGGTAGAGAAACAGCATTACATGTGTTCATCAATAAGAGGGTACAGAACAGTCCGTACTTTATGAGCAAAAAACTTACAAGGTATAGGAGAATGCAAGCTACTCCAGAGATTATGTAGAGGACTACACAATGAACCCAAAGCCTGTAATGCAACCAGCACATAGAATGAATAGCAAGTATTTATATATATTAGTCTACCTCTACATGCATGTTCTTTGCTAATTTGTTTGAAGAGTGCAGACATACAGGAAACTAATTGACGCAACTGTGAAGATAACCCTATAAATGCCAATAATAACCAAAGCGTAACACATATAAATATGTAACTTTAGCCTTGATAAAATAACCTCATGATAAACTTAGAATAAATTTCTCAGCTCACCATTTTGATTGCGTTTCCACATTACCAATCGTGAAGATATGCAATTGTTCTGAAGGAATCTCAAGATGATGCATATTTCGTCCGAAATAATGAATTGGAAGAATTCCAAAAAGACACAGAATGGCAGCTAGGGAAAAGATGCGTATGCTGCAGAGAAAAACACCGAACGTATAAGTGTGCAAATGTGGAATCTGAGGTCAAATTGACTGAAAAATATCTCGGGAGTACCTGAATACAAGCATTCTATTAAAAGCAACCGCATCCAGACCCGCAGCTACCAAGATCTCTTCCTCAGTACACTGGATGGCCTTCACGATCCAGCTAGGTGATGGCACAAACCTCTCAAAAATATAGGCCTCTCGGAGCAGTCTGCTCTCCTCGGCGATCCTTCGGCCGAAGTAGACCCTGACAAATGATGGCTGCTTCCTCAGAAGGGAATAGAGCGACAGAAAGAGCACAGAGAGTCCAATGTTGATTCCTGCAGAGGTGAGAAGTGCACTGATCTTCATGGCTTCCTATCCGGCTAGTCACAGAGAACACGTCATATGTCATCTAAATACGCAGAGAAGCATCGTTTCTTGATACCCTCAGCACCTACAGGTACAAGTACAGGAATTTAGAATGGCTCAAGACATTTAGCCTACACACTGGATTCAGAACTGCACACGGGCAGCCCCAAATGTCAGAAAAACAGTTCCACATGAGCATATTTGCTCATTCCAAGTGTGCTTCTCAAGTTTCCCCATTGCATCAGATTCCAAATGGATGCGCATACTTTGTGTGGAAGTGAAAAAGAAAAAGAAAAAGACTCATAGATTAGGCTGTGATGGTATTTCAGTCGCATGTGTTTATTATTTGTGTTGGATTCTCGGTTAGTTGAAATCGTCTTTTTCTTGGACGTAACCACAGATCATAGCGGAATTACTGAAGACTCCCTTGGCTAGCTATAGAATTTAGAAACCGAGCACAGCAATGGAAGCAGAAACTAGCCCTGATTGGGGCAAAGTACTGGTACATGTATTGTGTTTAGTAGTTCCTCCAGTTGTCTTGAAATCTGTCGTTTGGACATACGTGTGTAGTCAAGCATACGAAGTGCCAATTGCCCCAAAATTAGTATATCCATGAAGTTTACATGCGTAAATGTGACATAAAGTGGTTTCTCCATGTGCAGTTTTGGTGTGTTGCATAAACATATTACAAAGGGGGCATGTGTGATCATAAGGTCTTGTGTCTAGATGAGCTTGTTTATAACTAACAAATCTCCAGACAGGTAGCAACAGGTAGGATAGATTCGAGTAGCAGGTCGCAACAGGTAGGCATCCCAGCTGCGGGATTAGTTGAGGTAGGGTATCAACAGGTAGGCTAGATTCGATCTGCCGAATTCGTTTGTGTGCCCACAACACTTAGAAAACTACTGGAAAACATACAGGATCGGAGTATCATCGCTGGCTCGGACTTGCGAAATCGAACCGATGAACAGAATGCGTCGCTGAATAAGAACCGGGAATCCATTGCCGCATCAGAAAATATCCGAAGAATTCGTGGGAGGGATAAGTGCACGAAATCGAACCAATCTTCCGAACTGAACTATTGCAGAATAAGAGCAGGAAACGGAGGTTTAGCAATGCACGGGAGCAACCGCCGCCGGATGTCGTCGCCCTCCTTACGCAGAGGGCCACCTACTGGCCATTGAAGGAGGCGAGCAGCAAAATCATCAGAAGGAGAAACCGCGGCCGTACGCAGAAAAGCATAGTCCTTGATACCCTCAGTACCTACAGGTACAGGTACAGGTAGAGGAATTTAGATATTGCTCAACACATTTAGTCTAAAGACTGGATTCGGAACTGCACAATGGCATCAGTGGCAGCCCACACATGAGCATATGTGCTCATTCCAAGTGTGCTTTGCAAGTTTCCCTATTGCATCAGATTCTAAATTTGTTTACAAGTGACAGAAAAAATAACTAAAGAATAACAAGGAATTGTTCCGGTACATACTCCTGCTGTGTGGAGGCTAGATGTACCTCCTCGTTTGCATGTTTTCCTTTGGATCCTTGCTAATACTAAGTTGTTGACTAGGGATAATTTGGCTAAACGTCGAACTGTTAATGACATGACTTGTGTTTTCTGCTCTGTGCCTGAAAATAGTCATCACTTGTTTTTTGATTGCTTTGTGGCAAAACTTGTCTGGCCAGATATTTGATATGCTTGGCATTTAGGCTGGTAGAGATTTTGAATCTGTAGCAAGGTGGTGACTGAGAAATACGAAAAATCAAGCATTCGGAAATACTAAGAACCGGAACCCCAATTTCGCATCGGAAATCACTGAAGCATTCGCGGGAGGGATCACTGCGCGAACTCGAACCAATCTGTCGAAACTGAACTATATAGCAGAATAAGAGGAGGGGGAGGAGAAAGATGAAATCCATCACCTCTGATCCAAATCAAGCAGCAGCAGCCGCCGCCGGATATCGTCGCCCTCCTTCCGCAGAACGAACGCCCTGCGTAATGGGCGCCATTAAAGCGAGCCGCAAAATCATGAGACGGAGAGAAGAAAACGCGGCGGAAGCATGGGCGGGGGTGAGGGCACCTGTAGGAGCGCGGCGGCAATGGGCGGCCGACGGGCTTGACGGGAGAGGCGGAACTCGTCGGCCGTCGGAGACTGGCTTCGTTGTCTGTGACGGAGCTGCGGCCGGGAGAAGGTGTTGGCGGCGAGCCGCCACGTAGGCTGGACCGGGTCAAAGTGTCCTCCTCACGTGGGCCGAGCCGTCGGATCGAGCGCCGATCAACGGCTGCGATCGCGTCCTTGCTGCTAAGCCAGTTACAGTACTATTCTAAGTTGTACTCCAAATTATTCCATGGATTTTGATTCGATTAGTCCAGATGATCCAAGAGCAGGGGCGGAGCTAGCCTTATTCATGGGTATGCAATGAATACCCAATAATTTTTGCAATTTTTTTTAGTATATAAGCTTCTATATGTATAGGTATATATAGTAGGGTTGTTCTGTACCAGTTTAGGTCGTAAACAACTTAAAAAACCTCCGTCGCGACCAATCCCACGTCCTGCCAATCAAACCTGGGCCAAATAGCAAGTTTGGGATTTACTTGGGCTCCCACGTCTGAGTCCATGTGTATTGGTAGCAGAAAAAAATCCAACGACGGAGACGAATAGGCAAACAACAAACTGCTCCTCTTCTCTCGTTCTGTCGTTCAGGTTACTTTTCGTGAGCGTCGATTCTTCTTGCAAGTAAAGGGTGAAGACATTATTGATCGCTTTCAAAAGGGAGATCGCAGAGTTAAATAATTCTTTCATTGTTCTCGTAATGTAATTTCATTATTGGCGACGATGTCACTACTATGAACAGTATTGTGAACCTACATATTATATTGGTGTGCTTTTTTTTTTAGTTCGAATACCCAATGTGAAAATCCTGGCTCCGCCACTGTCCAAGAGCTGACAGCGACTCCAAGTCGGCCTTTGTTGTCTGTCTATGGAATGATACGTCTCACAATCGGTACGTATTTAATGATCTTGAAAAGTAGGTAATTCGTGAACATCCATGGTCGACATGCATATATGTATTGGTGAAGAATCCAGTAAATGTTGGAAGGAAAATACATACTCCCTCCGTTCTAATTTAATTGACTTGCTATCCACCAAATATGGATGTATCTAGACATGTCAGAACGGAGGGAGTACAAGTGTGCCCACTTTTCATAAGGCCTTGTTTAGTACTAGAATAATTGTGGGGATATTAGAGGGGATAATCCGCACGAATTTTTAAATCCCCACCTATTTTGAATAGCATGTTTGGTATCTTTGACTTTTCTAAAGAAGACGAAGAATATGGAAAAAAAAATGGACTGCGGCTCCGTTGTCTATGGGAATGATACGTCTCATAATACATAATGATCTTGAAAAGTAGGTACATGGCCAACATCTATGATCGACATGCATATGCATTAGTTTGCCACTTTTCAATTTTTTTCCAAAGGATACAACAAATGTACATTAGCAGGGAAACATACGAGTGTGCCCACTTTTCATAATGGATATGACACTACTTTGAATGCATATTTGACACCATATCATACAAGAGGTATCTAAATTTTCATACACCGGCTGTATTTGTAGCCATATAGGTTTCCTCACATGACAAACATATCGACCCATAAGTAAGTAGGTCTCCATCTCGACACATCACGGCTGGCCCTGGAGCGGAGCGCCGATCAACGGATGCGATCGCGTCGTTGTCGTTGCTGCTAAGTCAGTTATTATAAGTTGTAGATGGCAATATAAGTCCAAATTATTCCATGGATTTTGATTCAATTAGTCCAGATGATCCAAGAGCTGGTTTGCTCGAGAGGTGATAGCGACTCGAAGTCGGCCTTTGTAGTCGATGGAATGATACGTCTCACAATACGTACATATTAATGATCTTGAAAAGTAGGTAATCGGTGAACATCCATAGTCGCATGCAAATATGTATTGGTTTGTCAATTTTTTTGAAAAACCCAGCAAATGTTGGCAGGAAAAGACATACAAGTGTGCCCACTTTTCATAATGGACATGACACCATTTTTTACTCATAAGTCTATACAGATGTGCATTATCGCTGGAGTGTTCTCCCTAGGCACCCTACATTTCCTCTCGTCAATTCACGACACTTGAGGAACCGGGAAGCACCTAGAACAGTGCAGCGAGGAACGTAATCCACTCCTTCGTAGTCAGCGAGTCGTCATATGAGTGCGTTGAAAAATACACTTATCATATATTTATACTAGACATTTTTATCTTGTCGTGACATGTAGTTGATGTATATTTTTTCATCAATACATTTTTAATATATCATATATACAACTGCATAACTGGCACCACTAGAACTAAAAAATCAGTGCTCAAGTTAATATATATATAATTGGTTGTAAAAAGAATTGATAGTTTATTCGTTTATTTCTTTATATTAAGTATAACTATAAATTTGGGAAAAACAAAATATCACATTATTCCACCAAATTATTATGCCCATTTATATAATATAAATTCTTTGTGTATGAAATTACATGTTATCGCTAAATACCTATAGAAGTCAACAGTATATTGTAGAGCATATGGGATCTTCATAATAATTTGACAGAGATATATAGAGTTCAAGACTAAAATTTAGGTGTAACAAAATAGATACTTTTGGAGCGTATATGCTAAGTATTGGTCAAACGATGGTTTGTTTTTGCTTGTTGGCTTGGTGCTCGTTTGTTCCAATTTACCTTGTATAGAGTTCAAGACTAAACTTTAGGTGTAACAAAATAGATATTTCTAGTGTGTATGAAATGTAAATCATTAGTCAGATGGTGCTTCTATATCTGGAGATATGAATTACCTGTAGACGGACAAGATATTTCCGGACTCTGGAATTCAGATAGACATGCCATTGTACTCCCTCCCTTGCAAATTTGATGACTTTTATTTGTCTATATGTGAATGTATGTATGCTTGTAACCTTTTGATACATCCACATGTAAACACAAATAAGTCATGGAAACCGAGCGAGAACTATATGAAAATACAACAACAGAATTTGATTCATAATAATACTAGGTTCTTACTTTGGGCGGGCCTAGCCCAGAGATAGGGGGCCAAGCCTAGATCTACCAAAGTAGCAGAGCTCTGGCCAAGGTATGAAACTAAATTAACATAGCCTCCTTTAAGAAAATCCTAGCTGTCGCTCAACACTCACGCCCAACCTATTGCTTAATTGTCATCTCATCACTCTCTCGTTTTCTAGTGGGTCATTGCATTCTCGCACCGGTTTTAGTTTTGCTAATTTTAAAAAAATATTATTTCTTTTCACAAAAATTCGGAAAATATTACATGATTAGAGAAATTTTCACAAATAATACAGCCTCGGTTTCGACGTGGCCGACCAGACCATATCAGCCACGCCGTGGCCGACCAGGTCTGTCGGCCGACAACAAGTTACCAATTCGAATCTGGCACACCTAATCGGCCACGCCGTGGTCGACCAGGCTGCTTTTTGCATGCACCACGCGAGGCGCGGGGCAAGGTCGTGTGCATGGAGCGGCTCATGCATGGAGCAGCACACATCTCATGCATGCATCATCATATGCGTGCAACAGCTCGAGCTGACTGGCCAGCTGCATGTGCAATCACATATCGGCCATGCCGTGGCCTATAAGGCCTGCTCGGTCATGCCGTGGCCGACAGGAACTGCTCGGTCACAACGTGGCCGAGGGTGTATTATTTATGTAAATTTTTATAAACATGCATTATTTTCTGAAATTGTAAAAAGAAAAATATTATTTGAAAAAATCAGCTTTAGTTTTTCTGTTTTTCTATCAGTTTTTTTTGTCTTGTTTAATTTTTCCTTTTTCTTTCTATGTTTTTACCTTCTTCTGCTTTTATTTTGCTATTTTTTGTTATTTTTTTATTTTCACCATTTTTTAAAAGTCATCAAGGGTGAAAATTTTCTATTGTACGATTCATAAAATGTTAACGGGTTCAAAACAATGTTCATAAGGTTCTAAATAATGTTCAAAACAAGTATGTTGTTGGATTATTCAAAACAATGTTCACAGGATTCAAAAATAATGTTCATGAGGTTCCAAATAGTGCTCGAAACAAGTACGTTCATAGATTTAAAAAGTTCAAGTGGTTTAAAATAAATACTTGCCCTTACAAAGTTCATCTGGCAAAAAAAAGTCCATATGTTTTAAAATGTTCACGTCTTTTCAAGTAGGGTTCACATTCTCCAAAAATGTTCAATGCTTAAAAATCATGTTTAAGGGGTCTAAGATTATTTACAAGGCTAGCAATGTGTTTACAAAAAGTAAGTTTGTGAATTTTAAAATTGTTCAGGTGGTTCGAACACTTTATAAAAATATTTATTCACTCAAGAAATGAAAACATATAATCATGTGTAAAACATTATGTTCGGTTTCAATAAAAATGTTGCAGGTTAAAAAAAGGTACATTCGTGGATTCAAAAACTATTCACGGGTTCAAAAAACGTTTACGGATTTGTAAAAAAAAAGTTTATATCATGTAAAAAATATTCACGGTCCAGATTCTCGGAGATACTCATAGTGGGTAGGATTTGCGTGAGTGTGTTAATTGGGGTGTTTGTACGTGCGTGTTCGTGAGCGTTTGCATCTGTACTGTGTTTCTAAAAAATCATCTTAAATTAGATGTAATGTTTAAAAAATTATATTAAAGCCTTCTGGCGCACTTTATTGGTGTCATTAAATCTTAATGAAAACTATCCTACGGCGTCTTGGACATTAAACTCGGTAGAAGGGGTTGGCTTTAGCAAACAACAAGTGTCATGGCAATGACCATGTTCGGTGTCCGGCAAGTGCGGGTAGGAGCGGTCCATCAGTCCATAACATGGTATAGGTGCTGTTGTGGAATAATAATTACTGAAAGTTAGGAGTGTGAATATTTTGCAACTAGCTGCCGCACCCCATTGCAAAATACTCCATTTTAAGTTTTAAAAAAAATACGAAATAAAATAATGGTCATAGATTATATTTTGTACATCCAAAAAAAATGACCATACGTGACCTATGAAAAAAAGAAAGATCTAATTGAACAGTGTAATGTGTAAGAAGTGAGCCCATCACACTTAGATGTGGGAGTGGATTCAAGCCACTCAGATTCGAATCCTCACCGGACGTAGATTTAGATTCTTATTATTATTAAAAAAAAACGATGTAGGAGCTTCGCTTACCACATTCTTTCAAAAATAGCGTCATTTGCTATTTACACTTCTTTTGTGTTTTTTTTGCAGAGGTCACATCATATTTGTGGATAAAATTTGTGGGTGCAGCAGAAGATACAGCATAAACTATGTGAAGACAATAGGATGTGGGAGAAACTAGTTGCAAACTGTGTTTCCCGGAAGTTAGCAGGTGTCGGGTCGATCGAGGTAGTCACTTGGGGCACGGAGGAGTCGCTCGTCTCGGTGGGTGGCGAAAAAACATTTACAATGACGCGTCAAGGCTTGTGTCCAAATTAGTGTTCTATGTTGCGTACCTTCTTCTACAAATTAGTGTTCACACGATGATGTTCATCTAATTGTGTACAAATTAGTGTTCAAACCGATTAATCTAATTGTGCATTTGGCTGGTGGGAGGTTTATAAATTTTCTAAACCAGTCACGCGGGCAGCTGGGTTAGCATTGTAGGACGGAATCATGCATGACGAACGGCGAACCTGCTCCCTCCCATTTGGCCTATAAGTCCCTTCCTCATCCATCATTTTACAACACAACAAACAGGTAGCAGCTTTTAGCCAAAGTACAATCGATCAATGGCAGGAGGAGACGCAGGTGCGGGCAGAAGACCCGTCTTAGGTAGGGCAGCGTTGCTGGCCAGACGACTCGCCGGAGGAGCGCCTACAGCTAGGCCGGCGGGGACGACCATCATACCGCCGGCGAGGCCTGGCTCTACTCCAAGCGCAAGGTTCATTTGCGACTTGTGTTATCCTCTCACATTTTATTTCTCCTGAGCAATGTAACTAAGTGTGTAGTCCATCGTCCGGGTGATGAAAATCACAGGGGTTCCTCTTCCTCATCAACGCCGGTGGTGCAATCTAATCGGCAGCAACATCCACCAACACAACCTTCAGCAGTTACTCGCCCGTCCAGCTCTTCTCAGCAGCAGCAGCAGACACCAACACAATCTTCAACAATTACGCGTCAGCAGATCCGGTCCAGCTCTTCTCAGCATCAACAAGAATCGTCAACAATTATGCATCAGCAGAACCGGTCCAGTGCTTCTGTGCAGCAGCCACAACAATCTTCAACAATTACGCGTGAGCTGAACCGGTCCATCCATTCTCAGCATCAACAAGAATCTACAACAATTAGGTCTCAGCAGAACCGATCCAGCGCTTCTGTGCGGCAGCAGCAGCCACAACAATCTTCAACAATTACGCGTCAACAGAACCGGCCCAGCTCTTCTCATCATCAACAAGAATCTTCAACAATTAGGCCTCAGCAGAACCGGTCCAGCGCTTCTGTGCAGCAGCAGCAGCAACCACAACAATCTTCAACAATTACGCGTCAACAGAACCGGCCCAGCTCTTCTCATCATCAACAAGAATCTTCAACAATTAGGCCTCAGCAGAACCGGTCCAGCGCTTCTGTGCAGCAGCAGCAGCCACAACAATCTTCAACAATTACGTGTCAACAGAACCGGCCCAGCTCTTCTCATCATCAACCAGAATCTTCAACAATTAGGCCTCAGCAGAACCGATCCAGCTCTTCTGTGCGACAGCAGCAGCCACAACAATCTTCAACAATTATGCGTCAACAGAACCGGTCCAGCTCTTCTCGGCAGCCACCGGCAAGGTCTGGATCACATCATGCTCTCAAAACTTTCCTTACTCCAACTTTTAGAGTTATCTAACTTCATTATCTATCCTATAAACAGTGTCAGCACCGCTGTCCCGAATCGACCTACCAATGGTGTTCGTGGCCGGCAATAAACAACAAGCCGACAAATGTGAACATGCCACGGATAGAGAGAGAGAGAGAGAGAGAGTAAATAAGTCGTGTGGAAATAATTACAGAAACACTTCTATGAAACTGCAATATATGAGCAGCTCTTTTTTTTACTCAAAGAAAATCATACATGGATAAAATTTATTCTTTTGTGTTGAGGATGATCGGGTTCGTAGATTCCGCTTCTTCTCATGTGTAATAAATAACCGGTCCTCCTCTATTGCTCCTGACTAGTCACAATGGGAGTAACATGGGAGTAACATAAGTGCCACATAGGCAAAAATGATGATGTGACATGTAATTAAAGAAGAGAGAGACAAATGGAGTAAGTAGCTATGTTACCATAACATCACATATTTCAACACAATGTGTCTACAATGTAATTAATAAGACCTTGCATGACACCGCACATATGTTACAACCCACTATGGAGGTGGTAACATAGACTCGTAGAATGTGTATGTTACTAATCTATGTTACTCCCCATTGTAACTAGTCTTAGCATGTCCTAATCGCATGTGCAAGTGACCATCTGCTCTCACTCCTCGTGCTGGTTTCACAACTTAGTTTAACATGCAAGAAATAAGTGCCCAATAATACAAGGAGTAATATATAATTATAGATAGACTTAAGCCCTCATTTGCATGTCTTATTTTTAGAAAAGGGGAAGACCTCGGCCTCTGCATCGAGTGATGCACATAGCTGTTTTATTACATAGTTTGAGATATCTTAATTATTACAATGCCACAATAAACAGCAAAAAGAAAGACCTCTCTCCATACATACATAAAATATAAAAGTCACTACAAAAGACGACTAATATGCTATATTGCTACCACGTAGACCGGGAGAAAAATCCTATTCAGTCTTTGTATCCAATATCCATAAGCTCCTTATGATCCGGCGGAAGCAAATAGGCCCAAAGCAGGATCCAGTGCACCACCATATTGATAACTTGTAAGACATGTAAGTGTCTTTTTATGACCGGGCTGCGTCGACCTGGACAATGTGTTGGCGTCGGGTCGCCACGTCGGCTAGATCGGGTTCGGGTCATCCAGATGTGTGCGGCCTCGATTGAGCCATCGGATCGAGCACTGATTCCTGGCCACGCCACCGTTGCTTTTAAATCAGTATAAGTAGTAGCAATAAGTAAGCACAAAATTATTATAGTCCATGGATTTTAATTTTTTTTTGAGAAACACAGTACAACGCAAGCGTTCATATACACGCGCACACATTCACCCCTATGAACGCACACACGCACACCCTACCCCTATGAGCACCTCCGAGAGACTGAGCCGGCGGGTCAGGTCTTGAGATTGACGAAGTCACCACAGGCGCCTCGCTGTCGACGGGAACGTCGCCTCCCACTGAAGAATATTCCGCCTAAATGAGAAACAACAGCGTCAAACCTGGGGTTTGAACTCTGGTGGGTTAGGGGTACAACCACCCTCCTAACCATCTTGCCACAGGCAAGTTCTCCCATGGATTTTAATTCTATTTGTGCAAATGATCCAAGAGCTCGGGAGCTAATAATAAGGTCGGTCCGTCGGTCACCTAGACAGCGGCTCTTCTTGAAGTTTGACGTTTCCTAAAGAATAATCTTGAAAAGAACGTGAATGGTATACATCCATGGCCGACATGATCACATACATGTATTCCCTCCGTAGTGAAACAAGTCTGAATACATCTATAATTAGATAAACCAAAGTAGACCCTGACAAATGATGGCTGCTTCTTCAGAAGGGAATAGAGGGTCCAGTGTTGATTCCTGCAGATCGAGGTGAGAAGTGCGCTGATCTTACATGGCTAATGCCTTCCTATCCGGCTAGTCATCTGAATACGCAGAGAAGCATTGTTCCTTGATACCTAAAGTTATTACTAGCTAGAACGATAACAATGTATCTACGATGGACAATCCTTGGACAGGATCATTGCCGTGGCCGTGGATGAAGCGTTCGAAGACGGAAGCCAAGGAGAGCGAGATGAAGGTGAGCCCCGTGAAGATGAGCAGGATCCCGAGGAGGTCCAAGGCCTCCACCAGGTAGAGGCCGAGGCTGAGGACCGCGCCTCCGAGGCAGCCGACAAAGAACGACATCGCCCACCTGCTACACTCCTCGGGCTCCGCCATGGCCACGGCCACGGTCAGCTGCTGCTCCTCCTCGTCGTCGCCGTCGGCCATCCTCGCAACCAAGCCAATTATTGATCAATCTACCGGCCGGCGGTGTGTATCCGTCTCTCTCAGTGCTGAGAGCCAACAATCCACGCGACGCAAGCACTATTTACATTGCTTATTGCGCCGCGGGCCGCTTACCCTCTGGCATATGGGCCTGGCCCATTATTTGGCACTATCGGTTATGTTGGTTTCAGTATGAGAACATTCAGTTATGTCGGTGTCGTCAGTCACAATGAGAGAACTTTTATGCTTCAGTATGAACTTTTATGTTGCTGCTGTCCAATTATGTTGGCCAGAAACTATGCTATGCCTTATATGTTTTTTATGTATTACATGTTCATTTCGACACGGCATGTCTGAAACTTGATTAAGAATTGCAGGTGTATGTTTTATTTCGTTTGCCTCCTGCTCCTGTCACTGGGATTGCTAACGCACCCTCTCCGCCGCCATTTTCACGGTTTACTGCATCAACTTGTCTTTGTTTACCAAGTTATTCTCAAGTTGTTCCTCCAACGAACAAATGAAAGGAATTAGTTAACATGTGTTTGTTGCTGGATCATGAAGCAAAATACAACAACCACTGCAAGCTATTAAACGTTTGAGGTGGTCCATTTTGTACTCGGTGATTTCTAGACCCCTCTTTTCATCTCACAAAATATGTGATACTAGGTTCTGTATTCCACCGCCCCTGTACTATTAAGGTAGGTGACAAGTTCCACATTTACTGGATATTCCCAATTCCCAAACCTATTCAAAGTCTCCATAATCTGGTTCAGTATAACAAACAATTTTTTTTCGATAAAGGGCGCTTTATTACTTAAAATGTTTAAGCGTTTACACCCAGCCTCTGCATAACTAAGATGCACACAGCTGTCTTAACGTACACAATCCGAAAGCGAATAAAGGCGTATTACATATCATGACAATGAGCAAATGCAACTACGCCTGAAGAGGTGGTGGTTCAATCCGTAGATCATGCTGCCACCCATGATGGGAAAAAGTATCCTTCGCCGTGGACTCCAACCGTGCACAGACCTCCGTAAATAGGTCTCGGTGTTCCACCCGCTGAAGAGACGACCATGAACGGAGTGTACCGGTACACCGGTAGATGACCTGCAAAGGAGAAGACAATTTATCGTTAAACACTTTATCATTTCTACATAGCCATAGCGACCAAATGATGGCAAGCGCTCCCACCCTAATAAGCTTCCTAAACCTAGTATCGATACCGTGTAGCCAATTCCCAAAGATATTGGTCACACTACGTGGTGGATAAAGGTTAGATGCTACTTGGATGATTGACCATATAGACCTCGCGAACCGACATTGGAAAAAGAGATGTTTTATCGTTTCATTCTGATGACAGAAAACACAACTCTTATTTCCTTGCCAGTTCCGTTTAGCAAGATTGTCTTTGGTAAGAATTACTCCACGACGAAGGTACCATCCAAACACCTTTGTTTTAAGTGGTATCTTCATCTTCCAAAGCAACTTGTTGTTATCGACCGGTATATGAGATTGGGATAAAGCATTATACATGGATTCTACCGAGAATTTGCCATTCTTGTGTAGGTTCCATCGAAATTCGTCTGGCCGAGCTGTCAGTTGTATATTGGTTAACCTTTGTAAAAGGGCTTGCCATGCAACCAACCTCTGCCCAATCAAATCTCGCCTGAACGTTACATCTGGAGGTGAGGTTGCCGTTACTTTCTTAATGGTATCACTTTTGTAACGAACAATATTATATAGTGCCGGATATTGTTCTCGGAGAGTGGTATTGCCTAGCCACGAGTCCTCCCAGAACCTTATCTGAGATCCATCTTTAATCGAAAAATGTCCAAATCTGAAGAACTGTGATTTAGCAGCCATCAGACCAGCCCAAAAATGCGAATCACCATGTTTCCAAGAAACTTGTGACAGTGGTTTGGAGCCAACATATTTCCGATTCAGGAGGGTTTGCCACTGTCCATTTTCGGTCAGCAACTTGAACAACCATTTACCTAGAAGAGCTGTATTCTTGACCTCAAGGTCATGAATTCCCAGTCCTCCTTGATCTTTAGGTGTACAAACCACACTCCATTTAACCAGTCGATATTTCTTCTTCTCACTATCCCCTTGCCAAAAAAATCTAGACCGGTAATAATCTAGTTTTTGGAGCACACCTTTTGGCAGGAGGAAGAAAGATAACATATACAGTGCCATATTGGTGAGCACTGAATTTATGAGTATCAATCTTCCGCCGAGGGACAGCAATTTGCCTTTCCAACTACTTAAACGTTTTTGTAGCCTTTCTTCGACGCATTTCCATTCGGCAATACTAAGCCTCCGATAATGAATCGGAATGCCTAAATACCGAATCGGGAATTGACCTTGCCCACAACCAAAGAGTTCGGCATAGAGGTTGGCCTCGTCTAAGGCCTCGCCAAAACAGAACAACTCACTCTTATGGAAATTAATTTTGAGACCTGAAAGCTGCTCGAAAGTTGCTAAAATTAATTTCAGATTTCGAGCTTTTTCAATGTCATGTTCCATAAAAAGAATTGTGTCATCGGCGTATTGAAGGATTGACAGACCCCCATCAACAAGATGAGGAATCAACCCTTCAATCTGGCCATCAACTTTAGCGCGCTCAATCATAATAGCAAGCATATCCACCACTATATTGAAAAGCATAGGAGATAATGGATCACCTTGTCTAAGTCCTTTCCTAGTCTGGAAGTAACGTCCAATGTCATCATTGACTTTGATGGCCACGCTACCTCCAGATACGAAATTACGAATTAGAGCACGCCACTCATCAGAAAAACCTTTCATTTTGAGAGTTTGTTGGATGAAAGACCACTTGACTTTATCGTAAGCTTTTTCGAAATCTAATTTAAGGATGACCCCATTTAGCTTTTTAGAATGTAACTCATGAACCGTTTCGTGCAACACCGCTACCCCATCAAGAATATTACGTCCTTGCATAAAGGCAGTTTGAGACGGGTGCACAACATGTTCAGCAACTGTATTCAGACGAATCGTGGCTACTTTTGTAAAGATCTTGAAACTAACGTTCAAGAGGCATATAGGTCTAAATTGTTGAATCCTTTCTGCCTCATTGACTTTAGGTAACAAGATAATTTCGCCAAAATTCAACCGAAACAGCTCGAGTTGATCCGCATGAAGAGCGCTGAACATAACTAGGAGGTCATCCTTGATGGTGTCCCAGAAAGTTTGATAAAACTCTGCTGGTAACCCATCTGGACCCGGAGCCTTGTTATGTTCCATCAGGAAAATGGCCTTTTTTACTTCCTCCTCAGAGTAGGGGGCTGTAAGTAAGCTATTTTCCACAGCGGACACTTGAGGGATATCCTCCGTTCTGGTTTCATCCATTGTGAAGTTACCTTCATCAGGATCGCCAAACAGATTTTTATAATAATTAGTAATGTAAGCTTTTAGCTGTTCATGGCCTTCAATTTTTCCATCCTCATGGATAAGAGAATGAATACGTTTCTTCCTATGTCTGCCATTAGCAACACTATGGAAGTATCTAGTATTCAAATCTCCTTCAAGAATGAATTGAGCCTTAGACCGTTGATACCACTTGAGCTCCTCCTCACGTAGCAGGTTTGCTATTTGCGCATTAGATTGACTTTTGAGTTCAATCTCATGTGTAGATAGCGTCCGCACTTCCGCAAGGGCCTCAAGCTCATCAATAATGGTTGACAGCCGTTGCTTTTCTTTTCTAAGAATACCAGTTATGTGACGTGCCCAACCAGAGAGATGTTTGCGCACTGCACGAATTTTATTATTCCATCTCTCAATCGGTGAACATCCCACTACCGGTCTTTCCCATACATTCTTAACCATCTCATGGAAGCCTTCCCTATGTAACCAACCAAGTTCAAATTTGAACGGTTTTCTACATATAGGACGCGGCGTTCCCGTGTTGAGAAGTATAGGAGCATGATCAGACAGTCTCTCGATACGTTCCAGAGCGCGAACCGACACCATTGGGTATTTGTTTTCCCATTCGGTGCACATTAGTACGCGGTCCAGCTTTTCGTATGTCGGATTAGGGAGACTGTTAGCCCACGTGTACTGCCTACCAACCATTGACACCTCTCTAAGATCTAAGCTGTCGATAACAGCATTAAATAAGAAAGGCCAATGACTGTCAAAACGGCCTCTACTTTTTTCGTGGGCAAATCGAAGCAAATTAAAATCGCCCCCAATTAAAATAGGGTGCGGATTGTCCTTTGCAAGATTAACAAGCTCACGTAAAAAGTCAGCCTTGAAATCATCCTGAGCAGCTCCATAAACAGCAACGAGGCTCCATTGGAAATTATCAGCCTTGTTACGGATGTGTAGTTTGACATGAAACTCACCAACCGAACTGGCTAACACATCCATGGTATCAGCCCGTACACCGACAAGGATGCCACCCGAACGGCCTCGAGGCGGACGAGAAACCCACTCAAAGTCCCTACCACCAGAAAGGTGGTTTAGGAAACTTGGTGTGTAATCTCGTTTACCCGTCTCCGAAATAGCCACAAAATCTAAATTATGATCCCGACAACAGTCAGCGATGTGAACATGTTTAGCCAAGTCGCGTAGACCTCTGCTATTTCGAAACATGCCATTCATCGGGAAACAAATTTAGGTTTTGAAACTTTAGGCCTCTTACTAGATCGCTTTTCAGCGGAAGTTTTGGACTTACGACCTGAAGCTTTTAGATCATATAATGAACTTAGCTCTGTCTCATCCAAACCAACCTCTGACACGACCCCAACAAGACTAGAGAGAAGCTGACCATCCATTGTGGCATTCGCCTCCTCATCGTCAAAAACAAGGTTATCCGTCACGGTGGAAACTTTAGGAATTACCGTTAACCGGTCATATTCCATATGTTTCAACACACTAGCAGACACCGAAATAGCATTACTATTTTTACCAAGTGAAACTCCTAGACTATTCAGATTGGAAACTATGCGTGAATCAGAAAAACGTAAAAAAGACTTGGAAGAAGGTGAGTTACCACTAGTGTCCAGGTTCCGCTGAGCCTTGCGGCGCATCGCCTTCTTCGTGACATCCTCATCAGCGGCCGAACCCCCCTGTGCATCCAGCGCATGCCTCCCACTCCGCCTCAGGGGCTTGGGTGGTGCAGGAGTCACCGGCGAGGAAGGTAAGGGTGGTGTCGTAGGCGAGGATGGAGCGGCGACCCGAACCTTAGTCCCCGGAGGTGTCAATGGTGGAGTAGAGACATCCTCCGAAGCCACAGTTCGGGGCAGCTCCTGCGCGGGCGGTGAAGTAGGCGACGTCGGCGAAACGAGCGACGTGGGAGGGGGCGCCGTATCCGCAGCATCAATGGCCGGCGTCCGCATCACAGCTAACAGCCCACTAGCGGTAGCAGCGTCCAGCGGCTCATCGCTGCGCAGCGACGCCTCCTGCCCAGCATCAACGTACGGCGACCGCTCCTGGGCCGGGCTGGCGTGCATCGGCGACTGCTCCTGGGCCGTACAAGCAAGCAGCGGCGTCCCCTGCACATCAACAGCTGACGGCGACCTCTCCTGGGCCGGGCTGGCGCACAGCGGCGACGCGCTAGGCAGCAACTCCCCAAGAGCTGCAGACTGAAGCTGGATGATCGGTCTTGTAGCAGCGCCTGGAGAAGACGCCCGGGAGCTGGGCACAGACCGCCTGATCATATTTGGTCGCCCACGTGACGGCGAAGCTGACCGAGTCCGAGTAGCCGCTGCAGCATCTGTCGGAGGGTCACGAACTGCTGGAACAACGAAGAGGTTTGGCGAGGTCCGTTTAGCCTTCTCCACAATTTCCATCGCCCGAGGCGTGCGGGGAGAAGGATTGAATGGTGTCACAGCAAACACATGGTTACTAGGCGGCATCAAAGAACTAGCAGCAGATTTTCCATGAGGTGCCGAGTTACCAAACGTGTTAGAATCCACCTCCATGTTTGTGACAGGCTGATTGACATGATGATTGGAAGACTCATGTTGTTTGCCGCTGTCATCAAAACCAGCATCTCCATCCCGGTCATCATCTTTCCGTTTCCAGAAGAATGGTTTGAAGTTCGGATCAGGGACAAACTCCTTAGCCTCAATCCTAAACCGAAACGCATAACCAAATAAGCGAATCATGACCACAGCCCGTACATAATGACCGGAAGCATCAGAAGTACTGTCGAAACACTTTGTGTCCATCATTGCGACCTGAACGCGCACAATTCCGCGACTCCGCAGCGTTACGAGATCAATATCCTGTGGCGCACCCAACAGAGAGGCAATCGCCCATAGTCCATGGTAGTGACGAAGAGCATGCGGTACCCCCTCGACCTGAACCCAGAACGGTTGCAAAACAACCATCGGAGGAATATCCTGAAACTTCCAAGAAGTAATCGTGAGCTGGGCTTTGGATGAAGGTACACCTAGTTGCATACCATCAATACGCTGAAGGTCATTCACAGAGGGTAGAGCAATAGTGAACGCATTCTCCCCATGTGAGATCGCCTCCCACTTCCACTGCGAGTGGCCCGGGCAAACTCTCGCCATCTGGGACTGTATAACCAGAGCATCCACCGATCCACCAGCGACAGTAACAAGGGCAGTTGGTCCACCAGCAGGAACCAAGTGAGGCTTAAAGACGCTATCAGGTAGATGCAAATTAAGGGTATCAATGTTCGCAGTGCCCGTAAAGAAAGCCAACGGCCTCTGCATCTTGAGAGTAGGACATCTCCGAGTAGGATGGGCCTCGGTGTTGCAAACTAGGCAATAGTGAATAACCGTGCATTCTTTAGAGGCATGAGTATCAACAGCACATTTCCAACAGCGAAGTGGCTTTGCAGGAGCTTCCACGATCGCCGCCGGAGCTTGAACGAGAGCAAGAGGTGGTGCTCCATTAGGCACAGCAGCCGCAACCATACCTCCAACCTGACCCGACGGAAGCTGCGGATGGTACAACGGTTGTGGGAACCCCGGCGGAGCACCCCCCATGGCCATGTTCCCGGGGGCCGCGGACTGGCCCGCAGGCGCCTGCTTTTTCTTTTTCTTTCGTTTTTGCGCTGACGAAGAGGACGCCACAGCCGGGCCGGCCGGTCTAGCAAACTGCTGCTGCCCATACTGTTGAGGCGTAGCCATAGGAGCGGACTGGAAGAAGCCAGCACCCTGCGGCTGGGCATAAGGAGCATGCTGGCCTCCTTGGAAGTACTGAACCGGCTGGTACCCAGACGGTGCATGCGCCCTCGGCGCGAACTGCCCGGGCGGGATGAAGACGCCGGCGCCCGGTGCAACTTGAGCGGCCGGCCCTCCATAGCCCGGGAACGGAGCCTGCTGCGCTCCGGCAGCCTGCGGAGCAGCCTGCTGGAAGCCTGCCGGCGCACCTCCTTGGAAAACTGGCCGCTGCGGGGGTCCCGACATGCTGCGCGGAGACGGCGCTGCGACCACCGCCGCAAAGGAGCGGGTAGACGAGGCACCAGGAGGAGGGAGTCTTGTAGGCTCGGGAGTTGGCCTGTCGATGCCCCAGCCGGCGAGCGGAAGCAGGTCAGCGGGAGGCGAAGTCGACGAGGAGCGAGACGATGAAGCAGACGACGGCGCGAGAGGAGCGCGTTGACAATCTTGCGGGCGTGGAAGCTGCGCAGGACTAGGGTTTATCCGTGCCCAAAAGCTGTTAATCCCACGGCGCAGAGAGACTCCGAACGGACGGCTCTGATTGCATGCATGCACCGATTCAGTTTGCGCAATCACCGCCTCTACCGTTACGCTGCCCTTCTCCTCCGGCACCGGCGCGTGGGATAGCGCCGCCGCCGCTGCTGGACCGAAGAACTGCCCCAGCACGGGCAGCGGCGTGATTCGCCGTCTTGGCATCGGACCTCTCCATGGCCCCATGCGCGGGGGACGCGCGAGCCGCACGCCCAACGGAGAGCTCGGCTTCCGCGGCGGCGACGTCGAGTCCGCCTTCGGGCAAACCATCGCCTCCGTCGAACCCTGCACAACACGAACAGAAACATCCCCTAACTCACCTGCACCGGCTGTCGGAGACGACGAAGATCCTCTTTCCCAGAACCGCGAAGCTGGCGTCGGGAAGCCGATTTCATTCCAAAAGGACTGTGCCAGCTCCGCGTCCGTGAGCTTTCCTTTCTTCAGCACGGTTGTCCAACCCACCGGAGATGAGTCGTCGAGGACCTCCATGGCAGCTTCGAAAGGTACCTCAGAGTCACATCCGTCGGAGGACCAATCCTCCACCAACACGGTCTCGTCGGCGACGCAATTCTCCGAGGAATCGGCAAGACCGGACGGATCGGCGGCCAGATCGCCGAGGCAGGAGAAACGCGAACCCGAACCGCACGCGCCCCATGCCGGCGGCGCGAGAGTTTTTCGGCGAGGTCCACCGACTCCGGCAGCCGGCGGCGAGCCCTCCGATGGCGCCCAGAACCGGCCGCGCGGCCGCGTTGAGGGCTCACGGTCGTCGTCCGCCGTTTCGCCAGAGAGAGAGAGCTCAGTCATCGGATAGGTGATCGTACCGTAGGATTAGTTCCTGAATGTACTGCTTGGCGGGGCCAAGGGCGCCGTCGCGACAGACGGCACGGCGAAGCAGGGTGGGCCAAGGGCGCCGTCGCGACAGACGGCACGGCGAAGCAGGGTGTACGGCGTGATCTGCCTTTCCTCAACTCAAAGAAGAGCTTGCAGCGATGCAGTTCTTCCTGAGGGCTGCGGATGATGAGCGGAACAAGAACAAGGTAAACCAGTATAACAAACAATTATAATAGCAAGCTAGTTGCAATATGGATACGTAATATATCTAATGGTACCAGTTTTGCCGCACACATGGGCTTAACCTAGTGGCAAGAGGATGTTGTTGCATTCCTTGCCCACCCAAGTTCGAGTCCCAATTTAGGTGTTGCATAAAGATAATTGTTGATTGCGATCCAATAGTCTGGTGGATTCGACAAGTCATTATGATCGATTAGTAGCCGAACATAATGAGTTGTCGCATCCATTGGAATGCTGCATGGTAACCAAAAAAATAAACAATTTACATACATGTGTTTTTCTTGTTCATATTTGTATTATATTTGCATGTTGTCATGTTTTTCGGCATTTAGCTTAGATGAGGTATTAAAGAACTTGGAGGGGACGAGTGGATCTCGTCCTTCGGCTTAGATGAGGTATTATAGAATTTGGAAGCAACAAATGGATCTCGTCCTTTGGCATAGATTAGGTATTACAAATTAAATTAGATTGGTACGTTTAGGTAATAAAGGAAGTTTAACAAAACGAGTGCAGTTGTTAAAGGGTGTTGCAACAATATCAGAACCCTCTCCATCGCCATTCTCACAGTTTACTGTATGAATTTGTCTTTGTTTACCAAGTTATTCTCAAGTTCTTCCTCCAACGAAAAAAAATGAAGGAATTAGTTAACATATGTTTGCTGCTGAAGCGTGAAGATGTGGTCCATTTTGTACTTGGTAATTTCTAGACCCCTCTTTTCATCTGACAAAATATGTGATACTAGGTTCTATTACATTCAAATTCTGAAAAAAAAATGATCCGTATGGGGTATGGAAAGAGCAGTTGTGAAAAGCGGAAAACCTGTCAAAAAAGGACGATTGCTCGTGAAGGTTTCCACAAAAAGACCCCTTACTGGCGCTTCCAAATGCGAAGCTTTCCTCTTTGGCGACCATCAAATGGAGGGTTAAAACATGTAGTTTTGAAGCAAGGGATGAGTGTGAAAGCCGTTGTGCGTTAGCAGATAATTATCTATTTCAACTTGGATACTATGAGATGGATCATGGAAAGTTCTTGCATAAGCGATTGGAATTCGCAGATCCTCGAGACGTAGAGGGCGTAGGGCTTTGAAACCAAAAATACGTTACCCACAATGGAAGTACCCTGCGGCGGTGGTGGTGAGGTTGAGGAAGCGGACTCCGTTCGCCTTGACGTGCTCCCTCAACGACCAAGGGCAGGCTTCCGCCACAGGAAGAGTCGGCACATCGTCGCGGGATGCAGAAAGGACACCTCCCGCGACATCGTCGTCGCCCATGCCCTCCTACGAACTCATAAACTCCAGGAGCAGCGGCGACATCCACGGCTGCGACGATGCCGCCCCCTGCTCCATCTTCACCTTTATCGGCTCGGGCTTGGGCATGAGCAACGACGACGATTGGGAGAGGGAAGAAGAGGCCAAGTGAATCTTTTATTTTTCGTTCCAAAATGTTGCATCATGCATATTTCGTCATGCGTTCACTAGTTGTACAGGAATGTCCGAATAATTGATCAATTGTTTGTTAGTATATTATGAATTATGTGAACTCCTTTCGTGAATTTTCATTCCAAAATATTTCATCATAATGTTGCCGGCCTTATATCAATTATTTGAACTCCTCTCTCTTATCTATACCTAATAATAAAGGGAGGAAGCCTTCTTGTGTCGTCCGTCATGATTTTACCGTTTTGCCCTCGCGTAAAATCAGGTATTACCCACCGCTGCCACCAGGAAGTCGAAAAAACGGTTCGATTTTATTCCCTATATGCAGTTTGCAGCCGTTGGTCGAAGCTCCAAGCGCCGTCGCCACCGCCTGCCTCGCGCCTCCCTGTTACACAGGTTCGATCCGTTTCTTTCTGTGGCCACAAATCCCGCACGAGCTCCCTGCCCACCATCGCCTCCGTCCTCAGTCCTCGGCGCCGCCGCCGTACTCTCCCCTGTCTCAGACCAATCCTGCGCGATAGCTCCTCTCCGGCCACATCCGTTTCTCGCCAGCTCGCTAGGCGCCGCTACGTCCCTGGTCGTCGGTGAGCTGCGGCCCAGTCCGTCGAACGCCAAGTCTTTCTCAGGCTGCTCTCGGCGGCCGCACGAGGACTCCAGGCCCACGAGGTCGCACTTGACAGCGAGGTGGCCGAGTACCAGGTAACCCACGCCATGAAGCTGGTCCGCGAGAAGACCACAATCTCGGGGCTGGAGAAGGTCGGCGCGGCTGGGCGCATCGGACGCAGAAGCCTTGGCGGAGGAAACAGATGTGGACGTGGCTGTGGTGGACGCTGACGCTATGTCCGCTGAACCATGATGGCCCACGACCGACTCATGTAGAGGCAACACCTTCTTCTACTGATCAAAGTCCATCTCGAATGACTCTGGTTGATGGAGTTTCAGAAGACACACCTCTCTGCACAGCTAAAGAGGAGCAATCCCCCTACGGTACTGACTGATTGCAAACTCCTGGACTAATTTGGTGTGTTTTTTCCGCTGAATCGCCCCAATTGGTTAACATGATGTTCTTGCTTAGCTCCAAGATGTTGCAGGCTGATGTGTGTTCGAGAAAAAAACATCCTAAATTGTTTGTCTTTAGAATCGGGTATATTTCATTGGAAAGAGATGTAGAAGGGGAAGCTAAATTCAGACTAAAGATTAAAGAGCAGGAAGTGATCCTGAATATTTGCACAGATCTTTGAACTTCAGATTGGGAGAGATATATGGTATTCAATTTTTCTTTTCTTTTAAACATGTTAATAAATTTATTAAATGTTATTTTTATCTCCCGTTGCAACGCACGGGCATGTTTACTAGTATATATAAAATAAAAGAAACATGTACGCAACGGACGTCGATTTCCGTCCGCCGTATATAAATCATGAACGCTTGTATAGTTGTGTTCCCCCTTCCTTCGTGCTTTGAGGTTCAAGTCTCAGACTTGACATGACATGGGTGCTCGCATTTTCCTGAATTTTCCAGGATTTAACCGACGCTATGCTTTCAGTGGTAGGTGACGTGCCCGTCAACAGCGAGGCGCACGTGGTGACTTCGTCAACCACAATATATGTCGGCCCAGTCTCTCGGAGGTGCTCATAGGGGTAGGGTTTGCATGTGTGCGGTCATAGGGGTGTCTGTACGAGCGTATTTGTGAGCGTCTACGTCCATACTGTGTTTCTCAAAAAAAAAAAAAGAGGAACATGAAGGCCAGATATCGAATAATGGTGATAAACAAAATATGGTGCAAACATAGAAACTTAGTTTATTCTTATTATATGTTAGAGAATTATAAAACATTGTTCAACATGAGAACAAAATCCAAACAATATCTTACTTCACGTTATATAACATAACTATGATGTGTACATCTATATACACGATACTCATTGTAAAGACAGTGGCCAAGCCAGCTACTCCTGCGCCGCTACGAATGACCGTGATGTACCACTGCAAGATGTTGCGCGAGGAGGTAGCCAACGCGTCTCAACATTTGCCCCAATCATGTCCAATGATGCGCGAGGAGGTAGCTGATAGACATATGTTAAAAATACATGTCCAATAATACTGCGTGGTAGTATATGATTTATGAACAATATATAACCATATGTCCATTATATTTATTTATCAAAGGTAACCTACTAAAAATTTATTGTCAAAACTCAAAAGTAACCTATCACAAGGAGTAACCCTAGTCTACTACTCCAGTCCCGTCATGTCTCGTCACATATATGATCGACACACATCTAGAACGATAACAATGTATCTACGATGGACATTGTTGGGACAGGATTGCCGAGTGGATTGCCGTTGATGAAGCGTTCGAAGACGGAGGCCAAGGAGAGAGAGATGAAGTTTGACCCCCGCGAGGACGAGCAGAAGCCCGAGGACGTGGAGATACTTCTCGATCCTGCGTTGGAGTCTTCGGTGACAAGTCTGGTTTCCTTTTTCTTTTTTTATCTTTGATCTACCTTGTAAGAGGGTTTTCTCATCACCTTGTATCGGTTCGGCCGTTGGGTTTTATTTATAAATCGGGACGAAAGCCTGTTTCGTGAACATCTCTCCATCAGTACACTGGACGGCCTCTCAAAATTATAGGCCACTCGGAGAGAGCAGTCTGCGCTCCTCGGTGATCCTCCGGCCGAAGACTCCGTGACAAATGATGGCTGCTTCCTCAGAAGGGAATAGAGCGAATCAAGAGCACAGAGAGTCCAATGTTGATTCCTGCAGATGTGAGAAGTGCGCTGATCTTACATGGCTAGTCACGGAGAACACGTCATCATATGTATATGTCATCTAAATACGCAGAGAAGCATCGTTCCTTGATACCCTCGGTGCAGGTAGAGGAATTTAGATGCTGCTCAACACATTTAGTCTGGAAACTATATAAATCGTACATACAGGATGGGAGTATCATCATCAGCTATTCATAGACGTCTGAAGAAACAAGCTTCTGATCTATTGTTCAGTTAACAAACACGGGTTAATTATTCATCATCATGAACTCACTTGCTTTCTGGATGAATAACGAAATAAGTTTTTGTACACATGTCAGAAAACGCACACAAGCAGTTTCAACACTGAAATGCACTCAATCATTAGCAGCAGAGTCGCCATATTAAGTACAGTAGAAATTACGCATCAATATATGGTCGACACATGTACGTACATGGTACACAATTGTTACTAGAGGTCTAGAACGATAACAATGTATCTACGATGGACATTGTTGGGACAGGATTGCCGAGTGGATTGCCGTGGATGAAGCGTTCGAAGACGGAGGCCAAGGAGAGAGAGATGAAGTTGATCCCCGCGAGGACCATCATGAGCAGAAGCCCGAGGAGGTGGAGCGACTCCATGAGGTAGAGGCCGAGGCTGAGGACCGCGGCTCCGAGGCAGCCGACAAAGCACGTCATCGCCCACCTGCTACACTCCTCGGGCTCCGCCATGGCCACGGCCACGGCCAGCTGCTGCTCCTCGTCGTCGCCATCGGCCATCCACGCAACCACCGGCACGGCAAGGTCTGGATCACATCATGCTCTCAAAACTTTCCTTACTCCAACTTTTAGAGTTATCTAACTTCATTATCTATCCTATAAACAGTGTCAGCACCGCTGTCCCGAATCGACCTACCAATGGTGTTCGTGGCCGGCAATAAACAACAAGCCGACAAATGTGAACATGCCACGGATAGAGAGAGAGAGTAAATAAGTCGTGTGGAAATAATTACAGAAACACTTCTATGAAACTGCAATATATGAGCAGCTCTTTTTTTTACTCAAAGAAAATCATACATGGATAAAATTTATTCTTTTGTGTTGAGGATGATCGGGTTCGTAGATTCCGCTTCTTCTCATGTGTAATAAATAACCGGTCCTCCTCTATTGCTCCTGACTAGTCACAATGGGGAGTAACATGGGAGTAACATAAGTGCCACATAGGTAAAAATGATGATGTGGCATGTAATTAAAGAAGAGAGAGACAAATGGAGTAAGTAGCTATGTTACCATAACATCACATATTTCAACACAATGTGTCTACAATGTAATTAATAAGACCTTGCATGACACCACACATATGTTACAACCCACTATGGAGGTGGTAACATAGACTCGTAGAATGTGTATGTTACTAATCTATGTTACTCCCCATTGTGACTAGTCTTAGCATGTCCTGCTTTGCTCTGTTGAATCGCATGTGCAAGTGACCATCTGCTCTCTCCCCTCGTGCTGGTTTCACAACTTAGTTTAACATGCAAGAAATAAGTGCCCAATAATACAAGGAGTAATATATAATTATAGATAGACTTAAGCCCTCATTTGCATGTCTTATTTTTAGAAAAGGGGAAGACCTCGGCCTCTGCATCGAGTGATGCACATAGCTGTTTTATTACATAGTTTGAGATATCTTAATTATTACAATGCCACAATAAACAGCAAAAAGAAAGACCTCTCTCCAGACATACATAAAATATAAAAGTCACTACAAAAGCCGACTAATATGCTATATTGCTACCACGTAGACCGGGAGAAAAATCCTATTCAGTCTTTGTATCCAATATCCATAAGCTCCTTCTGATCCGGCGGAAGCAAATAGGCCCAAAGCTGGATCCAGTGCACCACCATATTGATAACTTGTAAGACATGTAAGTGTCTTTTTATGACCGGGCTGCGTCGACCTGGACAATGTGTTGGCGTCGGGTCGCCACGTCGGCTAGATCGGGTTCGGGTCATCCAGATGTGTGCGGCCTTGATTGAGCCATCGGATCGAGCACCGATTCCTGACCACGCCACCGTTGCTTTTAAATCAGTATAAGTAGTAGCAATAAGTAAGCACAAAATTATTATAGTCCATGGATTTTTTTTTTTTGAGAAACACAGTACAACGCAAGCGTTCATATACACGCGCACACATTCACCCCTATGAACGCACACACGCACACCCTACCCCTATGAGCACCTCCGAGACACTGAGCCGGCAGGTCAGGTCTTGAGATTGACGAAGTCACCACAGGCGTCTCGCTGTCGACGGGAACGTCGCCTCCCACTGAAGAATATTCCGCCTAAATGAGAAACAACAGCGTCAAACCTGGGGTTTGAACTCTGGTGGGTTAGGGGTACAACCACCCTCCTAACCATCTTGCCATAGGCAAGTTCTCCCATGGATTTTAATTCTATTCGTGCAAATGATCCAAGAGCTCGGGAGCTAATAATAAGGTCGGTCCGTCGGTCACCTAGACAGCGGCTCTTCTTGAAGTTTGACGTTTCCTAAAGAATAATCTTGAAAAGAACGTGAATGGTATACATCCATGGCCGACATGATCACATACATGTATTCCCTCCGTACTAAAATAGTGTTTTAGATTTATCCAAATATGTAGGTAGTGAAACAAGTCTGAATACATCTATAATTAGATAAACCAAAGTAGACCCTGACAAATGATGGCTGCTTCTTCAGAAGGGAATAAAGAGACAGAAAGAGCACAGAGAGTCCAGTGTTGATTCCTGCAGAGGTGAGAAGTGCGCTGATCTTACATGGGCTAATGCCTTCCTATCCGGCTAGTCATCTGAATACGCAGTTCCTTGATTTATTTATTTTTATTTATTTTTTTTAGAAAAGGGACAGTCCCGGCCTCTGCATCGATTGATGCATGCGGCCTTTACGCAGTTCCTTGATATATACCCTCAGTTCAAAGTGTGCTTAATTTGCAATAACAGCCAAATTATTGAACCAAATTTGTGTACAAGTTCATACTGGAAGGAAGGGATTACTGAAGAACAGAAGACCCGCTTGGCTAGCTAAGAACAGCAATGCTGGTACGTACATGTATTTTCCGGTTGTCTTGAAAGCTGTCGCGCGCTGTGACCTAAAGTTATTACTAGCTAGAACGATAACAATGTATCTACGATGGACAATCCTTGGACAGGATTGCCGTGGCCGTGGATGAAGCGTTCGAAGACGGAAGCCAAGGAGAGCGAGATGAAGGTGAGCCCCGTGAAGATGAGCAGGATCCCGAGGAGGTCCAAGGCCTCCACCAGGTAGAGGCCGAGGCTGAGGACCGCGCCTCCGAGGCAGCCGACAAAGAACGACATCGCCCACCTGCTACACTCCTCGGGCTCCGCCATGGCCACGGCCACGGCCAGCTGCTGCTCCTCGTCGTCGCCGTCGGCCATCCACCAACCAATCTACTCGATGATTTTCTAGGGCTGGGCTTGGTATGTTCCAAGAGATAGCAACTATAACCTATTTTTTCATTGATCGACCGGTCTCTCTCATCGTACCGGACTAGATGCAGATGAGGATTAGCGAGCTATATGGCCATGTAGCTCAAAAACTGCCCACACTCTCACATCTGGGCCTGGCCCATTACTCCGAACGCAGCAGCCATCTCGCTGGCTAGACCTCATCTGCATTGTTTTTTTTACCCTACTAAAAATATTCTGCATTGTTTTCTTTTCATCAAAAAAAACAAAGGCAAGTGCTAAGCGTCAGCCAGTTGTAGCAATCCCTTGCTAGCCACCTTCTCATTGTACGATTCAGTTAAGTGAATCGATCCCGTGCGTTCGATCAATATAACAAAAACGTTTCGCGTATAACATTTTTTTCTTTCTACGTAACATGTCATGTAGCAAAAACTACATAAAAAAATGTTGCGCCCATTCAATTTAGCAAAAGACATTCTGCCACAACAAAAAAAAATTGCACATGTAGCAGGGTGTGTAGCAAAATTACTCGGATCCAAGCTTGCCATGTGGAGGAAAAATATATCCCAATTGCTTTATCTCGTGCGCGCTTCGCGCGAACGGCCGCTCGTCCGTCGCCCGATCCACCCCGTGCCACCTGGTGCCCACGTGTGTTGTTTGGATGAGTTGACCGCTCGCGCTACAGGACAAATCGAGCGACTGCCCGGACGCAAGGCAACCGCACCTCCCTGCTCCTCCCCAAGCGGACATGCCAACCCTGTTCCTGCCGCAGCAATCTCCCTGCTTCACCGTGCTCCAGCAGGGCGCCGCCGGTCTCCCTGCTCCACGAGGTGGCTGTCGTCGAACCCGGCGCCGACGGTGACGAGGACACGGACCCTTGCGCATCAAGCCTAGGGGCACCTTGCCACCGATGAAGTAGCGGGCGGGATCGACGGAGAGTCCCCGGGGTGCAATCTAATCGGCAGCAGCATCCACCAACACAACCTTCAGCAGTTACTCGCCCGTCCAGCTCTTCTCAGCAGCAGCAACAGACACCAACACAATCTTCAACAATTACGCGTCAGCAGATCCGGTCCAGCTCTTCTCAGCATCAACAAGAATCTACAACAATTAGGCCTCAGCAGAACCGATCCAGCTCTTCCGTGCGGCAGCAGCAGCCACAACAATCTTCAACAATTATGCGTCAACAGAACCGGTCCAGCTCTTCTCGGCAGCCACTGGCAAGGTCCGGATCACATCACGCTCTCACAACTCTCCTTACTTCGAGGATCTAAGTATTTGTTACTCCAACTTTTAGAGTTATCTAACTTTATTATCTATCCTGTAAACAGTGCCAGCACCGCCGTCCCGAATCGACCTACCAATGGTGTTCGTGGCCGGCAATAAACAACAAGACGGGAAATGTGAACATGCCACAGATGGACAGAGACTAAACACTTGTATGAAACTGCAATATATGAGCAGCTCTCTTTTAACTCAAAGAATAATACATGGATTTCTTCTTTTGTGTTGAGGATGATCGAGTTCGTAGATTCCGCTCCCTATCATATGTACTCCCTCTGTTCTGAATTAATTGACTCAGATTTAGTACAACTTGCACTAAATCCGAGTCAATTAATTCAGAACGGAGGGAGTAATAAATAACCAGTATGTGTCCTGCTTTGCTCTGTTGAATCGCGTGTGCAAGTGACCATCTGCTCTCCTCCCCGCGTGCTAGTTTCACAACTTAGTATAACCTGCATGAAATAAGTACCCAATAATACAAAGAGTAATATAGAATTATAGATAGACTTAAGCCCTCATTTGCATGTCTACAAACTGAAACAAAAATCGCACATTTTTCGTAAATCCCATTAAAGAGTGTCTGCATGATTTAAAATAAAAAACAAGATATTCCGCTACAAACGGTGCTGGTGGTGGCAGGTGATTTGTTTGACGATCTTTCGTGGCGCCAACCTTGGATAGTTCTTCCTTTGTAGCTCTTCTTCAAAATCAGATTGCGTTGTCCTCGTCATGAGTGGTTGAGTGTTTTGGATCTCCTTGCTGCTTCACTCGACCTTAGCGGTGTGGACTGGCTTGATGCGTAACAAACAAACCCTGGCGATTGGAAGTGACACGTTCACCATTGTGAGGCAATGACGGGTGAGCTTGGGTAAAGTGGGTCACAACTGTCATGGGCGACGTGGAAGTGACACGCTCTCCCTGTGCTAGCCTCGATACTGGTGTGCACCTTGACCTCAAGGATAAAACCCATCTACCCCGGCCTCATACAGAGGCTTTTCCGCCGGATGGGCATGGGCCGCCGTTTGTTGCCGCCAGCTATCTCCGGCATTCCCCTCCTTAAATCCGACCTCGACGGCCTCTGGTTTTGTTGCCTTTCACCCTATCACAGAGTTGCGTCTTGGTACATCTTGTAGATTTGTGTGTTGATCAACATCTTGATCAACCTAATATCTTCCAAGCTTTTTTTACTAACATGATGTCTTCACTCCTTCAAGACATTCTTGCAATGTGCTCAGCTCGACACGTGACCATCCATCATATATGACGAGGATATACCGAACGGGTACCCTGTCGTGTGGGTACCTGGTGCACGTGATGACTACAGCCCAATTGTCAATAGACTGACGAAGCCCATCAAGGAAGGCCCAAGACGAAGATTGCTTTCCAAGTTATTCATAGTCGGCTGTAGTTTCCATACTTGTAATCCTAGTCGGTTACGTACCCGAGACCTAGCCCCCCATATAAGGGCTGGGAGGGCTACCGATCAAGGACACGCCAGATCAGAACCTCCAAACCCTAGCGAGACGAACTCTCGCTAGACCCTTGTAACCACCACATATTCACAGAGCAATAACAGACAAGCAGGAAGTATGGGTGTTAACTCAGTCGAGGGCCCTGAACCTGGGTAAATCCCGCTTGTCAGCCGTCGAGTCTACCAGCACTACGCGTTCTCTACCTCATAACTCTAACCCTATGCTATCGACTATGGGTATTGATGAGGACACCCCTCGTCAATTGGCGCCGTCTGTGGGAACAGGTAGTGTTGGATCTACGGATTCGCTGGTTTCGTCTTCAAACGGTAACTCGCCGGCTACATCTGCAAACAGCCACGCGCTGACAATCTCGACTGGCATTGAAGCATCAGGCGATCAGTCGCCAACTTCGCAAATCGCATCGCTGAAAAGAATCAAACCGTACTCACCGGAAGCACAGGAAGTTTTCGCTAATCTCGATTCAGGTTTCGATCTAACCGTTGGAGAGCACAATTTTTTCGTCGATAAGCTTGGTGTGCAGGACTTGACCGATTCGATCACGATGGAGGCACTCAAAAATCCATCGACTACGATCACATCTCCAGCAGGCAAGGAAGATACCTCATCACAGATCGATTCGATCCCATCGCCGACATCCCCAACCTCATCCATGTCGACTGAAGAGTTCAATAGGATCATGGCGCAAGAATTCCCGGAGGATGAGGCACAGTCTACCCATCAGATAGGCGCAGTCGAGAAACCATCTACTATGGTCACATCGCCAGCAGGCATGGAAGCTACGTCGTCAAAGGTCAACTCGATCTCGCCGTCAAGATCTCTAGTCGACTCCATGACAACCCAAGAGTTCAATAAACTCTTGGCGCAAGAGCTTCTAGATGATGAGGTACAGTCTGACTATCAAGTCACCACAGTCGAACACATCGCGGCACTCGACACTGCACCCGACTACAGGCAAACTGAAGACACGGACGACAGCATCTACCTCGCCGACTTCGCCGGGCCAGAGATCCAAGCGGATCACGAGTTCCTCTCCAGCAACGAAGACGATCCTGCAAAGATACCCGAAGCATACGTCAACACCGACGCCCAGATCAGCAACAACTCCGACATGAGTTTGGACGACGACTCCGAGCCCATAACCGGCATCGATAGCACATACACATATCCCCCGGTCATACCTCGGCAGGTCTACGTTGCGTTCAGCGCCGAAACCTCAGCGGCAGCAGCTAGTCGCAGACCTACAGAATTTCCTTGCACAGTCACATTACCAGATGGCGTGACAACATTAACTATCACAGCAGAGATAGCAGCAAAAGTTGACAAAATCATAAAGGACTGCACAATGATGCCAGCAGATGCAACCCCAGAGGAGTTGATGACATACAATTATTTCAATTGGCAAGAAACAATGCGCTTAAAGGAATACAGAGCAACACTAGAAGAACGCAGAAAGCAGGCTAGCATCTCGAGTATGCGGAGAAGGCAGTTTTCCCTTAGCTCCACAGGTGCGACGGAGCGCAGGCATAGATCGAGATTCGCCAGCATCCCAGAAGGAGAGAGATCCGGAGTCACTCGCAACTTAGAACATTCGTTCATGACCCTGGACTCCGAAGGCGTACTAGTACCCAAAACAGCTGAAGGTGCCTTGATATCACTTGGAGCATACCTCAAGGCGACAGCACCTCCAGCAGGCGATCCGGCCGAAGAACTACATCTTCAGCAATTAAAGGCGCTCGCACTCGCGGCAAAAGGACTCCAGACGGAGAAGCACAGAGAGCGCAGCAGAAGCCGTTCACGAGATCGTCGCAGTCGAAGCCCTCGCAGGAGTGGCACACGAAAATACTCGAGTCGTCGCCGTTCACGGAGCAGGTCTAGGAGATCCGCCAGCAACGATTCGAGTGACGGTCGCGATACAGGACCTTGCGGAGCACGATGCTTCACACGGCGAATCCGCGAAGCCAGGTTGCCCAAAAGGTTCGGGTTACCAACAACGCCGAAGTTCAACTGCAAACAAGAGCCGTCAGGCTGGCTCGAGGACTACAAGCTCGCAGTCGTGTGCCAAAGGGGGACAACTACAACAGCACTGCAGTACATACAGCTGATGCTTGAAGGCACAGCTCGCGACTGGCTCAAAGCATTACCCGAAGCATCATACGACTCCTGGGATCACTTTCGGGAGGACTTCATCAAATATTTTGATCCTCTGTGTGAGCGGCCCAAAACATTCGAGGAATTACGGGCTTGCAAGCAAAGGTCGGACGAACCAATTCGAGCATACATCAGGCGATGGACTGTCATCCGCAATTCAGTCGGCACAATCTCCGAAGACAGAGCCATGGATGCCTTCACCATGGGGGTCCTCAGAGAAGACTTCAGAGAAGCACTCGGTCGCCAAAAGCCAAAATCCATGGCAGAGCTCATGAAAATAGCGACCGAGTGGGCGGACGGCGAAGATTCCATAAGGACCAAGCGCCCACTTTCCCCACATGACCGTGAGCATCGATGTAATAGTCGAGATCACCACGACAGGGATGATAGAAGACGAAGACGCAAAAGTGGTTACAGCGACAACGACAAGGTAAAATTCGTAGCAGCGGGTTTCTCACAGGACAATCGCGTCCAGGACGACAGACGACCAGAAGATCGCCGCGACAGTCGAAACGATAGTCGCCGCGACAGTCGAGGAGACTATAGAGAAGCATGTAGAAAAGTTACTCAAAGCAAACTTCATTCGAGAAATCAAAAAATCAGAGTGGGTAGCCAACCCTGTGCTAGTCGAGAAGAAGAAGACAGGAGCAACCAGGATGTGTGTCGACTTCACCGGGCTCAACAAGTGTTGCCCGAAAGATCATTTTCCACTGCCACGTATCGACCAAATCGTCGACTCCACTGCGGGATGCGAACGTTTATCCTTCCTAGATGCATACTCGGGGTATCACCAGATACGGATGAAAGTCGAAGACGAGGAGAAGACAGCCTTCACAACTCCACTCGGGGTATATTGCTACACCACAATGCCCTTCGGGCTCAAGAACGCAGGTGCCACCTACCAGCGTATGATGCAGAATTGTTTGAAGACTCAAATTGGACACAACGTCGAGGTTTACGTAGATGACATCGTCATCAAGTCGAAAGAAGAAAAGTCATCAAGTCGAGAGGTTTACGTAAATGCTACGGAGAGAATGGAGCGGAGGAAGAGGGGAGAACGATTCCGAAAGTGTGAGATGTTTTTCCGGTTGCCTCACTGGCTTTTGTGTGTATTCCTCCCTTTAAATAGGGGCTGACAAAAAGTCCACTAAGCTGTCACATCAGACGGATGTGACCGGTCCTACCTCTTGCCCATGCCGTGTCACTGTTGACATCGTCATGACTAGAGTGCACTGTAGATGACGTCTAGCACGTCCTACCTAACTACTGTACTAGGTGCTGACGCACCACTTCAGGACACTGGCTACAGGACAAAGTGTCCAGTCCAGAACCTGGCTACCTACTGCCTCTACTCGGAACAGACTCCGAGTAGGGCTCATTCGACTGGGAACAGACTCCCGAGTCGAGGAACTCGAGTCGACTGCTCGAGTCGACTCCTCGAGTCGACCCGAAAGGATGAGTCGACTCCCGGAATACAAGCCTATATCTAACAGGATCCACTTGTAGCTCGAACAGATCCTCGTGGCATCGGAGAGACGGCCGCGACCTCGGCCTCCTCGCAGTTACGGTCAAGCTGGCTTCCGACGCGGCCTGCGGTGCCACTACCGAACGCCATGCTGTGGTGGATCTACGCAGCGCTCGCCGGGGCTGTGAGGGGATGCGACTTGCGAGGAGGGGAAAAGCCACCACCACGAGCTGCTCCACGCTCGATCGCGTCGGCCGAGAAGCAGACCACGACCGCGACCAAGCTCCCTCCTTCTCCAACGACGCCGTTAGAGGAGGTGTCGGGCAGGATCGGCGCTGACTACAACGAGGTGGCCGCCGCGCTGGAGACACTGTACAAGCTGAGAGGCCCACCCTCGTGGAGGAGGACGAACAGAAGAAGAAGAAGAAGAAGAAGAAGAAGAAGAAGAAGAAGAAGAAGAAGAAGAAGAAGAAAGGGAGGAAGAAGGCGGCGGCAACCACCATGCCGCAGAGGACGACGGTGGATGTGAGAAGCCAGCGGCGGCGGGGGATGGACCTAGGGACGAGGGTGGAGATGAGGGAAAGGAGGAAGTGGGCGAGGAGCGCGGGTTCGAGGAAGCGCTGCTGAGGGAGCACACCGGCCATGGGCAGCCTAGACTGGAGGCGGATGAAGATCGTACGTACAGCCCATGAAGGAACTACCACATCTTGGAATTCTGTATCCTATACGGGACGCGGTTTTTCCACAACTAGGAGGACCCGCTCTCACGACTAGGACCGTCGATCTATCCCAAGATGCGTGCAAAACATTTTGCCGTCAACACTCAGTTGTATTAACATTTTCCAATTACGCATAAACATAATTTTCCGAAAACGTTTTCCAATTACGCATAAACATAATTTTCCGAAAACACCAACTTATGAATAAACATATTTTTAGATATTTTATATTAACAAATTAACATTTGTGTATATGTGTGTTTTTGGAAATGATTCATTTTTTATTTTTGTGTTAACATTTGGGGATATGTGTGTTTTTGAACACGTATTTTTGTACTAATAAAATTAACCAAGATTTACTGGAAATGTAAACAGATTGTGTTTTTCTTGCATTTTTTATTGGTTAAAATCCTTTTCATTTTTTGGCATTAAATTATATACTAACCGAAAGGATAAAATGTCCTCACAAAAAATCGAGATGATAAAATTTATGCATAAACCGATTTGTTTTTTCATCGTCTAACAAAATCATGCACGGGTTAGTTAACTGGTGGTATGGAGATGGGAGCCGTTGGATCGAAAATGAAGGGCTATGGAGATGGGAGGAGGTCCTCCTAGTTGTGGTTTTGCATTTTCGTCCTATACGCTTAAACTGAGAACGTTTAGATTCAGGGTAAGGAAAACAAATCTGATGTAGTTTAGTTTTCTCTGTTTATTTGTCTTCTATATAATTTTCTAGGAGAAAAGAAATCTTTGGCATCTACATCGATCTGAATTTGTGGAGATTGATACGGAGTACAATCAACACGCTAAGGTTAGAGGAAGCGCTACATGGTATGCAGATATATATGCTCCGAATACTCCAGACAAAGCTGGAACTGAATTGTATGCAGATTTGTCAACTTTGACTTTTTCCTGTATTCCTTTGATGGATATTAGCCGTAATATTCTTGGTTCCCGATGCTGCTAATGGATGATTGACAGTCCATCTACATGATGTTAGCATGACCTATATTATTCAGTATTAATAACTCAAGTAGCAGATTTGAGTAAACGGCATGGCCTATATGTTACATACTCTTTACTAAAAACTGATCACGGTTCTGTTCCGTTTCGACACCAACTATTAGGAGAATATATCAGGTTAATGTCATTCTCCATTGCTAACATAGTAACTTGTTCATTTGCTCATCTATGTTCCCTATTCTTGGTCCTGTTCAGACTTTGTTGCTGATGCTGCAAGTGAGTATGAGACTGATATTTCAGCATGGATTCAGTTTTGTGGCTTTGTACTTAGATATTAGGTTTCTTGTCTAGCCCATGTATCTATGCTATGGAGAATTTTACTTTTTTTCCGAAGCTTTTTACAAGCTTCTTGAATAGGATTATGATTAAAATATGTAAGCTATTTTAATTAAATTGGATTATTACTTAATGGCACCTTTTCAAAATGTAATTAACAATATTTTATTTCATGCTTATGAGAATGATGTCGTGCTTGCCTCCACCTTGGGACGCGTGTGGCGGGAGAGTGGGGCTATGCAATATTGAACAAGTACAACCAAGTGGATGTTATATGTTTATAGCATAGACATTCTTGTTATGGGATTCTGAGGTCAAAATTTGCAGTTCATTGAACTGGTCATGACACTGAAATATGTTGTGTAAACTTCATGCGGACCTTCTTAACTTACGGAGTTTTCTGTTGTGTATGACGTCCCGATCTGTTCTGCTGATTTTGCAACATTGTAAAGAGAGAATTTATTCGGGTCATATATCATATGTTCCTTCTATACGTCATCTATATCTTATCACTCTTACTATCTTATCTTGTCATACTCACCGTGTATTTGTAATAGGATGATATAGTGAATAACTACAAATGGGAGGATTCTTTAGATTAGAGATCAGACAATCATGTGAATCTTCAAATGTGTTTGCTCATATGTTTTCTAAGCATTTATTTCCAATTTGAGGTAAATAAGAAATGAGATGTTGTGCGACCTATTTGTTTCGTAGGAATTAAGTGTGCATGGATTGGACTGGGCGACCTTGGGATATGGCGAGCCAGAGTCGACACGTAAGGTAGGCCTCGGGGGAACCAAGCAAGGCGGTGGCGCGGGCAAAGGCCTCTGGTTACACGAGAGTGGGTGACTTATGTTGTAGGACGACATGTCCCCAAGTGAGTGGCGTGGGGAAAGGCTTAGAGCCAAATTAAGTGGAGAGGAGGGTGGCGACGGCGAGTACGACCATGGAATGGAGCCACGCGCTGGTTGAAGCTGTATTGCAAGTAGGTGGTCCGTAAAAAGTAGTGTGCTATGAAAGTTAGAGATAAAAAATGGATCAACATACCATTCAACAGAATCACAAGATGTGTCTTATAGAGACACGTGCAAAGCTGCTGGTAATCTTTAGGTTACATAATCCAATGCTCGGGTGTCCACTCTCCGTGGTGTCCTGATTAATACCAAGAATATGTTCGTGGACTGTTATGTTCACGGGACCATGTACATGATAAAGGCCAAGAAAGAAGACCTACTTCCACAAGAACTGTTTGACGGATCTCATTGCCACGAACAAACTGAGCGTAGGTGATCTTCTTCATTTCTCTATAACAGGATCACGACAAAGTCGTCATGGCCCAAAGAGTCCATCTAGATGATCATGAATGGTATCATCTTCTTCAGAGACTACCATCCCGACATAGCTACATCGGAGGGCCTTTCGTGCACCGTATGACGACCACTAATTTCAATGGAATAAAAATGGCATGTAGGTTTATAAAATCTCTCATCTTCCTATATATTGTTATGTTACAATGTATTTGTTACGGGTATATCTGACATAGTTATTTTCTTATTTCATGTGCTCGATGCTATGTTCTAACAAAAATTATCTAAGGCGATAACAGAAAGTGCTGTCATGGTACCTGAAGCTACTCTTGTTATACGCCATGGAGAGGCGGAGCATGTCACCACAATTCGTTGTACAGACACTGACCGGCCGCATTCTCTTCGGCTCTCAAGAGTGGAAGGAGTTCCATTTGGGCCAACTGTTGGAGGTTGGGCAAGCTACCCTCATGACTGTAAGAAACAACAACACACCAACGTTCGACGCGATGTTGGCGATAAGCTATCTTTAGCGTTGAGATCAACAAGTTTATTTCTAGTTAGCTATAATTGTGTGTTAATTTGCACTGTAAAGAATAGATAAACTATTTTGACTCATATCTTTGTTGAATGGTGCAACAGCTGATGCTGTCATTTCTGGAATAATACTCGCTTTTCTGTATTTTCTGGTGTTTTGTGTATTAAACAATTAATTATAGCAGATTTTCTTTTTATTTTCAAAACAAAAATCACTGGTGTGGCCTTCCTCGCCGGTAATTCATAATCTCACCGGCAATCCAAAATAGCACCGCGTGCAGGTTTCAAGCCAGTGATACAAAAAAAAAAGGCCACACCGGTGATTAGCCTTTTCCTTGTAGTGGAAGAAAATTAGAAAAAAAAACTCTAGCTAAAATGAATCAAACTTTACTTATGCCATTCAAGTTTGTTTCTCAATTATCACCTAGCCAAGAATTGGGATTACAATTGTCCGGTTAAAACTTCTTTCAATATTTTTACTTCGATCACCACATGGATTGTTTAAAAGCTTTTCTCTCACACAACTACTTACAAACAGAACTCAAAGACACTGCTTAGCAAAAATATAACGCATAACTATTATAACTACTTACAACACAACGAACATATTGTCGGGAGAATATCCAATCGAGAATGCCTATAGAGACTCAGCCCTGCCCGAGTCACTAGACGACTCAGACCTGCCTGAGTCATCGGACGACTCAAGACCCCAGACGGAGACTACATATTTGACTAGGACTCATGCATGTAAACCCTAACATGGACACCTATATAAACTAGGCAGGCACACCCCTTGAGAGACAATTAAGTTAGAAGCTATGCATCAGAGTTTATACATTGCTTGTATAGAAAGGCTAGTTTTGGCAGCAGATGTGTCAATTCATAAGCTTCAGTTAACTTCACACTGCAAAGGAGTTGTAGAAGATATCAAGGATGATACGTTGGGAGTCTACAACTGCATTTCAAGGAGTTATAGAAGATACTCTCTCCGGTCCGAAAAAGTGGTGCAGATTATACCTAAAGTTTGTACGTGAGATGTAGTTTTCCACCGACACTCTTTCCAGATCGGAGGTAGTATCAAGGATGATATATTGGGAGTCTACAGCTGGATTACAAGGGAGATCCAGCATAGAAGCTATATATGCTTATTAATGATTGTCGTTTTGTTTTTGAACGGAGAAATTCGAATCCAGAAGCTCACAAGCTCGCCAAATTTGCCCTCTCGTTAGGAGTGGGTACACCTTGTGATCCTATCAATGTACATGTAAACATTTTGATTAATGAGTATAAGTGGCGAGATTTTCCTCAAAAAAAAAGTGCTTGTGTGGATTGGCTCGATGGTTCTCGGGGTGGGCAGTTTTTGAGCTACATGGGCCATATAGCCCGCTAGTTCTTATCTGCATGTTGCCCAAGGCGATGAGAGAGACGGATACGCACATGCTAGCTATCTCTTGGAACATACCAAATATAAGCAGGCCACCCCAGCCCTAGAAAACCATCGAGTAGTTGCGAGGCCGGACGGCTTGGTTGCGTGGATGGCCGACGGCGACGACGAGGAGCAGCAGCTGGCCGTGACCGTGGCCATGGCGGAGCCCGAGGAGTGTAGCAGGTGGGCGATGTCGTTCTTTGTCGGCTGCCTCGGAGCCGCGGTCCTCTGCCTCGCCCTCTACCTGGTGGAGGCCTTCAACCTCCTCGGGATTCTGCTCATCTTCACGGGGCTCAACTTCATCTCGCTCTCCTTGGCTTCCGTCTTCGAGCGCTTCATCCACGGCAATCCACTCGGAAATCCTGTCCAAGGATTGTCCATCGTAGATACATTGTTATCCTTCTAGCTAGTAATAACTGTACATACGCTGTGTCCATCATATATATATGGATGCGTAATTTCTACTTATTAATATATATGACGACTCTGCTAGAGTTTGCTACTTGGTAGGAGTATGTAGCAACGAGCCAACGATTCAGTGCATTTCAGTGTTGAAACTTGTGTGCGTTCTGAATTTCTAACATGTGCACGAAAACTTCGCTATTTATTTTTAAAAGCAAGCGAGTCCACGATGATAAAGTTATTAACCATGCTAATTCCTTAGAGCATCTCTAGCAGATACACTGTAACTCTATAAGTCTCCCGGCCCGGAAAATTTCGGCCGAGGCGTGGGGTGGGCTAGTTTTCCGACGTGACCAAATCCCGCATACCGGGCCGGTTTATCCGAGCCTCCGGACAAGCGACGAATTCAGCGGTATATAACGGGTAGCGGAGGTCGGACATGGTACCAATTCCCGATCCCTCTACCTCCTCATGTCTCCCTGAGCCGCAGCCCCCTCTCTTCTCCAGCGAGCGATTAAATGAGCTCCACCATGAATCTCTCCTCCCGAGTGCAAATTCATGGTCGGGTCCATCGTCAAAAAAGTCGTTCGGACATTTCGGGATGTTTTGGGGTCCGAAGTGGATTTCAATGCCTCGTGACCCCATGGAAAGATCGTAGCGAAATTATCAAAAACTCATGATTTCGTACATTTGTGGCCGTTTTCGTGGGTCGTAGCTCGCTGTTTTGGGATCTGAGATGGATTTCAATGGCGCCTGACCCCGTGACACGAGTTTACAGAAATCGTCAAAAACTCATGATTTCAGGTATGTATTTCTAGCTGTTTTCGTGGTCTATAGCTCACTGTTTTGCGACCCGGAGTGAATTTCATTGGCCCCGACCTCGTCACACGAGTCTACCGAAATCGTCAAAAACTCATAATTTCTGTTCTGAGATCCGAGGTGGATTTCAATGTTCGAGATATGTTCTGTCACAGCCCTTCCTGTACCCAAAGATAATTTTGGATATTGGTACGAAATTTTACTAATCTGCTGCTAAAGATTCGTGTTGCCGATCGACGATGAGACGGATAAGCATCCAGTCCGGCACGCAGGTCGATCGATCCTAACAAAGAAATACAGGACTTGCTAGCTATCTCTTCGTACCAGCCCTGGAAATAAAAATCTCTTGGTGGATGCACCGTCGATCTCCAATTCTTCTTACGTGTACCAAAACTAGGCCACCCCAGCCCTAGAAAAGATCATCATCGATCGAGTAGATTGTTCAATCGGGAGGCCGTACGAATCATGGAGCAGCAGCAGGTGGTGGCGATGGCGGAGCCCCAAGAGTGCAGCAGGTGGGCGATGACATGCCTTGTGGGTTTGGCGCTCGTCTGCCTCTCCACCTCCTCGGATTTCTCCTCTTCTTCATGGGGATCTTCCTCTTCTCTTACTCCTTGGCTTCTGGGACTGAACTCATGGACGGAAACCCTGTCCACAACCCACGCCAACGACTGCCCTCGATAGATACATTGTTGTCGCTCTAGTAATTGTATACAGTGTAGTATACATTGACTCGGTGATCGAAACTTGTGCGCGTTCTGAATTTCTCATATGTACAAAAAACATATTTTGTGTTCATCATGCATGATGAAATTAACCTGTGTTTCACCGAACAATTGATCAGAAGCTTGTTTCTTCAGCTGTCTGAATGTGTACCGAGTATACCGACACATGGTCAGAGCGGCGGTTCCGGGTTCGCCTCCGCTGTGTTGCGCTTCCTCCTCCATTTCTTACAAGAGGGAATTCTTCCCTCAAAAAAAAAAAAAAAAAAGAGGCAATTCTCAAAATAAAAACGATATTATTTTCTTTAGTTAAAGTATGTTGCCCGGCAACGATTGAGCAGGAGTTTGAGCTCATTCTCAAATGAAGCTTTAAGTGAGAAATACTTGGATGCCTTCCAACATGAGGAAAGTCATTGATGGAGCTTGAATGGCATAATTTGAAAGAGGTTTGAATCGGAGTTTGTTTGCAGAGATAAAAATGTGCTAATAAAATCGGTCGTGCAAGTTCCTGTCTTTTTATATGTCTTGCTTTATTGTAATATATAGGTAAACTATGTTGGCCAGCGAGGGGAGGGGCACCGGTGTGCTTGCCAGCCCGCACGCTGACCGATACAGTCTGGCGTTGGTGAGCCCGATCAATTCACTTTGTAGCAGTTTATCGGATTCTTTGATATATTCGAGGTGCTTTAAAACTAGCTTTTGGGTTAAGTGTAGAAAATCAGTTCATCCAATCATTAAGGTTTTCTAGCCCTTTTTTCTTCTACATTTAAACTACTGCTACTACTGTCTTGACTGATCACAAACATATAAACTCACTCCAGGGTTGCAATATAGTGCCCACCAAGCATGGTTATTTTGCTCCAGTGGGGCTCACTTGTTTGTACCACCAATCCTCCAAATCCTTGGCATAACTCTTCTTCGTCCAAAGCAGACCATAGGCAATGGCAGCTCCGGCAGAAACCACATAAGTGCATAAACCCACATAGGTAAAGAAACTAGTTCTTCTTTGGTCTCTTCGGAGCATGAGCCAATAAGGATCGCTGGGTCTTTGCTCGATTTGTGTAGACAGTCGATGTAGCAATTCACAATTCTGCCATGGTATACTAAAGGCTGCATCGACTGTCGATTTGTGTAGAGGAGTGTATGAAGTCAAGGAAGCAAATACACGCATAAGGGCCAATAAGGAACATCAACGAGGCAAATACACGCATAAGGGCCAATAAGGAACATCAAGGAGGCAAATACACGCATAAGGGCAAGTCGTCAACTAGGAGGCCGTCTACATCGATTGGTCAAGGCAACGTTGATCAAAACTCAGGAACGACGCTCGACTATCATGGCTTTCCGGCAGCACCTCTTCGGTGATTGCGGTGCCAACATACTGGTCGAAATGCCCGACGAATGGCATATAATTCACATGGCTATCATTACAATGTATTTATAGTGCTAAACCGAAACACTATTTTGTTGCGGAGATGCACTATCTAGTTCGGGGTGCTTAGAAAGAAACTTTTCTATTGTGGGTTTCACCACTAATTCCATCAAATAAATAATTTCACATTATCTTACTCGTCATTTGCCCCTTGACATATTACATGCATTTGTATATGTATCATTCTATGTATAAACTCGTAGAGTTAAAATATATATGCATCTAGCAAATAAATTGAAAGAGATATCTAAATTTAAAGAACAAAGTTTAGGTGTAACCTCTAGCCGTTCCTCAAAACGTAGCGGACAAAGTGTGAACAGTAGTGCTATAATATATCTTCTCGCAGCGCCTTGATGTTGCTTCTTTCTTCACTTCTAAATCTTGCTTGTGGGATTAGTTACCCGAAAGATTACGTGTATTTGCAGGTCAACTAAGAAGATTGTATATCAACCGAAAACCTTATGCGTGTGCAACCCTATTACCATGTTTTTGTCATATTCTCATCTCTTATGTTCTATAAAATCAATATATGGTCCCATCCACCATCAAAATAACACGTTTTGGTCGGCTTGCTTTATCCGTTGACCCTGGTTGCCATCTTACAAAGAATGTTTCAAACATAGACATTACTATCGTTATTCGTTTTGACAAGCATTGTATCGTCTTTGATCGTAGTGGGAGCTCCAATGATCCCTACAGTTTTAAAAGTTATGTTAAAAATCTCAAAAGAATTTAAAATAATTTACATGCCCTCAATGATGTACTATCTCATAAACATGAAAAAACTTGGTCCAACATGTATTTTGTATCATGAGCTAAAATAATCGAATGTGCAGATCTATCTAACTATAGTGAACAATGCATGGTTTCAAATCTCCAAAATTTGTCTTTTCTATATAGCCTGTAGTACTTACAAAATTTCACATTGTGATTTTGCAAATGCCCTCGGGTTTGCGATGAAATTACCTCATCCGGCCACCGCGTGCAGTACAAACCCGACCCAAATCTCGTCTCTTCCGCCCCGTCCCATCCCACAAGCGGCTAGGGTTTCACCTCCCGCCGCCGCCGCCTCATCCCACCTCTCGCCGCCGTCGCCTTCCATCCTCGCCGCCGTTTCGTCTACCGAGCTCCCACGCCAGCAGATCTACGCCGCCGGACCCGTCCACCCCGTCTCGCCGCCGCCCAGGTCAGACCTCGTTCCCCATCTCGCCGCCGCCGGCTAGCTTCGGGCGGCCAGCCACGGCTGGTTAGCTTATCCCCTGTTCTAGCCCGCGTCAGTCACGAGATGCTATCGCTAACCTAGGGCCACGTATGCTCGTAGTGGAAATACTCTAGGCCTGTATGCGGCTGCTCTAGTTAAAAATCTGTGGTAGGTAGATCAGCTGCTTCTGAACGAGTGGCGAGCTTGCTCGGCATTTCGTCAAGCGGAATACCTGCTGCCAGAGCTGCTTTTGCGTTCCGACGGATAAGGCCCCGGGCAAATGTACTACTGGTAGTTGTCTGTTCAGTTGTTTGATAAATTCTGCGTGGTTATCTGTTCAGTTGCCTCTGAGCAAGAAGGAGCTTGCTCTCTACCCTGCTTCGCTGTCTGCTTGCATGATTGAGTTCTCGTGGTTGTAACATTTTCCACTTCTATTCATTGTTGTTGCAGTGCGAAATGCCTCGCTACGACGAGCGTGACCGTTACGCCGGTAGCACGAGGCTCTACGTGGGCCGCCTTTCCTCCCGCACGCGCACCCGGGACCTCGAGGACCTCTTCGCCAGATATGGGAGGTGAGCAGCAGCAAGTTGGTCGCTTAAATAATCTGTATTTTGTCAAAGCAAAAATCTTGTAGTCAGAGTTGTTCTCTTGCTTTCCGAGGGCACAAGTCCCTGTTCCCTGGACAAATATAATACTGCGTACTAGTTTCTTCTTATATTGTGGTTTGATGTATCTTTATGGTTTGCATATGGCAACCAATGTAGTAAATTCCTTATGGTTAGCTTGTAGTGTGGACTTTGTTTCTCTTTTCTGAGAACATAGTAGTATGGCACTCTCATTCACACGGTTACTCTGAGGCAATGACATTCCATACAGGATGTCTAAGTCAGCACCTTGTCATTGTTCTCCCACGTTCTTTTTCTTACCATCAATTATATCCACAAAGTTTTAACTTGGATGATGATCTTGTTGAAGGTTCTGGGGGCTTAACCAACCTCGGTGTCCTTGGTGGATTGGTGGGAGGGAGGGTGCCCTTGGTGGAATTGGTGGCTATTCTCCCAAAGTTTCTAGCAGACTTTGGCGATTGTTTTGATAAAATCTATTGACTGTTTTAACGGAAACCGCAATCATGCCTGGTGGTGTTTAGTTCAGTCTGAGTGGTGATACATTTTTCTACTTGCGTCTTGATGGTGTTGCTGTTTCTGGAAACTATTTCCGCAGAGTGCGACATGTGGATATGAAGCATGAGTTTGCATTTGTTGTAAGTAACTGCTCTTCACTTTGTTTTAAACAGTTTAATCCGCATATGTACTGTTTTTACATTGATGCCACTCCTTTTCTTTTGTAAATCGTACTGCAGGAGTTTAGTGATGCCAGGGATGCTGATGAGGCAAGGTACAACCTTGATGGACGTGACTTTGATGGAAGCCGCATGATTGTTGAGTTTGCTAAAGGGGTAATCCTAATATTTCTCACCTGTCACATCTCTTGTTTATTTGTTATTTGCCTTTTCTGATTACGTTCTTCATTTTGGTATTAGGTTCCGCGTGGCCAGGGAGGTTCTGGGTCCCGAGATCGTGGTGGTGACCGTGAATACATGGGTCGGGGACCTCCTCCTGGTTCTGGCCGTTGCTTTAACTGTGGGATTGATGGGCACTGGGCTCGTGACTGCAAAGCTGGCGACTGGAAAAATAGGTGCTACCGCTGTGGAGATGGTGGCCACATAGAAAGGGACTGTCAGAACAGCCCGAAGAACCTGAAGTATGTCCTGTGTCTGTGATGTGTCTTTCTGTTATGAATAGAGCATATCTTAATTTGGTCACTTTTGATGAAAATAGGCGTGGGAAGAGTTACTCCAGATCCCCATCCCCTCGCCGCGGCAGGGTCCGTGACAGGAGCTACAGCAGGAGCCGCAGTAGGAGCTACAGGTATATGTTATGAAAATTTGTGAACTATCTTCTGCTGTTCTCTAAGAGGCTTATTTTTGTCATCCAAACTAAGAGTGTACTATTTATTTTCTGCGAGTATTGTTTTCCTGTTATGCATATCTCAGCTGCCTATCAGATCAGGTCTAGTTTCATCCTCTGCTGTTATGTGGGCATAGTTTTGATTTAGTACATTTACATTTTACTAACCGGCTGAATGTCTCGATTTGATTTAATATTAAAGACTCACTCATGCTGATTTTGCAACAACTAGTAATAGGAGCTCATGTTGGGAACTGATTTACAATGTGGACCAGAGCTTTTTAACTTTCCTAGTTGTTGCTTTTAAACATACAAAAATAGCAGACCTTTTTTCCAACTGTATTACTCCCTCCGTCCCAAAATAAGTGTCTCAACTTTGATAGAAAGTAGATGTATGTAGACATAAAACATGTCTACATACATCTACTTTCTATCAAAGTTGAGACACTTATTTTGGGATGGAGGGAGTATATTTCTTCCATGCATGTTTTTTGCACGGATTGTTTTCCTGTCTGAGCTGCATATCAGGTCATATGTAGTTTCATTTGCTGTTATTCTGCGAGCATAGTTTTTTGGTCTCAGTACCTATACATTTTGCATGATAAAGACTATGATGTTGATTTTGCAACTAGTTAATACAAGCTTGTGTTAAATTAATTTATATGAAGCATTGACAGTATATTTTCTCTTGCTTCACGCAGCCGCTCTGTTTCACCAAGGAGGGACGAGAGGCGGTCAAGGAGCCCCCGTGACAGCCGCAGCCCAAGCCCAAGGAGGAGCCCCCGTGACAGCCGCAGCCCCATGAAGAAGAGCCACCGTGACAGCCGCAGCCCCATGAAGAAGAGCCCCCGTGACAGCCGCAGCCCTTCACCCGCCAAGGGGAGGGCCCGGAGCCCCACCCCCAACGGCAGCAGGAGCCCCGCGCCAAGGGGAAACAGCAGGAGCCCAGTGAGGGCTGACCGTGACATGAGCCCTGCCGCAAATGGCCGTAGCCCGAGCCCGAGGGATGCTGGCGAGGACAACAATGGCGGCGACCACCCTGCCGCTGCTTCCCCTGTTGGAAGTGCTTCGCCCGGTGGGGAGTAGGAGGGGAGGTGTCTGATGTTTTTTCCGGAACTTGTTGAAGAAAGACCCTGTCTGTATGATGACTTTGACGATGTTTAATTTGTACGATCATTATGTTTCGGTGTCAAAAGGTAGCTGGTAGACTGATGCCATCTGCTGTACTAAGTCGCACCTTGAATCGTTTTGCTTGCTCTGTATTTTGACAAACAAATAATGATGTGTGCTTATATTGTTACTATCTTGTCAACATGGTGCGATTGAACTAGTGTAGTAGTATTTGATGGTTCTATAGTTATGTTGTGAAATAGGTAGGCGGCAACAGTGTGCCTGCAATCCAGGACGCCGCTGTGCGTGCGCATGCACAGAGCGTGCTGCTCACATTCCCGATGACCAAACAGCCTCGCCACTAGGTTCATCTGCCCATACAGACAACATGTAGCTATACGACTCGACTTACACCGATCCGATGGGTCTGATCTTTCTACCAGGGAGGTGGTATAGGTAGCTAGGCATCAATTGCAGCCAAGTTTCATCCAATTCGTAGAAGGTTTCGTGCACGAATGTTTTAGGGTCCCTAAAATGGTCAGCGGTGTTTGATGAATGTGCTGAAAGGGAAAGTAGATCCAATGGACCAAATCTTTTTTACTTTTTAGGAGAAGGTTACACTGATATAGTCATCTCTGTCTCCATATATCAAGGTTTATTGAGGATTGGAAATACAGGTTTGGATTTGTTGGCTGTCTGCGGTCCAGCACCGACCCTTTCGCAAATAGAGCGTAGTAGGCCGAGCGCGCTGAGTATCCACCAGGGCTGCACAAATCCCAGATGAACTGGTTGTCGACAAGGGGGTTGCACTTGCACATGAAGGATGTCGACCAGATGAACTCAACGATGCCTTGACATTTAGGGCCGGTTGAGCACCTGCACGCTAAGGAAGCATACTGGAAAATCTGAACTGGCCGTATGGAATTTGCAGCTTTCAAACAAGCTAGTACTCGCTCCCTTCACTAATGTAATGTAAGACGTTCTTGCCGAAGGGTCTTATCTTAGTGAACAGAGGAATTAGCAGATTTGGCACGGTGTCATATGTTCATACTCCATACTTCTTCCTTTTGGTAAATCTTAGGTGATAAAGGGGCTCGATGAAGCTCTCCTGTCGATGAAAGTTGGGGGATGTACACGCCGGTCCAGTAAGTAGTCTTACCTCATCAAGTTTAAGAAACCAGTGCAGATACTATAAGATTTTTGTGTGTGGAGAAACCAGGACAAAAGCTAGCTGTTTTGCATGACAGCTTCACCCTTTTCTCAAACGATCTAGTCCTGTTTCTTCAGTCTGTGTATCTGGTCAGAATTATGATGTTTTCTTCTAGTTGTGTTGATGCTTTTTTATAGTTGTGTTGATTTTAACAGTTAGCATTTCCTACGGACCTGACTTCAGCTCCTGGAAGACCAACAATGGCCCCAAGCAGTCCCATCATATTCGACGTCAACCCATTGGTCATACCAGGTCTTGATGATGATTAGTGAAATGAATTGTCTAAAAAAATCAAGGACGAAACTTAAGCCAGTGAATTACTGTTCCTGAATCACCATGTATGCAGAGTGGGAGTAGTTTCCAGCAGAAAATTATACAGTGGTGTTTTTTCAGATAAACATTATACGGAGGTAGTACGTATGACGATTGTGTCAATACATATCAACCTTTCGTGAAAAAATAAGTACATATCAACATTTGTGGTGACTGAAATCTGTAGCCTCGGTGATCTTTACTATTAAAGCAGAATGCGTGGTACGGTGTCACAATCCAAATGGTGTCACAAACCAAATACCCTCACACTTCGAATTAATTACATGCCATGCCAGCTATAATAAGTGGATACCGGTCCAAAGAAAAACGTCGCGCAGCTGGCCCTCCCGACAATTGGTACGGAAAAAAAACAATCCCGTCGCCCTTCATACCCCTTCGTCCCGAACTCCCCAACCCCACGATCCCCAGTCCCCATGGTCGCCGCCCTCCCCCACGTCGCCGCCGCCCCTTTTGTGAGGCCACCGCCGCCGCCACCGCTCCAGAACTCGATGGTGCTGCTGTGGCTGGACGTGGCGAGGGCGGCGGTGACGGGGACGGCCGGCGGCGGCGGCGCCGGGGCGGAGGCGGTAGAGGGGAAGTTGGTGCGGGCGGCGGCGCCGCGGAGGTCCCTGGCGGCCTCGCTGGACTCGAAGGTGCCGAGATAGATCGGGGTCTTCTTGGCCGGGTCGCGGATCTTGGCCGCTTACCGCCCGGACGGCCGCAAACACGCAAACCGCCACGGATACCCCACCGGCCACCGCAATCGATTTGTTGCCGCCCGGGAGGACTTGCTCGTCGCTCGCGTGCCTAGACGGCCAGCCCGTGCATCCGCGTTGTTGTCTCTCTCCATGGCTGACCCAAGGGCAGCAGTTCAAGCTCACAGGGAGGAGGGCCCTGATGCAGACGAGGAGGACCGCGCGCACAAAGGTCTACTACTGCGCTATCCAAGACAAGGTAAGGGTGCTGAATCAATACAAGGTTCGTTAAGGTTCGTAGTGGTGGGTTATCCTTTTGATTTCAGATCCCGATTTTGATCTTGTAGCAGTGCATATGTTCTTACTGAAATTTGGACTGTAATTACCATACATTTAGGTGAATTTCATATTAGTATATGAAGTGTTTACTTAAATAGGGCACGGTTGATTGCTGGAATGAGTCGTGAGTGCTAACATTGTGCTCATCTGATAAGAAAATGGAACAATTTCCATTATGAGAAAATGCCTTTTTAGTCTAGATGATACATGTCCCATGGGATGCTTAAATAACAACATATTTGCTAATGACAACTTTAATCATGAGCTGATAACATTGAAATGAAAATTATCACAAGTGTACATGCTAATCTCATTGCTATTGCAAAGGATGATTTGGCCTTACTGCGTCGTGAGGTATCCTGGTCGGCGAGCAGGATGAGAGATTGCAGTGCAAACCCGGCGGCCGCAACGAGCAACTCTCCCAGGTCTGGCCGTGTGAGCCCGCCTCTGAGGCCTTCCACGGCGTAGATGATAGATCGATGCTTGAGTTCCTGTACGGACTCTCTGAATTGTAGTTCAGATGTCGTTGGTTCAGTAGATATGTTATGCAAGAAGGTTCAGAATGTCATTTTGATACACATTGTATGATTTTCATAATGCTAGGTCATGCAGGTTTATCCGGTAATGTTGTTTTCACGTAGATCCTTGTTGAGAATGAGATGAAATCATATAGGTAAATAAGTTTTATTTGATGAGAAGGGGAAATGTTATCACTAACCGTCAAAGTAATCATCTGTTATGGACGATTGTTTCCAGCAGGGCGGCGATTTGAGGAGTGCAAAGATGCCACAATCTGTACGGGGAATTAGCAGGGAGAGATGCCTAAAGAGACGCAGGGAAGGAGTGCATGCCCGATTCGAACGGAGAGAAATAGTTTGACTGTGCCGATTATTCTGCCGGGAGCAAAGAGCATACCTAGACACCTGGGTGAGATCGGGTCACTATGGGAGCAAATCAACGAGCTGCAAAAATAGCTGCTTGAGAAGGAGGTGCTGAGGTATGCTGAGAGTACTTTGAGCGAGATGAATGCAGCGTGTTCAATCATTGATGATCAGAGGCGCCAAGTGCTGAGAAAGAGGCTTTGATCAAGTATACGAACTCTCAGTGGCACAACATAAAAGGTGAGTATAAATGTTTGGTTCGATGCAATGTTTAATATCGTGTTTTGCAATATCCTTGTTGTTCAGACAATGTCGTCAACTCGTCATGCATGGAAGAAAGGCATCACGGGGTCGATGTCCTCGGCTCGGCATCTTCTTCCTCCCCTGCATCGCACGTCCCTTGCTAGATTCCCATCTCCTGTAGTTTCTCGCCCAAGGTCGCACGAGGGAGGGAGAAAATATCGCCTTTTCCGGGATCGTGAAGTTGTAAGTCAACATATTTTTCTTAAAAGTGTCTGTTTAGTAGCTCCGTTGTGAGTTTCGGATCTAATACCGCAAGTTTAGATCACCGATGTCGCATTTGTTCACTTTGGACGGTAGTCTATGCGGTTCGCCGATGTTTGATCTCACCCATGGTGCCTTAGATTCTCTTCAGTGGTGAGACCGAGCTAGATGATTGCAGCACACGAGTCCTTGCAGGGTCTGACCGGTTGCTGGTAGACCAATCGTTCTGAGTATGGTGTGTAATGTGTTGATGCATTTGTTGGTTCTTGCAGACAGAGAGATGGCAGAAACGGTGTTCACTCCCTGTTTGGAAGGGATGAACCATGTCAGGTCGGAGACCGGGGTTGTGCTCACCAAGCCCTTCCTTGACGTCTGCAAGCAGATCCTGCCTGTTTTTGGGTACCTCCCTTCGCTCGTATTTTGCCACGAGTTCAATTTGTCCTGTGTTGGGTCTGTTAGTTACCAGTATGTTCAGATCAGTAACGGGGCTGCTCTATTGAATTTAAATTATGTACCTTGTTGGCTTGTTTACTTCAGTGGTACTGGTAGAGTGTAGCAGAGTAAGGAACCTGAGAATTTTTTTGCTAACGCTTATATTGTGGGCGAATTATTTGTATCACTCTTGGAGATATGCAGTTCTAAATGTGCAAACGGATAATCAATTTTTTGGGCCTTTGTCATGGACAGATGACTTTCTTGGTTTGTGCTATTGCCCTTTTGGTTTCTCTAGGAATGTAGAATTGCTCAAACTTGTTAGTTGCTGCATCATTTAACTTTCAAACTACTGTCAACCTTTTGGGGAAGTGTTGTTGGGTGATGCTGGATTGATCCATATTGTTTTGCTGTACATGTAGTCCTCCAAATACATGAGTTGATACATCTGTCAATTGAGCAGAATTGACCCGTGACCTTCTATGAGAAAACACTTTTGGGTTTGTGGTGCTTCAGTAAAGCTGTCTTTATTTTCCTGGAAGTTTGTCCGAATAGGATGGTAAATCTTGAAGTTGTTTAGTAATGATCTGTGTTATAAATTAGACTTTCGTGTATGTCTCAAACTGTACAGGATGACATCATATATCGTCTATTCTAACAGTGTGGCTAGCTTTTCCTTCTGGTTGAGCCTTGCTGGTGTTGCTTAAACAAGAAATTCCTTCATAGCGGATGCTAATTTCCCATTTGCTCTCTGCTGTTGAACACCAGATAAATTTGGAGCTGCTATGGCAATTGTGAAGAGTGACATATATTGGAGGTAATATCACGGTAAGCAAGAAACTACAACTAATGAGTGATAATTTTTCATTTTTGTTACTGGATATGTATAGTATCATGTTCTTAATGTGATAAATCATATCTATGCTAGATAGATTTACCTGCTGTGGCTACTGCATAGTTTTAATATCTTTTTTGTTAAAATCAGACTACAATTTACTCTCCGGTCAACTGACCTGATTCTCTCCTGTCAGAGGTTGGACAATAAGTATTCTTCAGACCCGTCGAAATATGTGCACTTGTACAGCATAGTCCAGGAAGAAGTTCAAAATAAAACTGCAAAAGGTTTATCAAGCTGCACAAATGGACTTCTATGGCTCACGAGGTTCTTTACTTTCTCCTGCATAATTTATCACTTTCTATTGCAGCTTAATCAATATCCTGGGTACTGGTTACTCATATTTTTTGACTGTCAGGGCTATGGACTAATTCATTCAGCGCCGACTAATTCCTCTCTTTCAGGCCATTCACGTGTAATCAATTTGAGGAGCAGGTATTAATTTGCATAGTGGAGAATGGATGTGCATCAGTTTTAAAACTAGAGCACTCTGAACTTGCATCATAGATATAATTTCTCTCATTCGACTGTACATAGAAGACATTTGACTGTCTGTGTTCCCCTAGCTTTCTTTCCTACCTGCAGATTGGGAACAAAGCCTCAAATCAGGTGATATATCTTTCCCACTGAAATATATTTGAGTACCATTCTCCAGGTACTAACTATTATGATGCATGATAGAAGATATATTTTCCGGTATTTTTATCTTTCCGTCTTAGAAGAGTTCTATCATCATTTTTGATTAGTATTTGCAATTTGAAAATCTTAAGGCAGCTGAAATTATCTTACCATAAGTGATGTGCCAGCTCTGACATAATGTGCTCGCGTATCCAAATTCAGCTGATCACCGAATTTACAAAAAAAAATAGGAAACAATTTTCAAAGCATATGGTGTAAATGTTATCGGATGTCCTTGCACTGTTAGTACTTGGCTTATTACTTGTCTGCATCTTCTGTTTTATCCAAGCAGGAGGTAATCTTACACTGGGACTAATCACAAGAGATGCCGATTGCTGTGGAGCGTGGATGCTCATAATGGGGTGACGGAGCAGGCGTTGACACCCCAACGCTTGATTTCACTGACCTGGTGGGAAGAAAAACTGGGTAGTTACTGAACATGTTGAAAAGAGGAGTTACTGAATATGTCTGATAAAATACTTAGTATGTTCTAATTTCCCCACAGACCTGGTAAACAGTGATCATGATGATTGCAATTAAAAATAGTATGCAGTATTGTATGTATATATGTGATTGATTGATACCCATATGAATGTATGGTTGTATACTTGCATGTATATGTGCTTGATGTATGCTTATTATACGGATAGCAGTAGGAAATATGTTTGCAGTTATGAAAGGACGAAGTCTTTGAATGGACATTTTTGCAACTTAGCATGTTCTATTTTCCCTAAAAATATGTGCTAAACATGTCAAATAATAATTATCTCTTACTCGTGGGATTAGAAGAAAAAAATGGTGCAACCGGACGTGTTCTTCCATCTGCTGATCTGATCTAACTAATATTGGTATTGAATTGTTTAATGTTTTATAGTTTTACTGATTCTTTATAATGTTCAAAAGGTTTTGGGCTGCAGGAAACATAAAATTATAACATATACTTGGTGCTGACGGTTCCTTCTTTTGCCACTCCCTGTTTCGCTTCGCTATATTGAGTTGCACAACTATATAGTGCAAGAACGTTGTCATAGTGAGGATGAAGTGAGGATGCACATAGAAAGGAGGAAAGATGAGAAAATGAGAGAGACATGTAACCACATAACATCATCAGCGTGTGGAGCAACACAGAAGAAACAAGCAATCACATTTATGAGGTTCTAATTAAGTTTAATGGAATCTTAGTGTTTATATTTTTAACATATATTTGTCGCAATCCCGTTGCAACGCACGGGCATTTAGCTAGTATAAATATATGTGCTAATTCTTATATGTCAGGAGTGTTCTATGGGGGCATTTGGTGTGTTTCAGTGAAGTGTAAGGTTCAGAATACAATAGTTAGAATCAATCACCAAACAAAAGGAACATGGAGCATTCAATAGAAAATCGTTTTAATCCAGACACCTCAGACGGCTGAAAGACAGTAGTCATAGTGAAGCCATCTCATAGATGAAAGGCAAAAAAAAATGACATGGAATGGAAATTTGGGTCTTCCTCATAGCTTTGAGGGAAATACCAAGATCAGTTAGTGCATTGTGCAACTTGGTTCAAATCGATTTGTCTCGAAACAATTTCTCAGGATAAATCGTAGAAGCAGCAAAGAACCTGTTTTCCCTGCATGAAGCTGCTGGAAATTCTTGACCTTGTTGGTAAAAAATTAACCGGAAATATATATGGTTGTCCTGAGGCCTGAGGGGATGAAAAGTTTAACAGTTCTTGTTCTAAGCAGGAACTTATCGACCTTGACATAGTTGGATATTTCTTTTCATAGATTTAATGGAAAATTATCAGCGCTCCATTTTGCCAATTTATCAAGATTGGATACTTTAGATTTAGCATCAAATTCCTTGAAGAGTGCATTCAAACAAAGCTGTCTGTCACATTTTCCAGCTCACAAATCTAGGTCTGCAACCACAAAGCTAGGCTGCATGCTTGCCTGGTAGGTCCACACAGTTCCCAACTTGGCTGCAATCACAAACTAGAATCAAGATGATTGATCTAGACAGTGAAGGAATCAGCGGTGCATTACAAGATTGGATCTGGAACTTGTCTTTGTCGATCACTAGCTTAGATATGTCAGCGAACAACATAACTGGAAAAGTGGAAAGCTGCAGGCTGCAGGAATGGAGCAATTGAAAATGCTGACAGGCCTCAACTTGAGACGCAACCGATTTGAGTGAAGCATTCCGAATTTACCTACTAGTATTCAACTGTTGGATCTTGGATGTATCCGATAACTACTTGTTGATCATTACCACAGTATCTTGGAGACAAAGTGTTGTATTTACCTGTTGCTTCCATTCCACATAATCTTCTTAGTGGAGTCATCCCGGAGTGCCTGTGCAACATGATATCAATGGAAGTGATTGACCTATCCAATAACAAACTCTCAGCGAAGCTTCCGAGTTGGGCTTACGAGTCCAAACCTTTACGTCATAGACTTTTCAAGCAACAATTTCTTGGGACAAATAGCATCCACCATGGGTTCTCTAATATAGTTATGTCACTGCATCTCAGAAAGAGCAATTTTATCTGGGATGTTGACCACTTCATTGCAGTTATGTAGCAGGTTGATGTTTCATGACCTTGGAGCGAATAAGTTGTCAAGGAACATACCCAAATATGGATAATTTACAACCTACAAAGTATGATAGTTTTGAGTTTAAGTTCCAATCAGTTTGTTGGCGAAATACCTGAAGAACTGTCCCAACTTCATGCTCTCAACTATTGTATCTTGCTAATAACAAACTGTCTGGTCTTGTACTAAGTTTCATGGGATTTTTTTTTCGATAAAGAGTTTCATGGAAATCTAACAGCTTTGCACAGGGACAGTCCATACCGAGAGACATCGTCTTTTCTTAAATTCATGGTTCATGGTGCCCGGAGTGCTTATATTTATGTTTAGACGGATACATTGCAGACAATATTCAAAGGTAGAGAATATTATTTAACAATAAAGTCAACTACATCTTGAACACCATTGACCTATCAGCAAACCATGAAGTAGGATTTCTATCTCCATTAACGGGCTTAAATCTTTCAACAAACAACAATGGAGAAAGTATTCCTGATGAACTGGTGTTGAATATATTAGAAATTTAGCAATTGATTTAATCCACGAATACATGAAATAATTTATGACATAAACAACTAGTACTGAACTAATCAGGCAATCTACTAAAACGGTAGATGAACAGGTCAAAACTACAACAAACGCTAGAAACAAAAATCTGTGGCATAATCTTGAACAGAGAGTACATAAAAAAAAATTAGATAAAGGAGAGTACATAATAACATACGGGACAACGATGACAGAACGCTGAAATCAGAGACGAAGGAGCTCACAAGCAATTACAAAATAATTTAGTTGCGCATCCGTCGACACTCAAAGAACAAGCAACCAACCCTCCTCTAATTGAGTGTGCAATTATTTTAATTTGAATAATTGTATGAATTGTTTATATTTATTTTTATGAAAATTTATATGTTCAAAACTATGTAATATGATTTTATTCTATACATTTTAGATTGAATTGTCCTTATTTGAGAGAAAACGGATTTAAATTTTACTGGGAGTGTCTATTGGGAGTGGCCGGTGGGGCGAGTCACCCCAATACCACAACAACGTGTGCAAGCAATCCCAATAGAAATTGGCTGGCATTGTTGTCGGACACTCTATTGAGAGTACCGGTGGTATCCGCAGCAGTACTGCCTTTTGTGTGTGATCTTGTGAACATTCTTTACTTACAGAGTTTCTTTATGACCTCGACATGCTCTACTGGCGTGACCAGTGTGAGCCGGTTGCTCCTACTAGTTATGATCATACCAACCTTATCGCTTTCCTATAATGTATTTTTGATATGTATGCAGAGTACGATAACAAGCTTGTTGTCTGTTAAGCCTGAGAATCTTCAGAGTGAAATATTCATCTGGTGCAGCGAATAAACCTAGGTGTTCCAACACGGTATCGCACCAGGCCGTGATGTAAGAAGTATTGTTTTCTTCTTTAGAATAGCTTTGCAGTTTTACTGTTTTTACTTTCTGCTAACAAGAGATGTTTTGTTGATTGAACACAGGTGGTCAAGATCATACACCCCATGGAGAACCAGTTGACAAGAGTGCAAGCTGGAGTCCAACACTCCATTCATGATTATGATATCGTATAATTTTGGCCTGACTAATTGGATGACCATGCCAACAACTCATAGTCAGATAAAATAAGTACACTTATCATATACACTACTAGAAAACGGGGCATAGGTTCACCCCTTTAGTCCGAAATTAAATTCGGACCGGGACTAAAGGGGTGGAAGCTCCGAGGTGCAATTTGTCAGGGACCTTTAGTCCCGGTTCCTAACACGAACCGGGACTAAAGGGTCGCCACATGCGGTCGCAGACGCGCGGCCCAGTGCCAGCACCCTTTAGTCCCGGTTCGTGTTAGGACGCGCGGCCCAGTGCCAGCACCCTTTAGTCCCGGTTCGTGTTAGGAACCGGGACTAATATTTCGGCTATATGTCAGCTTCTTCCCCACCCGAGCTCACCATTTTCTCAGCTCAACCCGAGCTCACCATTTTCAACTCCATTTCATCTCCATTTCCTCTCCACAAGCTTAATTTATCCTCAATTTTTTTTCACCATTTGGCAAGATTGAAGACACCCCACGGTTAGCAGCTTCATCCTCTTTCCGGCGTTGCTTGTTTAGCTCATTTCAAATATCTAGTGCAAGCTAGGTGTTCGATGAAATGCCTAAGTTAGGATTTCATTTGTTTCATATGTGCAATTTGAGCTCAAACTAAATTATGATTTATGTGTTTTAGTGTCTTCCCCGTCCTTACCGCCGTCGATCGCCCGCGTTGTCCCGTCACCGGCACCACCTCGGTGAGTGTCTTGTTTTTATTTTATTTTATTTTTAAAAACTTAGCTTTATGGTTTAGATGCATAGTTATTACTTGTATAATTTGCTAACTTGTATTATATGTATAGTGTCATGGTTCTGATATCTGTCCCCGTCGGTTCTCGTCCGGTCTATGATTCGGATGTGGTATATTTTCAAAACTATTTGTTTCATTCCGTGTTTCTAACAATTATGGCTACCAACTTGACATAGATTTATTTTTATCTAGGAGGTAGTTGAACTGGAAATTGAAACTGACCCTATTATCGAGTTTTTGGATAAAGAAAACAATGATTTGAAAGCAAAATTGAAAAGAAGTGAAGATCTTTATCTCCAATGCTTAGAAGATAAGATGAAATTAGAGCTCAAGCTTGCCGACGTCGTCGATGGTAACGAGATCAAGATAGATGCAATGCGCTTGAAGATTAAAAGGATTAGAAAATATGCCATTAATCAGGAGGCTTGGTATCATTATGCTGTTGGTTCAGTATTTACCTTAGTTGCGATTTTGATCGCATTTGTTGTTGGATTTAAATTCTTTAGATAGTTTTTATATTTGTTTCAATTAATGTATGTTTTATGAGAACTATGTATTACGAGCTGTCACTACTCTAGTTTGCTTTTAATGGGATGAACTTATATTAATTAATTTGGTCTTGCATTTTATTCATGACTGTAGTGTAATAATGGGGTTCGATATACTTTTATGTAATACAGATGAACCGGCAATGGATGTACGGTGACCGATGTTGTCCAGAGTTCATTGATGGCATGCATAATTTTCTCCATGTGGCTGAGGCAAACAAGCCGAAGAAGGGTTTTATTCGTTGTCCATGTAATCTCTGCAAGAATATGAGTGATCACTCTACCTCAAAAGTCATTCACTCCCACCTGTTGCAGAATGGTTTTATGCCTGTTTATTATTGTTGGACCAAGCACGGAGAAACAGGGGTTATAATGGAAGAAAATGAAGAAGAGGAGGATAATGACAACTATCCTTGGTTCAGTGATACTACAATGGGAGAAGACGAAGCTGAAGAAGATCCCAATATTGATGAGCATGACGATGATCTTCGTAGGGCCATTCGTGATGCACAAATGGACTGTGGAAGTGAAAATGAAAGGTTGAAATTGGAGCGCATGTTAGCTGATCACGCAAAATTATCGTACCCAACTTGCGAAAATGACCAGAAAAAGCTGGGTACCACACTTGAATTGCTACAATGGAAGGCAGAGAATGGTACTTCTGACAAGTGATTTGAAAATTTGTTGAAAATAATTAAGAAAATGCTTCCAAATGATAACGAATTGCCCTCTAGTACGTACGAAGTAAAGAAGGTTGTATGCCCTCTAGGATTAGAGGTGCAGAAGATACATGCATGCATTAACGATTGCATCCTATACCGCGGTGAGTACGAAAATTTGAATGCATGTCCTGTATGCGGTGCATTGCGGTATAAGATCGGGCGAGATGACTCTGGTGATGTTGAGGGCGAGCCGCGCCCCAGGAAGAGGATTGCTGCAAAGGTGATGTGGTATGCTCATATAATACCACGGTTGAAACGTTTGTTCAGCAACAAAGAGCATGCCAAGTTGTTGTGATGGCATAAAGAAGACCGTAAAAAAGACTTGATGTTGAGACACCCCGCTGATGGGTCCCAGTGGAGAAAGATTGACAGAGAGTTCCCGACATTTTCAGATGACGCAAGGAATTTAAGATTTGGTCTAAGTACAGATGGCTTTAATCCTTTTGGAGAGCAGAGCTCCAGTCATAGCACTTGGCCCGTGACTCTATGTATCTATAACCTTCCTCCTTGCTTGTGCATGAAGCGGAAGTACATTATGATGCCAGTGCTCATTCAAGGCCCGAAGCAACCTGGCAACGACATTGATGTGTACCTCAGGCCATTAGTTGAAAAACTTTTGCAGTTGTGGCGTGAAGAAGGTGTACGTGTGTGGGATGAGCACGAACAGGAGGAATTTGATCTACGAGCTTTGCTTTTTGTAACCATCAATGATTGGCCTGCTCTTGGTAACATTTCAGGACAGTCAAACAAGGGATACAATGCATGCACGCACTGCTTAGCTGAGACTGATAGTATACATTTAGGTAACAAGAATGTGTACCTGGGCCATCGTCGGTTTCTTCCACCCAAGCATCCCTTAAGGAAGAAAGGCAAACATTACAAATGTGAGGCAGATCATCGGCCGAGGCCTACCCGCCCTTCCAGTTCTGTTATACATGATATGGTCAAGGATTTAAAAGTAATATTTGGAAAGGGTCCTGGCGGACTCACTGTTCCGAATGACGCAAACAACCACGTACCCATGTGGAAGAAAAAAATCTATATTTTGGGAGCTGCCCTATTGGATAATGCTAGAGATTCAATCTGCAATCGACGTGATGCACGTGACAAAGAACATTTGCTGCAACCTGCTAAATTTCTTGGGCGTGTATGGGAAGTCAAAAGATCGGAAGTCAAAAAAAGGGAAGTCAAAAGATACACCGAAAGGAAGGCAAGCCCATCAACGTATGAGCGAAGAGATGCATCGAGACGAGACTCATTCAGAGAATCATCCAGGTCCTGCAAGCTACGCTCTTACGAAAGAAGAGAAGAAAATATTTTTTGAATGTCTTCGCAGTATGAAGGTTCCATCTGGCTTCTCGTCGAATATAAAGGGAATAATAAACATGGCAGAGCAAAAATTTCAAAACCTAAAGTCTCATGACTGCCACGTGATTATGACACAATTACTTCCGGTTGCATTGAGAGGGCTTCTACCGGAAAATGTTCGAGAACCCATTGTGAAGCTATGTGCATTTCTCAATGCAATTTCTCAGAAGGTTATCAATCCACTAACTCTAAAAAGTTTAGAGAAGGATGTGGTCCAATGTCTTGTCAGCTTCGAGTTGGTGTTCCCACCAACCTTCTTCAATATTATGACACACCTCGTGGTTCACTTAGTTGAAGAGATTTCTGTTGTGATAAAGATCTTCACTTCTTTTCAATTTTGCTTTCAAATCATTGTTTTCTTTATCCAAAAACTCGATAATAGGGTCAGTTTCAATTTCCGGTTCAACTACCTCCTAGATAAAAATAAATCTATGTCAAGTTGGTAGCCATAATTGTTAGAAACACGAAATGAAACAAATAGTTTTGAAAATATACCACAACATTATTTTTATACCATCAATCGTGATGAGTTTTATTCATATCATATATATACACACAATTGCGGAGGAGTTTCATTCTGATATCATTCTTTTACAGTTGGCAAGAAAGCGCAACGAGATACCAATAAATGCCCGCTTCAGAGCAATTGCGGAGGAGTTGGCGGGATTTTACCTTGCGCATGTCATACCGGCCTCCGGAGAGTAACACTATAAAAATCCTGAGTAGCGGGCGTATATGTAATAGCGATCTCCATGTAACTAAGTACCTCGAACTTGGAACCGGGAAACGTGATCTTCATGCACTACGTGCTGAATTGTGTATGTGTCATCAAAATGATCTTCATGTAGTTTGTAAATATATGCATCAACTTGATCTAGCTCCGTATAATAATTTATACGTGTTTTTCGCGCATCGACGTGGTACCATCCGAAACCCCTACCCTGAAAACTGGTCGAAATGAAAATAAAAAACAAAACACTGAAAATTGGTCGAAATTAAAATAAAAAAGCAAAACCCTAGTCCCGGTTCGTGTTACGAACCGGGACTAAAGGGTTCGACCCCGCTCGCCCTGCCGCGTCCACGTGCGAGGTTCTCATTGTGGGGGGGGGGAGGACTAGTCGCGGCTCGTAATAAGGCGAGACCAAAGGGGGGGGGGGGCTCTAGTCCCGCCTTGATAGTCCCGGTTATACAAAATATTTTTACCTTTTCATATAGACAACTATTTCTTTACTATAACTAGCAAAATTAACAAATGAAAGATTTTTATTGCTAGACTTATGTTGCTTTTTAAAACTGGACTTAATTGGTTGTGAATTTTTTTAGATTGGTTTCACCATAGATCCGAACAAACCAATATATTCACGATACCACAAAATTTGTGATGTCATTTATGTGTTATTATCTTTTACATATGTATTATTTTCAACTGGATCGTTAAGTATCTATGGGAATTACCCTAGTACTTATAGGGAATATGGATCTACGTAACTGGCAGAGATATAATAAAGTTAGACTATGTAATATACATATGAGAAAACATATATTTGTGAGTCTATACTATGTAATATACATCTGACAAAACATATATTTGTGAATCTATGAAATGCCAATTGTTAGCATGTCCGCATACCGTCAACTAGTAGTTTGGTCTCGAAATGCTCGTTCGCCCTCACTTGTTGGTGGCGTTCGTTTCTTCTAGATTATTCTTCATTGTGATTATCTAAACAAAATATCTTATCAATGATGGATTTCCATAATTTGATGATGGACACTATCTATGAAGTCCCAGACAAATGCTTGGCCGCTTTGAAGGACATAGAGAGAAACAAGTTATGGGTAGCTCGAACTTACAATTAAGAAAAAAGTGAAATCAAAGAGCTTCCAAGTTGGTGACATGATGCGGAAGAAATCCTGCCGAGTGGATTGGAGGACCAAAAAAAAATGGTAAGCGGTCTCGGGAAGGTTTTCTCATAATTGCAAGACTTGTCCCCGCAACAAATATTTGTGGAATCTAGGGAGGTAAGTATACTACCCCAAACTGTCAATGGAACTTAGTTGAAAAATTCTATACCGGTGTGTGGCAAGAAGTCTAAACACACTGATGGCCGTAAGCATACATGGCAATGAACTTTCCACGCCCATAGAGGGTAGCAAGTTACACCCACATGCCCGTGGGCTCATAAGCAATGAATAGTCACGTAGGTGCGTAACACTTTATTTTAAGGATGCACTAATTAACTGCGCTGAGGATAAGTACAATTTCAAAGTTCAAGCAGAAGATGACACTGAACCTAAACAAAGATTTCCATTTGAAAAAGAAGCTTAAACAGCACCGCCGTCGCGTACGTGCTTTGCTTTCGACGACGTGTTTGACGGCGACTCGCGCCACTACCAACACAGCAGACAAAACTGAGACCGTATATATGCATGCCGCCATGGGCGTCACATTCACTATATATATATATATATATATAATATGGCGAGAAGGAGACAGCCAGGAATCATAATATATAAGATGATGACACATATCACATATGCTTGCAATTCGGCAACTGATTGATCGGTGACGTCCCAAGAATCGATCGTACTAAATAATTTGGGCATGAGTGTGACAAGTTCCAAACATGCATATGAAGAATATAAGAGATGAAAAAACCATGAGCAGAGAGACAAGTGTTTGCTGGATGGATCCTGGCCGTCCGTTTCCGATCGGACGGAGCGCATGCATCGGTGTGGGTCCTCCCAGAATCATGGATGCCTGCTGTGTGGGTACGTTTTAACCATTTTCCATCAAGATTATGGATTAGTATATGTAGCCGTCCATTCATTTCGTTCGGTTTGATCGATCAGCCGCCAGGTCAAAAAAGAAGCAATTTTGATCCTCTCTCGATCATGCATGCAGAGATCGATCAGCTAGCGTCGGCAAGCCGCCGTGGAGGTCGACGACGCGTAGGAGAGCTGCTGCATGAGCGCGAGGGCGCGGCGCGCGGCGGCGAGGCGTCGTGCGAGGCCGGGGCCCTCGGCCCGGAGCCCGGCGCTGTCGAGCTCCACGAGCGCGGTCCAGCCCCTGGCGCCGCGGAGCCGCTCGGCGAGGGCCCGGTTCGCCGCCCGGAGCCGCGCGGCCTCCGCGCGCTGCTCGTCGAGGTGCCGCTGCCTGCGCGCGCGGGACCGGCGCGCCGACTCGCGGTTCGAGACCCTGCGCCGCAGCCGCCGCTCCGTTTCGCCGTCGCCTCGGTTCGTGTACCCGTCGTCTCCAGCGTTCGACGCGACGGTACCACCACCGGAGCCGGAGCCTGAAGACGTGTCGTCGTTCTGATCCGGCGACGTGGCCAGGGGGCTGCAGTCCTGCGACGACGGAGCCGCGGACGACGACGGCGGCGCGTCGTCGTAGCCGAAGCCGATGTCGGCGAGGAAGGCCTCCTGGAGCTCGAGGAGGAGGAGGTCGTGGTGGTGGTGGGCAGCTGGGTAGCGCTGCTGCAGGGCCATCGGGGAGAATTACGAGGGAAGGCAGGGGCGCAAGTGTAAAAGGGGACCTGGTGTGTGTGTTCAGGTGGCGGGAGAGGGAAAAGGGAGGGAGACAAGTGCAGGAGGCCCCTATTTATAGGCCCAGCCCGTTTTCATCGTGGGCTACGTGGGGCCCACCTCTTCTTTTACAAACGTAATTGTGGGGCCCAGTTTCATAGTGCTCACTGACGGCGATGAGCTGCTTTATTCCTTTTTTTTCTCTTTAGGAAAAAAAGGTAGTGCGCTGTCGATGGAGGTAATTGACAAATATGTGTAGTAGCTCTCGATGATCACTAGATAACTTAGGGTAACTTAGCAACACCAGTGATCGCATGAAAAGAAGGAATTTGTAAAAAAAAAAAAGTTGAATCGTGGTTTTGATCGGGTTCCATGGAGTAACCGGCAGGAGGGCAGCCTTTTCGTATAGAAGGAAAATATTTGCGTAGTTTTTAAGGGAAACATTCCAAGGAATGATGGTTTTGTTGGTTACATCAATGCTTGATGTAGATATTATGAAACCTACACACGAGAGTAATTACGGGGATTAATTTGTATTGTAGAGTAAGACACGATAAAACCTGGCCCAATTGCCACCTTCGCCAGTCGGAGCCCGGATCGAAATTTCTCTTGTGGAAAAAATCGACCTTGACACGATCGAAAGGGATTAATTGGTAGATGCTAGCTAGGGTGCACCATTGTTTTTGTCATAGGAACATAGTAGAAAGCAGAACCTTGGAATCGTCGACGCGATCGAGCAAGGTGGTAATCGAGAGCGACGTGCATGCATGGATAGATGCCTTATTTCTCAAGGAATTACGCATGTGCCCAACCTAACCCTACCACAGGGTCTATCTAGCTAGCTATGCCTTAACCACAATCCTTAGTCACTAAGGCTTGAGCAGTGCTCAAATCTAACGCCTTGACTAATCTAGCTTTCCAATCGAAACAATATTAATTGTTTATGGCCGGATCGAACTAAAATGATCTGAGCACAGCTGATGTATATACATATAAGTGGTCTTCTGGGTCCATGTTATATTTTCCTGTTTTTGTGGAGTCGTTTGTAATCGGTTTCGCCATTGCTGAAATTCCATCAGTTGTTATCTCAAAAAAAAAGTTATTGTGGGTGGAGACACCGAGGGCAGCAAATTAACCTTTTCTTCTTTATATTTTGTTCCGTGGAAGTATACGTACGTGCATACGTATGGGGCAAAAGAGACTGATTGGTGAACACCAATAATTTTCAGGTACGTACGTATGCTGATCGTCACTGAAAGCTACGGGCCGGGTCGATCATCAAAAGACGTACGTACTAATCCACCTCTTATATTCTAGCTGTATTAGTGTCTGCATTGTAGAAAAGCAACTTTCTCATCTAAAGGGAATGAGCTCAGCTAGTCACCGGAACAGCATATCTCAGGTCATTATCAGTTACATAATTGATAATGCCAATGCTTCTCGTCTATATAGAACAATTTATATTACGAGTTTACGACGTTGCACACCATGGCAAGCAACTAATATTCTTTGACGATCGATATTTGATAGCTTCTTTTTCGAGCAGAAGAGTTTATAAATTGTAGTGCAAAACTTAATTTGTTGCGCATATCTATATGCATGGAGCAGAACCTTCGGCAACAAGGAAGAAGGTAAGTGCATGTACTCTACTGGAAGCAATATGCAATGGAAGTCTTAGTCTACTATTTATGGCTTTGGAAAGCAATAGTGCTGCCACACCGCGTATGATCTATCAAAACTAATTCAAGCACTAAAGCTGCAGGCATCCTTTGAGCTAAAGCAGAGGTGCAGCATTTTCTGGTTCCAACATCATACCTTTTTCTTCTCCTAAGGAAATGCGGATTGAGGAGAGTAAGCTAAGAAACAGGAGCTATGAGTTCAGGCTGGTTAATTTAGAGAGGTTGCATGTAATGTTGATTAAGAGCTAGCCAGGGAGTTATGTTAGGTAATGGACAGATGGCATGCATGTGCAGCTCCAAAGCCTAGTTAGATACTCCTGCATCTGTTAGAGACTTAGAGTTATGCATGGGTTCAATTCATGGATCATGGCGAGCATTTGGGCAGCCACATGGGTGTGCCGGCCTCAAGATTTGAGGAAAAGGGAGGTCATGCATGCACACAACTTTTGGGGCTAGCTTTAACAAAATCTAGAAATTTGTAGAATCTAAGCTCCTTGTTTGGTTAGACATGGAGGACGCACCAGCGCCAGGTGCCTAGCAGGCAACAGTTTAGTTGAGCTCAAGCTAGATCTTTTGATTTATCGACGGAGCATCTTTTCGCCCATCCTTTGTTGCCCTATATATATAAAGGGTTGTGCATTTCATTGGTGTGACTTTGTGTGGATGCCCCCATGCTGCTCTCCAGAAGCATTCAAATGAAAAAGACTTCACATGTCACTTGTAAGAAAATTGCAGAAATCTCTAGGGTAAAATTCTAGCTATTGGATCTTCATCTGACATTGTAGAATCATTCCTTTCGCCTCAACCTTTAAACCCTAACTCACATCTTCCTCTCGTCAGAACAAAAATCTAAGAATATAATTAGGCTAAAATGGTCCGCCCTCGGTCTTATATACATTACATACAACACATGTACAATAATGCAAACTTGAATGAGATAGCTGCGAAATTTGTCTCAAATTTGTAAGCGAAGTCATTGATCCTACAACCTAGTGCCAAAAATTGGGTTGCTGATGGAACAATATATATAAACCATTACAATGTACAAGGAGAGGGCATTATAAGAAAACTTTGATTAACATACAAAACCATTCATGGTTTTTTATCATGTTAGAATACAATGTTTACATGATAAGAAAAATACTAAAATTAGACATAGCAATCAAAGGTGGGATAGACAATTAAATCGAACCATGTCACTAAGAGAAAACCTAATTTGTGGATTTTATAAATCTGGCAAATCCAATAGAAAAGAAAGGAGTGTTTTACTGCAAATCCTAAATTGCCGCGAAGGTATTCGTTGCACATAAGATTGATTTAAAAACCGAATACGAGGCGAGGCCCAAGCGGCCCACGTAGGTGATTGTCTTGTAGGCCCACATGGAAAAATATAACTGGTCCCACTATCCCCCTCTCCCAACCTTATCCAGTCCCTCCCTTCCCTCTCCTTCTCCACACCCGCATCGCCCCGTGGTCCCCTTCCCTCGCCTCGCTGTCATCCTCCCCTCCCGCGGCACCATCTCCCTCCGTTGCTTTGTCGTCGCCGTCATCCTAAATATTAACAAAGTATTAATTTTTTTTAATATTGAAAAGTCGTTCAAATACCATATACATCATATTTTTGAATAAAGATTTATATAAATGTTCATTGAAAAATCATTCAAACGAGAAAAAGTTGAATACCGTAAATACTCATGTTCGAATAATCCTTCAAATGCCATAAATGTTCATATTTAAATATCTTACAAATATCATAATTGTTCATATTAAAATATCATTCAAATGTTCGTATTTAAAAATCCATTCAATAACATAAATATTAGAAACATTCAAATAAGATAAATATGTATTTGATAAATGTAAATATTTTACTTCTTGGAATGAACTTGGCAAGTGTTGATTGGGAATGACTGATCTTTCATTTTGTACTAGTCTTAGTTAAAATATATGAACAATTATGCGATGCCAACATGACCGGTTCTATGGCCCAACTACGGCCCTAATAAAACCCGAATCCATGGGGGACTCGGTTTGGAGTTCATCGGGGACTCGGTTTCTTTCCCCTAATAAAAAGACGCTCTTTTTCAATCAATCAATCAAAAAGAGTAAGAAGAAGAAGAAGAAGATAGATAGATATACTCCCATCGAGTAGGAAGATCGGAGATGCCGGGCGGCGGCATTCCGCCAGAGCTCCTCAACGACCTTCCGCCGGCGGCCGGCGGCTGGAACTCCCTGCCGGCAGAGCTCCTGAAGGAGGTCTCCGACCGTCTGCCGGCCGACGTGGACCAAATCCACATCCGGCAGGTATGCCCCCACTGGCGCGCCTCCACCGCCCCGCTCGCGGCCTGCCGCCCGTGGATCGTCGCCGCCCACGACCGCCACCGCGACGTTCGTACCGCCGTTAACCCCGTCGGCGAGCACTCCCTGTGGCTGCCCCGCGGTGGCGCACGCGCCAGGATAGACTCCCGGGCCCTGGCCCCGGCCGGCCTCCCCTACTGCTGCGGCACGCCCCGTGGCTGGCTCGCTCTCGCGGACCACCTGCGACGCCCCACCAGGCTCATCCTCTGGGAGCCCCTCTCCAAAGCTCAGATCCCTCTGCCCACTCTCACAACCGTCGGCCAGGTATTCCTTAGCTAGGGTCCAGACACAGCTAGCATTAGCATAGCAGGTCGGTCACATTTCGCTTAGCTCACCGGTCCAATCGAGCTCCGGGAACCCTACAGGGCGGCAGGAGCACCACCCCGAGCTCAATCGCGCGAGGCGAACCAAACCCTAGAACCCAAGGGGAAAACCCTCGAATCCAGGTGGAATTCGCCCCCAAACCAGCCGCAGCCCCGCCTCCCGACGCCTAAACCCCGACGAATTCCAACCCTAAACGGCCCAATTCGACGCAATTCGAAGCGGAGACGCCGAGCGAACCACCATAGCATAGCTGCAGGATCGAAGGCGCGGCCTTCCACCAAGGGAGGTTCTACGTCTCCACCATGAAAATGTCCATCCACATCTACGATCTCCACCATGAACATCCTCCCAGGCGTCTCCGGAACATCTACCTCTGCCCTCCCCTGCAGGCGCGGCACCCACGCTTCCCGGGGCAGCCGCGGCCGCACGTCGTGGCCTGCAACAACCAGATGCTGCTCGTCATGGTGTATCGCCGGCCAGGCCGCGACGTGATCCTTACAGAGGTGCACTGCCCGGATTGGGAGGCTGACCACCTCGACCTCCGGGGGGACAAGGTGACTGATCTCGGCGGCGACTGCTCGCTCTTCTTGGGTCGGGGTGACTCGCTCGCCCTCTCTGCGAAGGACTTCCCTGCCATCAGGAGAAACTGTGTCTACTTTGTGGAGCACGATACGTACAAGCATGAGCAGTGGCTTGTTGTCTATGATCTGGGGTCAAACGCTTTGGAACGAATTCCCCACCCGGAAGAACACAGGGAGGGCGGCAGCAAAACCAGCGGCTGGCTGGCATATTCCTGGTTCTGTCCCAGAAGGCCCTTCGTCGAGGAGCATGCCCTATGATAGTATCCCATTCGCCTACTTAATTATGTGTCAATCATCATTTTTGCAGCAACAAGCTCTGTATCAATTTGTTTGTTTTCTGGTCATCAACAGGCCTGGCTGATCAGCAAATAAAAAAAAAAGGAGAGATTTTTCACCTCCTTTGGATAATCTGAACATCTCGCCACTAATAGATGAACAAGTGTCAAGTACTGGAATGGTAATGAATGCTAGACATATGGTGTGTGTAGCCTCAATCGTACACAGAGACGACAACTAATGAACAAGTGATTATGATAGAGATTGTTAAAAGAATAAATTCAACCGAATATGTTGGTAGTGATTTTTAAGATTTTATAGGACGTTTTGTTTTTCGGTACTTTCCAAATGATAGCAAATAAAAGTCAGGTGGGTAATTTTCATGTCAAGATTGCAAACAATAGAAACACTCTTTAGGAATGAACTTTATAGATATCATAAATCAGGTAGGTATAGTCATACAATATTCTAGAGTATAGTCTGCACCGTTTTCAACAGATCTATCTTGCATGTCGACTCAGCAATCAATTCACGACGTGTGTGTCCTCTGCATTCGGTATTTAAATATCACTTCTAATAAAAAATGACCCATGAATTTTCTCGGGGATGCTACTTGTCATACATTACTTGATTATTTGCTATGTTCATCTAGAAACTAGAATGCACTTGGTTTCATGTGGATGCGGTGCATATAAAAGCTCCCGCCAATTTCTCAAGAGATTGTTTTAAATGGAACGATGGCATTCCCTTAAAATTGATCGAACACACGCATGGTTACATTACATTAGAGGGGAAATTCTCGAGCCAAGCTAGCCTATTGGTAACCTATCGCGCGCCATCGGCCGGACTAGGATGTCGACCTACCTAGCTACAGGGAGAGAAGGTGACGGATCTCGGCGACTGCTCGCTCTTCTTAGGAGAGGGAGGCGGCAGCCAGGGCCGGTCCTGAGATTTCGGAGGCCCGGGGCGAAACTAAAATTTGTGGCCCCTAATAAAAACATTGTACAATAATAATAATGTACGTATAAAAGAATATTGCCAATGTCTTGCGAATGCGTTTGTAAGCAGTGTATGTATCAAATAAATATCATGCCAAATAATCATACCAAGTAGAAATTCAAACCGGCCAAGTGCATCAAACAATTTTTTTGCATCACTTCTATCCTTAGGTTCAAAATCACGGGAATGATGTAATTCAGACAAAGCCGACCTTAACTCAGAAGCTTGATATGGTTAGCTACATACCTCAGCAGGGCCCTGTACCTCAGAAATCGAATATGGCAATAAATTAGGCTGTGTGTGCGCAAGTGAAGACTGAAGAAGGAAAACAGAAAACCCAATCACCCAACCTTCAATAATCAGACATGCCTGCAGCTACAATCAACCAAAAAATGATTTGTTAACTGAGCAGCTTTGATAAGTAATCATACAATCAGGCCGATTGAGTCATTGTCTAACTGAGATTTCAGAGCGGCATGCGGCAGAGCATTGAGATGGATCAGGCAGCAGACCATTGAATCGGAGAAAGATAAACATTCAGTACCTGTGCGTCTCGTCGGCGTCGTCGCTCGGCCGGGGAGAGAACGATTGATCCACAGACCGCAGGCGGAAGCACGAGCACGACTCTGACTCTTGAGTTCCTTCGTGTGAAGAACGATTGGATCAGTCAATCCCTAATCAGCGTTCGGCGGCCGGCGGAAGAATCGAAGCGACCATGGCTAACTTATTGCCTTTACCCTCCCGAGTCACGCAGTGATGCACACAGCCCATTAGCCTAGTATTTTTCCTGCTGGGCTGAAAACATATACATAGGTATATAGTGTAATATACACAGATGGGGGCCCCTGGATTTGGGGGGCCCGGGGCGGCCGCACACCCTGACCCCCCCCAGGGCCGGCTAAAGCAGTTGATATATATATATATATATATATATAGTTAGTTAGGTAATCTGAACACAAATAAGAATCACGTGTAAATTCTGAACACCAAGATTGATCGGACGGATAATACAGAACAGAACGCCATGCATTTGTGACGTACCATATCTCAATCTCAACTATATAATCTCAACTATATAATACGGCTGAAGGTGTCCGGTACGTCGTGGCATTTTTACGCTTTAGCCCCTCGAGAACTGAGAAATCAACCCGCAGTACACCACGTCGACCACTTTCCCGTTTAGCCCCCCAGGACATGGAAATTTGACCAGTGGTCTCGCGAGATTGGATCGGCAACACCTCGCGAGACCGACGGGGACGAAATGGCCGCCGGCGGAATCACTGAGGGAATGCCGCTACCTGCACCTCGTCGTAATGCTCCGATCCATCCGGCTCGTGCTCGCCGACCCCCATCCATAGCTCCGCTCTCCCGACCCGCTGCATCACCAGAGGCTCTGGTCGGTTTCACAGAGGGCAGCCTTGCCGGTGCCAGCGGGATGGACAGCGCGGGCGGGCCGGAGGTGAACGGCAGGGCGTCCTCGGCCGCGCCCCTCGACACGCAAGCCCGTCGGCTGCGCGCGCGCCGTGTGCTCGCGGCCGCGCCTGGCCCGTTGTCGCGTCCACGCCCCCGCCATTCCCGCCTGGCAGCAGTGTCTGGCCTCTGCCCAGCTGCTCCCGCACGCCTCTGCGAGATTCCCGCTCGGGCGCAAGAAGAACTCTGCTTCGACAACCGCAACGGCGACCTGTGACCATCGGCATGGTCCGCCTCTGAGCTGTAGCTAGCTATCCCGACCTGATGCACCAACGGAGCTACGCCCCCACGGGATAATTCTTGCTGCACCCACGGGAGAATTGGTCCTGCTCACCGCCGGCACCTGACCCTTACCAGGTTCTCTCTGATCTCTACTACCAATCGTTCAAGGATGCACTCCTGTGGAATAAACCAGCAGAGGCCACCGTCCATCTTCAGCGATACCAGCAGGCTGCAGACAACTACTCTTGCTCCTTTTCAATCTTCAAGTTGAAATTGCAGCTTTATATAAGATATTCAACAGCAATATTACCGGTGTTGTTTAATGATTTGTCCAGGTCCATTGACAACTCATTTTTGTCAATTAAGTGATGTCATTTGTTTTGTGTCAGGTTACTTTCAAAGGAGTGCACAAACTGCAAAATATAGTCTTACTGTTTTCATAAATATGTCTTTAGATAGGAGATTCAAAAAAATTGGTCATTGATTTTAATCCTTTTTCATTCAGTTATGGAGCTGGGCATGTTGCTGCAGCGACACAACTGCTTACCTTCATTGACCAGATGTTGGTGTTTGCAATCGGGTAAGTGATTTTGTCTCATCTCTATCTCTTAAAATGTAGGAAGAGCTCAAATCAGTAGGCTTTCCTCTTTAGGGTATCTGTCAACGTTGTGATTATACTAGCGGGTTAGATAAGTATCAAAATAGAGAAAAAAACTGGTTAGGCAAAAGTGAGGTTACTATAACAAAATTGCAACACAAGCTCTGCATGGTTCTTCACTACAAGTTTTTGCTTAAAGGATTCCTATTTCTTTCTCTCCTTTGAACCGCAATGAAGCCGATTCTGTTAAATTATTTGAGTTGATTCATTGCTTATTTTCTTATTCTCACGTGAAGTTCCAATATCATAACTACAAGTTTGCTGCCAACACCGTACAGTATAGGTTTAGCATCTTTTTGCTTGGAATTTTTGAAACCCTGATTTTTTTTTCAGTTCTACATATTACCACCAAATATTGCTTTCATTCTGTTACCACACTTACATCTCACAGCAGCTTTCCCTAAAAGCAGTTTTGGAGAGGAGAGAACAAATCTTTGATATATAGGATAGCTCTTCTCCAGCAGCTTGCCTAAAAGTGACACCCTAAAAATTTCCTCTTTGTACTTAAAACTCCCTCTGTGTACTGCTCTACTGCACATCAGTTTGACATTGTTTCTTCTATTGAAAAGCCAAATTGTTCCGTTCAATTAAAATTGGTACTCTATTTTTTTTAGTTATCCTGGCTATTCTAGGTTCAGACCTAAATTCATGTACTGAACAACGGGTCCAAAAAATTACAAACGTGTTGTACAATTTTGATTGTGCAATCTCTGGTAAACAGACTGCGGGACACAATCACCAGCATATTTAGAGACCCAAACGATGCAAACATGGAGGAGGAAGCTGCGGTGAGAATACAAAGAAGGGTGAACGATATCCTTTTCAGAGAGAGCCGTGAGTCTCTTGGCGGCCGCAACACTGAAGTTCGCCTGAGTTGTTCCCACCCGCGACAATGGATGGTTCACCGATTTGGCTAAAGAGTACAGTACCAGTACTTGTGTAGGATTAAGTGCCAAATACTTCCATCATAAAACATGGTGGGCTTAGAGAGGATGTGCAACGTTGTAAATTGTACAGAATTTTGCTGCCAGCTTGGTGTATATGGAAGATAAATTTTGCCTATTCTGAACTCTGAATAGTCCAATGACCTATATGTTTGTATTCATAGCAGATAGAATCTATGCTCGTGCTGCTTCAGCTATTTTCCTGATCCATATTCATTTTTTTAAAACTTAACAAGACAATTCATTCAAATGGCAACAAAGTGCAGTAATTTAAACCATATTTATGAAACTTATTTTTTTAAATTCAGGAGTATTTAAATTCTCCGTCCGTAGCAACGCACGGGCATTTTACTAGTCTACTATCTAATACGGCTTGAGGTGGTGATGGTCGGTGATGGTTGGTACGTTACACTATTGCGTTTCTTTGATTGCGTGGTGTCTCCGGTCAATCCTTGGACTGACGCTCATCAACTAATCCAACTCGATCTCTGATGTGACCCGGACTTCGCTCAGATAAAAAACCCGAGCAGATATTAGACTCCTCCGCCTCTCTGAATCATAAGCTCGGGCAAGCAAGCACCTCACATCGTCGATTCGATCTCATGCGGCGGCGCAGACCTCCCGCCTCGCCGGCGTCAACCCTGATCCAGGCGGTTGCCCTCACACCTTGATCATCTACCCGCACTAACTGACGAGGTCCACCGAGCAGAGGACATGTTCTCGTGAAACGACCATGGAGCTGTTCGTGCTCCTGGCCTCGTGGGGATATTCTGTGGTGTTGCTGAGGATGCTGGTGAGGGGGCGTGGACGTGACGGAGTAGCCGGAGGATGGAGTCGTGTTATGTGTAAACTTTTACATTGTGCGTATGTAACTAATTGCAGTTCTACAGCTGGGCCAACTGGATTTCCGAGTTGCGTGGTCAATTCGTGGATTTCAGCTTTGTTTTGATGTCTTCCAACATAAATTGTACCGCTATGTTGTCATGATTTTTATTTCATGTTATATAAAATTAATAGCTAAATCAATTATCGAGTATAATCGAGAAATCATCTATTTTCTTCTAAAGGAGAAAACACTAAAATTGCCTGGAAGCAATAAGAGTTGTTTACAAATATTTTTTGAGAGGCATACACTTTGAAACGTGGTAAAAGATTTGCCTTTCATTGATATAGAAGAAAAGAATTGGTCAATTTATAAGGGAAACTCGCCAAAAAACGATACATCATAAAAACACAACACACTGGCCTCAAGGCCGCGTTCCAAACGATCCGGCGGCCAAAACACCCAAGCGGTCAAAACCACCACCCACACGCCACAACGCAACACAACGGAGGAAAAAACCCGAAGCCACCGCTCCGACGTCCACGGCGGCCCTAGGGCCACGCACCACCTAGCCGATGAAGAAAAGCAAGACAGAGACGCCCCGCAGCTCGCCGCCGCCTACCACCAACTCTCCACAGGTCCCTCCGGTCGGCGAAGCAGCCAAGACAAGGTCTCAAGAGACAAACGACGCAGAAAACGCTGACCTTGCCCGATCCCAGGTGGGATCAAGGTTTCCCCCGGAAGCTTCCAGGCTAAGGAGTGAGAAAACAACACCTCAACGATATCTTCAAGAAGAACATGACGCCGACGTCGTTGTCGCTTGCCCTACACGGCAATCAGTGCAAGGCTTTCACCCGGTGATGAGTCGGAAAGCTCCCGCCCGCCCTATGAACCGACCAGACCACTGCGCCCGACGTCTGAGGCCACCATCGGAACTAGGCACCGGGGACTAGAACCGCCTCGCATTGAGCCACCTCCTTGCTCGCAGCGACGAAGACCACCATCCGGGGCCGCCGCCCCGGCTTCCGGGCACCACACCAAGCCGCAACCCACAGGAGCCTACCATGGTCCCCCCGTGAGCCGTCACGAAGAAACCGTGATGCCCACCGTCGAAACCGCCGGAAGGGAACAACAATACTAACAGAGTCGCCCGCCGTTGAGAGGCATACATAATTGAACTCAATACTAGGGTGCACAAATGCACTGGTATTTAACAAATTGTGTTGTCCGGTACGTCGTGGTTATTTTGCGTTTTACCCCAAAGTATGAAATCAACCCGCGGTGTATCTCAACCCAGCCCGAAACGTTATTTTCCTCTCGAAGGACAGAGAAAGAGATGAGGGGAGGGATGAGGTGAGTTTGGTGAAGGGGACGGAGCCGGATCGATTGCTTGTTGGGCGTCTACAGAAGTCTTCCCTCCCGATCGAACTTCACCCCGTCGCACGCAGCAGCGCCCTCATCTGCACCTCGGTAAGGATCCAGCGGCGATGGGGATGACCCGAACGGCGGTGGAAGGGATCTTGGGGATCTTGCATCTGGTTGCCGAACCGCGGGGTTCTGCCGGCCCAGGTGCGTTCCATATGGAGGGGGACGAAGGTAATGGTTCCCTCGTGGCGGCGCACGGAGGAAGAAGACGGAGGAGCCGTGGGGCGGAGCAGCTCCAGGAGGCGGCGGGATTTACCGTGAGCCGCTCGCATCGTCCCCGTGCTCCAGCCCACGCACCGGTATGCCATGCCCCCCACTCGAGCGCCTTCTTCTATTCCTCGCCGGCCTCGTGCGATTCCGCTGTGGTGGTGTCGCTGGCGGAGGTGATTCATACCGATGGTCACCTGAGATGGCGTCACGGGGAGGACGAACACAAATTCAAGCTCTTCCGTAGCAGGGTGTCGGTGTGCCTCGCGTCTAGCTTTCTTGTTCCGTTCTTTTTTTCTTCATGTCCAGCGATTGGAGAATTTCTTCCGTATGCAATCTCTCTGTGCTAAGCTTGATGTCGCATGCTCTCTTTTTGTTCTTGCACAGATGCTCGTGAGTTGGTCTTGCTAAACAATTGTTCGATCCTTGCTTCGGTCAACTTTGGCTTGGCTGAACTGAGTTGTACTCGCCGGCATCCCCTGCAAGCTCGCTCGCTGGAATCCATCCGAGGTGATGAGGTCGGCGCCATCCATGGTAATGGGATTTGCCGATTAGGTTTGTCCGTCACACCCTCATTGATTTAGAACCTGAGCACTGTTTGTGATTCAGACATTAATGGTAGGCAGCGACAGATGAATGGTTTACATTGGTTTTTCTTCTGGCTACTAAAAATTCGGTGATATTTTTTTTCGCTCCTGTTTGTCAAAGATAAGAGATTAATGGAGCATAGCTGAGTAACCTAAGCCTGCTCTTGATTCGGTTCTTTTGTTAATTTGTTGCCTTTTGTGCAGTTTACTTTGACACCTTTGTCAATGGATTATCTTTGAAATTCAATCAGTCAGTCCGGTTATTTTGAACAACTATTTGATTTTCCTGATGTATCAAATCGGATAGATTCTGCAAGCACAATTTATTATTTTTATTTATTTTGCGTAAAGCAAAGTTCTTTATTTAAGATGCACATTGTGTGTTACGTGAATGGTGCCAATTAGTGTCTGATCGGATGATTTGGGAAGTTAGGAGTTAGATTGAATGATTGATATATTTGTGTCTATAAAAAATGTTCGGACTAATATAGGCTGTAAATATATTCTCTTCGTCGAAAAAATTGGTACATCTTTGTTTCTGATCCGAGTTGAAGTCCTCTATCGTACGACGTCTAAGTACAAAGTAGGCTTGCATGATTTCAAGCAACTACCGTCCCACTTTTAAATTAGAATCTTTAGCTGATACGTGTGGGTTGCTACGGTGAAAGAAACAAGTGCGAACGAAGACATGTTACCACATGTATAAAAATAATTTGTATGTTTTTCTTTCGTTTTTCTACTATCTTACTTCGACCGCTCAAGTTTTTACAACCTTACATTCTTTGTAATTTCCTCGGTCATGTTCCTTGTACACAAACAAAAAAAGAAGAAATTTGCTTACACAACCTGGTTTCTGTTAACACATTTCTCACCCGTTGCAACGCACGGGTATTTCAAGATGAAGCTTATGCTGAGCCACGACGTCGCGCGGTCCACCAGCCGTGTCGTGGCGGACGCTGCGCGACAGTTACACGCTACGAAGTAGACCGAGTTACGAAGGGCGTGGGATATACAAGAATAGAGTCGAAATCATGGTGAGTGCTAGGCATGAAACTTGCCTTCCTCGACCCGCGGACGAATATAACCAAGCACACGACAAGTTTCCGTAGCGAAGCACGGGCTTTGTGCTAACCATCCCAAGAGCGACCATGAAGCGGCAACATACTACCTTATCTCTATATTTTTTTCTAAATATATTATTTGGAAACTTGTAAATATGAAGGTAATACCGTTAGATACATCATATGATATCCATATATTATCATTGTTGTTGCCGTTTATTTTTTCTAAAAGATTGTTCAAACTTTACATTACTTGATTTTTCAGAAAAATATCCATTATGGATTGTGTTGATATTCTTTTTTATAAAAAATATAATTTTTCTGCCCGTTGCAACGCACGGGCATTTTGCTAGTCTTGGATAAGATCTGTTAGTTGTTTTTGAAGATAAGATTTGCTAGCCAAATCAGCGACGATATAGCACAGAGGTGGATGTGAAATGAGGTTAGTTTTCGGTGCGATGGCATATCTCCGTAATAGTTGTTAGGGGGAAACATGTCCGGTTTGAAAGTTTGTTGTGTATGTGTCCGGTTTGAAAGTTTGTTGTGCAGGCACCATATGCCTTCTCCCTTTTTTCTTTTCCTTCTGTGAATCCGTATCCACTTATAGGTGGTAGGGCATGTAATTAGTTCGAAATGTGAGGGCAATTAAAGTGTGACACCATACCAGATACCACGCATTCTGCTTTAAAGATTTTTCTGGGATCATTATGACCCTGTGTATCAGCCTAAGCACACTCCGAATTGACAGAGACCTGATGAGGAGTAGTATATCACAATGAGGCACATTTGTGTCCCAGCGAACGGGACGTCCCAAGCTCCAGATAAACTCCTCGAAACATATAATAATCTCAAACACAGGCCAGATCGTAAGACACAAGGCAGATCGTAAGGGAAAAATCTCTGTATTTACTCGCTCAAGACACAGAGCATTCACAGACAGGACGGATCATAAGCTGTAAAAAAACTGCACATTCTCTATATTGATAAGGAAAGTGGACAAGTCATACAATGTCACTTCATCACAGTAACCTATGCCAGCTTAGAGCATCTCCACCGGGGAGTCTAAATGACCCTAAAGACTCTTTGGGGGCCGGAGACGAAAAACGCTCACCAGCGGCCCCCCAAAGCCTCCCCCGAGCGATTTTATGTCCGGCACCCCCAATCGGGACTCTGTACTTGGAGGCCCTCCTGGGGGTGCCGGACATCGACTCGCACATGGTCCTGACAGTGCTGGCCCGCCCGTCATACACACACGCGCCTCTCCCCGTGTTAATGAAAGCTGTGCCGGAGGCCGTTGCGCCGTGTTTAATGTCGAGGCGACTAGACGGCGCCACGCCTGTCATCACGCGCCGCAGACCGAAGCGACGCCTCGCAATAACGCTACGTCGCTTTCAACGCCGCAGACGGAAGCGACGCGTGCTGGACTCGTAGTGGCGGCGCCCTGCAAACGCTTCGTCGGCGTCAATGTGCGGCCAGGCGAAGCGGTGGCCGCGTTAATGCAGGCCACCCAACCCCGCTCCTCGGGCCGCTTTAAAACCCGACGCAGCGCAACACTCATCTTCACACAAACACTTCTCCCTCTCTCCCTCTCCCCCAAGAGCATAGGCCACCATGGCGGGCAGCCCCGGCGGGCAGCATCGCCACGAGCAGCTAGAGGAACTCCGGCGTCGCAACGAGGAGGCGGAGATGGCCAAGGCGTTCCAGCGAGTCTTGTGGCGCGAGGAGGCCGAGAACGCGCCTCCGTACGTGCTCTCGCTGGAGACGGCGCGGCTGAGCAGCCGCCACCAGCTGCCGGTGTCCGACGAAGACACCCTTCCGGACGGCTGGGTGAGGGGCGCCGCCAATATTCCGGTGGCGCCGCGGCTCAGCGGCCAGGACCGCGTCGAGTTCGTCAGCCGCAAGTGGACGGAGATGCCGTACGAGCAAAAGCTCGACCCCAAGTACTCCATCTAGGTGCCCTACTGGCACGCCGTGGTGGACAAAGAGTACGAGGCGCGTCGTAGCGGTCGACGAGAGCTGCCCGATCTGCCTCTACAAACGCCGACGCCATCAGCAGCGTCGCCGTCACCGAAAAAAGGCGCCAGCAACGAGCTGCTAGCATCTTGCTCAGCAGCGTCGCCGTCACCGAAGAAAGGGGCGCCGAAAGCCTCCATCAAACGCCCCGCCGCATGTCACGACGGTGAATCGAACACGGCGCCGTGAGGCCAGAAGCCTCGGCCGGCTCAGCCGAGGGCTACGGGACCGTTTCTAAAGGCTGTAGCCGATGGGAACGATGATGAGCAATGGCCAGAAGAGAAGCGTCGTTGTTTCCCTGGCTTGGTTCGCATCTTCTCCCTCTCGCCGGCCACGAAGCGGCATCTCTTCTGCTCGCCGACCCGTGTAGCACAGCATAGGCCTTCTCTCGCACCTTCTAGGTCTAGTATATATATATATATATATATATATATATATATATATATATATATATATATATATATATATATATATATATATATATATATATATATATATATATATATATATATATATATATATATATATATATATATATATATATACTGAATCACGTCGTACTAATCTCACACACACATGTAAATAAGCCAGGAATTCATTAGCCAAATCATGCATGGACACACGTAAAAGTATGACTAATTGTTCTCGCAGCACCGAACAAAGCCTCCGGCGGCCGTCCTCCTGCTCGGCCTCCTCGCGGTGACACGGTTACCGTCAGAGGCGTCGTCGTGCTGCGTCAGCGGCGCGGCTTCCGCGTCTCTCCCGGCGCCGGCGCAGTCGAGGTCGAGGTCGTCGGCCGTGCGCACCTCGACGCAGGCGCATCGCTCCAGGGACGCGAAGAAGGCCGCGGCGATGCCGCCGCCCACCAGCCCCACCGCACGGCCTACCAGCCGCCGCCTGGAATTAGCACAAGGCACCGGTGCCTGCCCGGCGGCGCACCGTGTCGACGAGGATGATGCCATCGAACCTGCACTATACTGCTCGATCGTGGGAGGGTTGGAGTGAGGAGTGAGGCAGCTCCTAATTCGATACTTGGCGCCACTTTGTATACTGGCATGCTAGCTCTTAGGAATTGGGATGATGAGTGTCCAACAAGTAATATTCTTGGCGCCAACTAGGTCATATACTTTTAGTTCTTCTTTCTGATTTTACGATTCCTATCCTGACCCAACTATGCGCTGTGAGTGCTCTGAAAAGCTATGGAGTTTGATGTAACAACGTGTCAACAATTCAGCACAGACATACTTGCAATCTATTTTCCCCAAGCTTGTCACGAAGTCTACGCTACGTCTAGGGTTCGGGTATGGCGACGTCGAGGCGATCCGCCGCCGCCACCCCTCGCGACGGGAGCGATCTGAGTCTTGGATGTCTACGGGAGGAGTTGGTATCGAAGTCCATCTGCAGTACGAGGAAAGGGAGGAAACCAGGAGTCTGTGTCCTCTCCGGCAAGGAACCCGACCCTACCGGGAACTCTGAGCCGATAAAACCTGGCCGTCCGGGCGGGGTTTCAGCAATAGTTGAGATTTTCGAGCGACGAGGGCCGGTAGAGGAGCAACAATCGGAGGTCTTTGATCCAGGCGCGAGTATGTCATCTAGCCAGGCAAACGAGATGTCGATGATCGACGGTGGGGGTGAAAAAGGGGCGGCCGGTGAGGCTGCTACCCACCCGAAGCCGACGCTTGTTGACGGATCGGGGCTGGCGGCGCCAGGCACGCAGGCGGGCGAGAACGGGGGTGGCGCAAAGGAGAGCGGGGCTTTGGTGCTGGGCGGCGTGAGAGCCATGGCAAACGCAGATCGTCGTCTCGCGGTGATCGTGGAGGAGGAACCAGAGGCTGGGAACTGGCACGAGGAGGTGAGGGCACAGCATAACGGAGGGCCGGAAGATCACGTGGCTGGAGGCTTTTTGCTCGCTATTATTCGATGGATCCAGTTAACTATTCCACTATTTTCGATCACTTTTCTGCTGTTTGGAAAATTAGAGGGAGGATGACCTTCTCAAAGGTGCGCGACAATTTCTTTGTGATCACCTTCGAGTCTAGAGGGGACTATGATTTTGTTGTTCGTGGAGGGCCCTGGATTCATGTTGGCAAGGCATGTTTGATTGCCCCGTTTGTCAATAATATTAGGCCATCTGAGACGGTGCTGGAGTCAGTGCCGATTTGGGTTAAGTTTTATGATGTGCCATGGGATAAGCAGAATAAGAAATATGGTGAGTTGATTGGTGCTTCGCTAGGAGAAGTGGTGGAGGTTGATGTTGATCCGGCTGGCCTGAAGTATAGAGATTTCCTGAGGATCCGTATTGCTCTTCCACTTAAAAAGAGCTTGAAGGCCAGATTTAAACTAAATGTGAGAGGACAAGATCCTGTGGTGTATGAGCTACGTTATGAACGTGTCCCACACTATTGCTTTCATTGTGGCCTCATTGGACATAATGAGGAGGAGTGCGAGAGGAAGTCCAGAGGGTTGCCGTCGCTGAATTACACAAAGAACCTTCGATGCTCACCCACGCGGAAATTTGAGAAAACAGTTGTGACGGGACCTCCACCGGCGGCCAAAAGGGGTCTTTTCATGGGGGCAGGTGGTAGTGGTGCAGCATCGCTGGGTAGGCCGAAGTTGTACAATTTCTTTGGAGGTGGGAGTTCGAACGCAGCCAATATCCCTGAGACAGTGGACGCCAGAGATGGGTTTGAGGATCAGGAACGAAGTGCAGGGACGGAGGTCGAGGAGAAGCTTGCAGAGACGGTGGGGAACCTCAACATGTCTATTGTGGCGTCTAATGGAGAGAGGTCGAGGAAGCCGAGGACAGGCTTGGCTGCAACGAACCCGTTTGCTATTCAGCTCAATGGTTCCACGAGTCAAAACGTGGCGAACCCCATACTGGATGGATCAAACAGCAGGCCTCATCAAGGCCCGACATCATCCGATATGATACCAGTGATTCGTGACCTTTCTAATGCGCAGGTTTCATTTGGCTCTTCAACTGACGTGGAGATGTTACCGGCTGACTCGGTCTTGGGGAAGAGGTCGGCTGAGGATGAAGCACAATGTGAGCCCCTTGGGCTGTCGTTAGTACTGAACAAGAACGCTGAGGAGGAAGGGCGCACAAAGAAGAACAAGAAGATGGAGAAAGAAGTGAAGAATCAACAACATTTGGTGTCCCAAGATGTGGCGAACCAGAACTTGGCGCGGCGTGCGATCGCGACAGTGCACGGGAAGCCAAAACCCCTGACGAGGCCGAACGACGGGCCTCGTCAGGAGCAATGAATTGTGGGGGCTGGAACTGTCGGGGAGGAGGAAACGCCCCAACAGTTCGCGAGATTGAAAAGATTTCCACGTCTTCGAGTCTTAGTCTTTTTTTCCTTTGTGAAACTCGTCAAAAGAAGGATAAAATTCGTCGCCTTAGGTATAGATTAGGCCTTAAAGGTTTTGAAGGTGTTAGTAGTGAAGGGTTTAGTGGTGGTCTTGCTCTTTTTTGGCATGAGTCGTTATCTGTAGAAGTTAAATCAGTTAATGAGAGATTTATTGATGCTTACATCCGCATTAAGCCTACTGACCCTTTGTGGCGGATTACTTGTGTCTATGGTGAGCCTAGAGTTGAGAATAGACATCACATGTGGGACATGTTGCGCGCTCTAAAGCAAGAATCTGATTTACCGTGGTTAGTTTTTGGAGATTTTAACGAAGTAATGTGGCCTGAGGAGCATTTGTCCTCTACTCCACGTGGTGTACAACAGATGAAGGACTTTAGAGATGTTCTGGTTGAGTGCAATCTTCATGATTTGGGGTTTAGTGGTGTTCCCTATACATATGATAACAAAAGAAGAGGGAATGCCAATGTCAGAGTGCGCCTGGATAGAGCGGTGGCGACACCGGCTTGGCGCGATATGTTTGGTGACTCCAGAGTAACACATCTAACAACATCTTGTTCTGATCATTGTCCTCTGTTGATTAATGTGTTGCAGGAGATTCATGAGAACAGGCGATCACCAAGAAAACATTACGAGATTATGTGGGAACGTGCCCCGGAACTCGCTGATAAAATAAATGAAGCTTGGGCGAGTGTCCCGCAGAAAAATAGCTTGGGCGAAATTCATAAGGGCCTTGGGGATGTTATGAAGCAATTGCAGGTGTGGGGGAAGCACAAGTTTGGCAATACAGCAAAAGAATTGGAGAAGGCGCGCCGTAGCCTTGCGGAGATGCAGCACAACAATGCAGACCAACGCGATATGAGACGTGTTACTGACCATATGAATGAATTGTTATACCGTGAGGAGATGCCATGGCTTCAACGGTCACGAATTACGTGGTTAAAAGAAGGAGATCGCAACACCAAATATTTTCACCAAAAGTCGGTGTGGCGGGCTAAACGAAATAAGATCAGCAGACTAAAGGACTTTGATGGTGTGTGGCATGAGAACCAAACTGAAAAAGAACAAATGGCTACAGACTATTTCCAAGACATTTTCACTCGTGACACCTCTTTAAACTCGGATGCTCTGGCACAGTTAATGGAAGCAAAGGTGACCACTGAGATGAATGTAGATCTTTGTAGAGATTTTTCCGACGAGGAAATAGCGGATGCCCTCTTTCAGATCGGACCATTGAAGGCACCTGGAGTTGATGGTTTCCCAGCTAGGTTTTTTCAGCGCAACTGGGCGACTCTGAAAGCTGATGTGATCAATGCGGTGAAATTATTCTTTGTGACCGGGAAAATGCCAGAAGGGGTAAATGACACGGCAATTGTTCTTATTCCCAAAATAGACCAGCCGGAGACACTGAAGGATTTTAGACCCATCAGCCTTTGCACAGTCATGTACAAGGTGGTGGCTAAATGCATGGTAAACCGCCTTCGACCGATTCTTGGTGATATTATTTCAATTAATCAAAGTGCCTTCGTTCCAGGGCGCCTTATTACTGACAACGCCTTTGTTGCTTTTGAGTGTTTGCATTTTATGGAGACTAATAGGAATGAAGCAAACAATTTTTGTGCGTATAAACTCGATCTGTCTAAAGCTTATGACAGAGTGGATTGGGGATTTCTAAAGGAAGCGATGAAAAGGTTGGGGTTTACTCACAGGTGGGTTGACTGGATTATGGAGTGCGTCACCACTGTGAGATACATGGTTAAATTTAATGGGACCCTCCTGGATTTGTTTTCGCCTTCTCGTGGCCTACGACAAGGTGATCCCCTCTCGCCGTTCCTGTTTCTCTTTGTTGCTGATGGTCTCTCGGCGCTAATACAACGTGAAGTGTCAAATGGAAATTTGGAACCTGTTAAGATCTGTAGGAGAGCGCCTGGTATATCTCACTTACTCTTTGCAGATGATACATTGTTGTTCTTTAAAGCATGTCCAGAACAAGCAGCCACCATTAAGTCTATTCTGGATGAATATGCTTCTAGTACGGGACAGCTCCTTAATCCCCAAAAGTGCTCCATTTTCTTTGGGGATTCATGCCCTGTACCTGTTAGGGAAGAGGTGAAACATATTTTACAAGTGACCCAAGAAGCGTTTGAAACAAAATATTTGGGGCTTCCTACCCCTGATGGTCGGATGAGCAAGGATAAATTCCAGAGTCTTCAATCTAAACTTGCAAAAATTCTTCTGGAATGGGATGATAATTGGCTCACACAAGCTGCAAAAGAAATTTTGATCAAAGCTGTAGCTTTTGCACTACCAATCTATGCGATGGGAGTGTTTAAACTACCTTTTGGACTATGTGATGAGCTCACACAAATGATTAAAGATTATTGGTGGGGTAAGGAGGATGGGAAAAGGAAATTGCCATGGATTTCTTGGGACCTGATGCTTCGCCCAAAATGCCGAGGAGGGCTTGGCTTCAGGGACATGCGCCTGTTTAATCAAGCGCTACTTGCACGCCAGGCTTGGCGTCTAGTACAATTTCCTAACACTCTTTGTGCACAACTTTTACGTGCTAAATATTATCCTAATGGATCCCTCCTTGACACTGTCTTTACAGGTAACAAGTCGACGACATGGAGTGCCATCGAGTATGGCCTTGAGTTGTTTAAGAAGGGCGCAATTTGGAGAATTGGCAATGGAGCAAGTGTTCGTGCATGGCGTGATCCCTGGATACCTAGAAGCACAGTTTTCACACCCATCTCCCAACAAGGAAGATGCAGGATGCGATGGGTATCAGATTTTATTGATCATGATGGTACTTGGGATATTCAGCGACTGCGCCAGTATTTCTTACCAATTGACGTTGTTGATATTCTGAAGATCAAACCGTCGCGGAGACATGATACGGATATTATTGCTTGGCAACCAGATAAGAGAGGTATCTTCACAGTAAAGAGTGCTTATGATTTGGCTTTTAGCGAGAAGATGACGACAGATAATGTAGGAGCGTCGAGTGATCGGCCTGACGGAGACCGCCCATTATGGAAGCTTATATGGACGTGCCCTGTACCACCGAAAGTTAGAACATTGGCCTGGCGTATCGCGAAAAATGGTATTGCTACCCAGGTGAACAAGAGACGGCGTGGCATTCAGATGCCAACTACTTGTCTGATTTGTGGGAAAGAAGATGAAACATCATTTCATGTGTTCATGCGTTGTCCACATGCAATAGCGTTGTGGCAATCCTTGGCGGAAGAATGGGAGCTCCCTTCTGTTGTCACTGTCGTGCACTCTGGCTCTGAGTGGCTGCTCCACCTGCTGCACGACGCCACATTGACGCAGCAGGCGAGGATCCTGATGATCGTGTGGAGAATCTGGTATGCGCATAACGAAGTTACACACTCCAAACCGCTGCCGTCAATTGAAGGTTCTAAACGCTTTCTGCTGAGTTACGTGGAGTCTCTCACACTCATTAAACAACACCCTCGTGCGGATATTGAGAAAGGGAAAATGGTAGTTGATCAGAACCTTGGGATGGAGAAAAAGAAGCGTTATTCTCAGGAGCAAAGGGAGAAAGAAAAGTGGAAGCCGCCAGATACTGGATATGCTAAACTGAATGTCGATGGGTCGTTTGCTGCCAATGGAGAGGCGGGAGCTGGTATGGTGCTGCGCAACTATGATGGCATGGTAGTCTTTGCTGCATGCAGGCAACTCCTTAATTGTGCTGATGCTTTGGAAGCTGAGCTTGCGGCACTAGAAGAGGGCCTCAACATGGCATTGCAATGGTCTAACTTGCCCCTTATAGTTGAGACTGATTGTCGTGATGCCATTGAGCTCATCTCCGATACTACTTCCAACAGGTCGCCTCATATGGTGCAAGTCACGGCGATCAAGGAGCTCTTACGTGAGAGAGAAATTAGAATTGCTAAGATAGGAAGGGATGCAAATGGTGTGAGCGATGCTTTAGCTAGACTAGGTAGAGTTGAGCACCGCACTGTGGTTTGGCTAGACAACTTCCCTTCAGAAATTAGCCGGGTTTTAGCTGAAGATTTTTGTAAGAACACGGTGTAATCTTGGTGCAGCAGGTTTTTACGCACTCTTTTCCCTACCAGGGTACCTTAGGGGACTGGAGGGTTTTTAATGAGGCGGCCTGCTGCAATCTTAATGTGATCTTACAAAAAAAACAATTCAGCACAGACCAGTCCATTCACCAAAGCTGCATGCATCATTTTAGGCTAAAGCAGGGGTGCAACATGTTCGGTACCAACAAGTGGGGGGCACGAACCGGATCAATCCGTATGTCGACGGGTATGGAGATCTCTTTGGATGTGAAATCGTTGGTTCTCTCCCTTTTATTAAACACTGGGGAATTCCGATTCACTTTCGAAGACTACAAAATGGAGAATGCCAACAGGTAGAGGGCCGTCTCGAAAACAAACTTCCCCCACCAGGTTGGGTAAAATGCTGGCACATGAAGAATGTCTGATTCTAATTAACCATACTTCCCGTTTTCATGCTTTCCTTTCTTGAGCTGCCAACAGGGTTTACACAAGACTAAAGGGAAATATCATCTGATGAAATGGAATATCCTTTGCCATCCAAAGGATCAGGGTGGGCTTGGTATAAAGTTTTTCAAACAAACAACAATTGTTTGTTAGGCAAGTGTGGTGACCCAGCATACCACTGCATGGTGTAGTATGCTATAGTCGTTGACATAGCACCAATGGATCACCGCCCACTAGTGTTACATCATCAGAGTGGTACAACAGAAACATCGCAGGTCCAAGGCATGACTATAGATTACAAACAGAAGATCCAGAACACCAGATCTTTAGAACCTCCTCGATACAATGAGGGAAGGCCCTAACAAAAGAAGAGCAAATGGAACATCTCGGAGATCTAACCTATACTAAGCCTACTGCTAATACTGCTAGGTTTGCGATTGCGCTATAGCAACGCCTACAGAGATAGGCTCTATGACTAGGAATCTGTCCTCTTCTATACTACGTCTTCATTGGTCCTCTGTCTTCTCGGGATTGCTTCAACTTGATGTAGTTGCCTTCGGTGGTATCTTGAGTCCATCCTCCAGTGTTGCCTTCTTGTGGTTCTTCACGTCTAAGAAGGGGTTCAAGAGGCAAGGGTGAGTAACAGCGTTACCCAGCAAGTTCAATATATAAGGTGGGAAGTTTTATGCATAAATATAGCCGCAGACAAAGGATTGTCATAGGCTAATGCAAGTTTTCGAAACCATTTCTTCAAAAGGTTGCTTTTATTCTAAAGAACTATGTTCGTCAGGAGTCACAGGTGCTAGGGCTTTGAGGTGCCTCCTTTCCTGCTGCGTTCGTCGTTCCGTCCTGGAACGTGGAGTAACATGTCACATTCATACACTCTGCAGAGGTGCGCTGCTTTACCCACAAGAGATCAAGACCTTGTTGCACAACCGAGCGAATCTTTCCCGTCCACACTTCCTTGGTGTGGGGCCCAGTCAATAACCCAAGCCAATCACTGCGCCTTTCCACCATCCCCGCACACCCCCCCATTACTTCAGTTGCAGGTGGCGGGAAAACCCAACTTCCAGCCTGCTGACCATTTGAAGCCCGTCTCAAACTGGTCCTGAAGCCAACCTTCAATAGATACTAAACATCCGACCGTTGTGATTCACAGGATAGACATCTCCCGGTAATACGGCTTTATCCTGGAACTGCGAACTCGCAACGTCAAACAAGCCAACCGATAGACATCTCCCGGTAATACGGCTTTACCGGTGGCTTGTACGCACTACCCGGCCCAGAATAGTATCCGTTGGTGTACGAGAGGAAAAGGATACAGCTGACTTCTCCGTCCCATTCCAGATCTCATGGTTGCGCGTGATATACGGCGCAAGAATCACTGACGACATTTGTTATTAAGTCCTCGGTGATACTTTCCCATGCAAATGGAACCTCCACCACAACATTCTTACCGTGGTCCCATCTGCCAGCCATATGAGATTACCACCTCACTGGTGGATAACCATAGTCATATTATTATAAAATAAGTTTTCTGCCCTTTTTGTGTGATATGCAAATATAACATTTTGAAAATAGTTTCTTAACAAATACTTCAAGAGGACATGAATAAAAGATGAACTTGCCTTTTTGACTGCAAGATTATGCAGCCAAGGTCTTCGATATAATATAACTCCGAGAAATCTGAAAATAGCATCATTGGTCCGGTAAGGACTAATGTTTAAAGAAGCAGCATGATTAATGCATAAGTATGAGATGCATCGCAAAGTACCCCGTAACTCACTCTCGATGTTTGTGTTTTGTTTGAGTTGGGTGATTCATTTAGAGTTGTTTTGTCTTCAAGTTTACCTCCCAAGAAAGATGGATTCTTTAACTAAACTTAATAACGTCAAATAAAGCATAAGAGTAAAGTAAAACAACATCAAAACACTAAACATTTGTTTTAGGATGAATTGTCATCTTTTTGTTTGTAAAGAGCATGTAGTAACTTAAATGAACTAGAGTAATGGTGTAGTATTATGTTTCATGAATACAAAAGGAATAACTTTTGAAGAACATAATAACTTATAAAATTGTTGATAACAAATGGTTGAGAGAGAGGCTTATATGCTTACTATTCTTTGTGTGTCTTACCCAAGACATTACAATGAGATTTTATTTTAGTTTAGCACTTACTCCTTAACTTAGATTTGTTTTTGGAATAACAAGTTACATAACTATCATAGTGTTATTAACCTTTTAGGTTGTTTCTTAATGTTCTTCACTTTAACCAAATTATAAGCAAAAAGAATTAGGTAATACATGGAGTATGTGTACTATTTATTATAAGTGGTTGCTAAATATTAGTAGAACAACTTTTGTAGGCTTATAACTTCATTTTCATAATTATGAAAATAATGCTTATAAATTATTATTTTAAAATAGAATATCATTTTAAAATAGATTTATTGAATAAAAATATTTCATGTTATCATAAAAACACATTTCTAAATTTAAAGTTATTCATGTGAGATAATTTAAATGAAGTTTGAAATGTATCCAAAATAGCATTTCAAATAAATTCATATTTAAAAGATTATGTGATTTGTATTTCAAATTTTTATCATATTTTAATTTTATACAACATAAGTTATAATGAAACAATCTTATAGATTTTATTTTTCTGATCATTTTGATATAAATATTATATTTTTATGATTTGAAATGATTTAGTTATGAATTTCCAAAGTCTATCGCAATTTAAATCAATATTTGGAATTTGTTAAATAGTATTGGGCCCACCTGTCATAATTTTAATATTTACAGAAAATAATTTAAGAAATGGATAAAAATCTGACATGGGGTCCCACATGTCATAGACTAAGCATTTTAGAAATGAATTTTAAAAAATAGTTAATTCGGCTGCTGACGTCATGATGACGTCAGCGATGAACGGCAATCCCCAACTGAAGATCAACTCGATGAATTCGCTCGAATCCGAGCAACTTGGGACGAACTGGGGCTGGTACAAGCGAGACCGTATCAAGGGGAACCTACTGGTGGTGGCGCCGCTCAAGTTTGGTCGCCGGAGCTTCGTCGGCGACGAGCTTTTGCGGCGGCCAGAAACGGTGCACGACGCGGCGACAATCCCGTACAAATTGGAATGGAAGAGAGACTCCGTTAGGAGCGTAAGCTCACCACGAGCACGAGGAGACGCCCGGTGAAGCAGGGGAACGACGGACGGCGACGAGCTCGTCCATGGAAGCCGGCGGCCGGAGTTGGGAGAGATGAAGAAATTCGTCACCTCACGTGCTCCTCCGCACGCGTGGCTCGGCGAGGAAGAAGAGGGCTTCACGGCGGAGCTTCCCATCAACTCATCACGCCACGAGGAGACCTCCATCACCGGCAATCGGCGATACATGGCGGCGGCCGGAGAGGCTAGGGTTAGGGTTTGGGAGAAGAATAGAGGGAGGAAGAAGAGAGCTGCGAGAGAGAGGTGAGGAGATGAGGACGGCTCTCCCACGGCCTTATCCGCGCGGGGAGGTGAGGAGGAAGAGCACGGCAGCTCGGGCGCCTCGACACGGCTTCGGCCGTCCTTCTGGCCGGAGGTGGAAGAAAGGGAATTTAAAGCCATTTTGCAGAAAACCCCCTGGGTTCCTGGGAAATTGCGGAGACAGTGTAAACAGGCCCCTGGGCACTGATTTTGGATCTGTTTTTGAATAGAAACTTGCAGATAAGTCCTGGGAGGTTTGTATTTGCTTTAGGATGTTTATTTAAACCTTGCATTATAAATAATTGTATATTTTTGAATACCTTTTATTATGAAGTGACTTTTGGGCACACTTGGACTTATTCAATTTAATAAAATGTGTGGTGTTCACTTCTTTCTTTTTATTGTGTACTAAGGTAATTTGAGAATATTTTTCTTATGCCCTAAATTACATGTGGGGTTTTGATATCTTTAAATTCTAAATTTGATTTGAAGTTTACTCAATATATAGATAGATTCAATTTAATAATTTGAATGTCTTGTATAGTTTTGAGTTATTTTAACATATGAAATTAGTTTGGACATAGTTGGTTTATTTCTTTTATTTGTAGGTGTGGCATTTGCCTCTTGAGTTTAGTGAGGTATTTTAGCAACCTGAAAACATATTATTTATAGTTCATTTAAAAACATTTGGATTGACATTACTTGTTTGTGGATATTTAATCTATTGAAATTGTAAATGTGATTTGATGGTTTACTCCAAGGTAGAAGTAGATGTGATTTTTGGAACTTATATTTTTGTTTGCGAAAATATTTACTTACTACATTACCTACCAATGTCTCCAATACTTAAGATAAATATACATTATTAAGTTTGCTTTGGATGTATTATAACTTCTTGATATTTCTAATTTCCTGTTAAATGATTATTCCAAATGTTCACTATGGTACCTATCAAGAGTATCCACAATGAATGAATTAACAGTCCTGTTAAAGATGGAACATAGACATTGTGGCTTTGATTTGTGATGCCTTACCACTGACATTATGTGGAAACATGATCAGGTGTCTCTTAAACACAAGTTTTAGATACCCTGCCCCAATTTGGGTCTTATGATGATATGAAAGATAAGATGATGGTTTTAGAATTCTCCCAATTCCAGTTTCCATTAAGATGAGTTAATCATGATGCATTCCCTCCTAATTGATTTGATCTCTAAGGAATATATCCTACAAGTAGAGATGTTTGTGTTTGTGAATACCTTGATTGATACACTTAATGGTTCCATGTGATTCCAATCACCACAACATATTCTCAAGTTATGTCTTCTGAAGGATGAATTCTTGATTCAACCAATAGATCATTATCCACTGGTGAACTTGTGGCTTCTCTCTTATCTGATTCCGTTATTCACATGATCATGAGAGATGATACATGTGACTTCTAGATATGGATATTGATTATATAGACTTATGATTTGGCATTACTTTCCCCTTGGGTTATGATTCCCTTGGAGAAACACCATAAATCCATATGTGTCATTACTTTGATATTGATCCTTCTAAACAAGAAGTTGATCTCTAGGACAAGTTCTTCTTGTCCTATATTGAAGTTCCAACATCACTTGTCTCACCCTTGTGGTGAGGATAATTCAATTTAACCAAGCCAACTTTCTTGGGTTGGTGGTATATGAATATATGTGTATTTTATGACATCAAAGAACTTGATGTACTGGATGATCTATCCTACTATTCATGTGTATATAGCACTCCATTGTTTGTGCATACCAAAATGAGTTGTCAACAAGGTTGCAAAGCTTGTTATCAACCTATTTCTATATAACACTAACATTGTAATGTCATATCATTTCCAGAGGTATTAACATGGATGGATTAGGATATAAGAGTTCCAATTCTTCATGATAGATGGACATAATACTTCTATGCCCAACTAAGGATTGCTTCTCAAAGTCTTCTTGTTGTATTTCTTCCTTGCTTGTTATCTTCTCTTGTTGATGCCTTCGAGAAGGTTGGGAGATAAGAAAATATGATGTCTAGATCAAGTAAGAGGATCTGGATTAAGGTTTAGGTAATTCAGTTTGGTCTCCAAGAATGTCATGGTTTCCATGTACTAGAAATATGTCTAGCACAATTGATAAGAATAGATGATCAGAGAATAACTAGGAATAGTTGTTTTGGTCCTTAACTCCTAACTATTGTTTTGATGTAACAAGTTTTGTTTTCTTTATTGTAACCTCTCATCGTGTATCTCTTTACCCCAAAATAAGGTGTAAGCCAAGGTCATCTCAAAGTTTATAGCGCTCAAGTTGATGATCTACTTCAATTCCACCTACTCAAGTGAAACTTCAATCACTTGGTGTTTTGAAAATTAAATGCGCGAAAATGACCCGGATTTTCTGATGCATGAATGCAATGCACACTCCTGTGTCCACTCTATTTCTGGACCCTAAGTTCTGGGATGTTACAACAAGTAGCTTTTTAAACTCTTGAATGCGGATGGCACGTGGCAGGAGCTCCTAAACAATAAATACCTACAGTCAAAAACTTTAACACAAGCCACATCATGATCGACAAAATTTAATGAGAGTCAAAGACGATTTCTTTATCGAAACCTCTTTCTAAGGGGAGATGGCATGGAACTTTTTGGTAAACCCATATTCATCGGGTTTAGGGTTTAGCGTTCATGCGTGACATGACGAGACAGCGTCCACACGTGGGTTGAATAATGTTACACACGTGTCCTCAAGTGCACACATAGCTTCAATTAAGACTTGGCATTCGAGATTAACCTTAAATTTGGGTCGGGTTATTTGGGTTCTAAATATTTCGGTTTTTGAAAACCGCCACCCAAAAAACAAATAGAAAATAGCACCCGACAATTCGGGTACAAGGAATTTTGGGTTCGGGCTTCGAGTAATCCGAATTGCTTGAATTGTCAGGCACCTCACGTCGCTTGGGGAGTAGAGACTAGAAAAGGACTTTTTTCATTTGAGCTATATACATTTGTAGTCCCACAACTTGTTCAAAATGTGCATATTAGTCCCAAAACTTGTAAAAATGGGGAACCGAGACCCCACAACTTGTATTGAACGAACAAACATGTCAAAAATCAGTGTGAGCTTCACACTTGTCATTGTTAGTTTTACGGAAAGACCCCTATATAATTTTTCTCTGACATCTATGGACTAAAGGTTGTCTTACGTGTGGACCCACATGTCAGTAGGCGAAGAAATAAATAAAACTTACATGCACATATAGGGGAGTTGAACTCGATCAATACCCGCACCCCATGTACACATCCCAGTGGCATCGAAATACACAACATTTCATGTTACACTACAACATGTGAAACTATTTCCACTCAAGTAGTGGCGGAGCCACAGCCCGGCATGCCCGGGCGGCTGCCTGGCTAAGCTGTTGAACTCTTTTATAATACTTCACTTAGAAGGTAGATTATAGGAAGAATTTGTATGGGCAAAATATGCTTAATAGAACAGCTGATAAATATTGCCCAGACTTTGATGAACGGCTGCACTCAAGTGTACCAGAACCTATGGAAAATGAAAATTTTATTTTTATACTAAACTCTTATACTTAGTTTCACCACACTATACTCCTAATAATTAGTTTTTTATTAGTATAGTATAGTTAACCCATAAGACTATTTTAGAATATTACTTATAGTGTTATTGGTATACATTTTTTTATGCATATCACTTCAAAGTTTGTTTTGGTAAATTTAAATTGTATGTTGTAACAAAAAATTTCCTTGAGCTAATTTTCAGTATATTATACATGTATGTTTTATTTTTGTATATATTTTTAGTACTCTCAAACATAATTAAGATCGTTAAAGCATAATCGACGAAATATCTTTGTAGTGATTCTAGTGTATTATTAGGTAGATAGCACTAGATACGTTTCCGTATAGTATTCTAGTCATGGAAACATAATTTACGGACACACTTATAGTTTTTAAAATAAAATTCACAACTTCATAGGGTGCCATGGTGCATTGGTAGCGCGATAGCACTAGATATGTTTCCATATTTAACACATTTGCAGGATGACTCCCTTCATTTTACAAATCTCAAAAAATTCCATCAAACCGATCTCTTCATTTGAACAAATCTTCAAGGAAATATAAAAAAAAAGAGAGATTTTTCACCTCCTTTGGATAATCTCAACATCGCCACTAGCAGATGCTATCGTGACCTGACAATTATGAGATGCGACACTCCTCCAGTCAGTCATAAACTGAAGCATTGACCCTGATCAACTCCACATTTTCTATACAACTTCTACACCGCTCGCTATATATCTCCAGTGCTTCGTTTGTAAACTCAGATTAGTTCAACAGACTTGGCTTTCGGTCACCCTTTGTTCTTTAGTCTTTGTGCAAGTTTGTTGCTTTGGATCGAACATCACCTCATTTATCATATTCGTAAGCAAGCATCACAAAACTCTGAGTAGGGTACTTTAATACAGCTCAATCAACACTAAAAGCAAGCCTCACAAGACATGTCATTTGCAAAAAAAATAAGGACAAGTGTAAAGTCATCAAAAGCAAGCATCACAAAACTGAGCTGGTACTCGAATGGTACATGAATGCTAGATATATGGTCTATGTAGAATCAATCATACACAGAGACGACAACTAATGAATTAGTGTCAAGTACTAGAATGGTACATGAATACTATACAAGTTGTGTGTCAAATTCATCTAATCAACACATAGCCCTTCCAGCTGCATCCAGGAACCGTGCCAGCCAACTAATCCATGCAGTGTCCTTCCAGTTCTGCATCTGGGAGCGGCCCCAGCCAACTTGCTGGTATGAAGGAATCAGCCGGTCCTATATCTACAGGGTACATGAGGATGTCATGTGTCAATGGCGAGGACTCGGCTTCTTGAAATGCCTTGTTGTTGTCTACCACATAAACAATATTGGGGGTGATTCTAATACCTGTTGTAGTGGCAAAAGCTTGGTTTGACCCAAGGAATATTGCATTGTTGCCAATGCCGTTAGCTGCCAGCATATTTTTTATGTAAGCACGTGAAACTATTATCCACTTAAGTGTACCAGAAAAAATCAAAAGTTTATTTTTATACTAAACTCTTATACTTATGTTAAACTTATTTTCGCCACACTATACTCCTAACGATTAGTTTTTATTAGTATAGTATAGTTAACCCATAAGACTATTTTAGAATGTTACTTATAGACTTATAGTGTTATTGGTATACATTTTTTTTATATCACTTCAAAGTTTGTTTTGCTAAATTTATTGTATGTTGTAACAAAATTTCTCCTTGAGCTAATTTTCAGTATATTATAAATGTATGTTTTATTTTTTTTATATATTTTTAGTATTCTCAAACATAATTAAGATCGTTAAAGCATAATCGACAAAATATCTTTGTAGTGATTCTAGTGTATTATTAGGTAGATAGCACTAGATACGTTTCCGTATAATATTCTAGTCATGGAAACATAATTTATAGAGACACTTATAGTTTGAAGAATAAAATTCACAACTTCATAGGGTGCCATGGTGCATTGGTAGCACGATAGCACTAGATATGTTTCCGTATTTTACACATTCGCAAGATGACTCCATTAAACCGATCTCTTCATTTTAAACATATTCCCTTTGTTCCATAATATAAGATGTTATAGGTGTTGTACATGTCGTATAGATTCATATTAAAATAAATGTACACATATAGTAAAATGTGTCTAGATACAAGTTTGGACTTGTTAACGTGGAAAAAAGCTAAAACATCTTATATTGTAGAACGGAGGGAGTACTATTCATATCCTTTACAAAAAAAAACTTTTGATTTGTATTCAAATTACAAAAAATAAAAATGTTTGATTTGTATTCAAACTACAAAAAATATAAAAACGTTTGATTTGTATTCAAAAAGAAGAGTTTACATCCAACAGATTTCGAGCCCTTATCCCCATCTTGTCCCCCACGCCGTCTTGTGACGTCATCGATCAGAGTCGCCGTCTCCACGCAGATCTCCTCCCCCCCGCCGGCCACCGCATCGCCCCTCGATCATCGCCGTCCTCCTCCATCGGCGTTGACCGACCTCTCGCCGGTGAGAAACCCTAGGCCGATTCGATCCTCTCGGCGTTGTGCTCTCTTACTCCGCCCTGACCCGAATCTTTGTTCCTCTCTTCCAGCTCGCCGCTCTGCCTGTCGCCGGAGGAGAGTCGCCATGCTCCAGCTGAGCTCCGCCCCCGGGAAGGGGTTCTGGGCGCGGCACCGGTGGAAGATGCTGCTCTCGCTCGGCGTCGCCGGCGCCGGCTACGCCGCCTACCGCTTCTACGACGCGCACCAGAGGCGGCTCCTCCGCGTCGAGCAGCGCCAGATCGAGGAGCGCGCCGCCGACGAGCTCGTCAAGAACCAGTGAGTGCACTTTAAACGAACAAACCACCATGCTCTCTTTTCTCACAAGCTACTGTTTGTTTTGCCGTAATGGCATGGCATGGCTGCGAGAAAACAACAGTCGATTGCTTGACCGAGTGGTCATATCGAGTAGCCTGTGGTTCCAGCAGAAACAAATCAAGAGTAGGCCTTCGATTCATAGAACTGACTAGCAGGGCGTTGGGATCAATTTATGGCGCATCAGTAATGCTACTTTCAGCTAGGTTGCAAACCCACTTTGAAGTCGCGCAGAGGATCTTGGATGCTACCGCATTGCCTTTAGCTGGATTCTCAGCTATGTTGCCTAGAAACAAACGATTGATTCATTGGTCCCTCGTCTTAGTTTATCGCGGTGGTGATATCCAGTAGCCTGTGATTCATTGAACTAGCAAGATGTTGAGATCGCTCAACGCTGCTTCCTGTCAGGTTGCAAGCCCACTTCGAGAACGTGCAGAGGATCTCGGACACGACCACGTTGCCCTTCGCCATGCACTACCTACGTTCAAGGATAATGGAGGAGCTGGATATCTCGCACCTGACCGAGAGGCTACTGCAAGGGAAGGGGGAATCCGGTCTGCTGACGACGAAGGAGAAGCATGATACCTGGGACAAGATTAAAGTTCTGAGTATGATCCATATATCCCCTGTCTCATCTTGTTTCATGGATTGTTGATTTTGTTTAATCGTCTCGTCAGCAAGCATGAAGCGTCGATTGGTATCTCAACTGTTTTTCATATGTGTTTTTCGTGCTGCTAGGTTTCACAAGGACAGTGTCTTCTATGTGGGCGATGACGCTGCTGAGCTTATATGTTAGAGTCCAGGTCACCATCTTAGGCAGACATCTCTATTTGGACTTTGCTCGTGGTACTGATGGTGCACAAATCCAGGTAAATCTGTGCTCGAGCGGTTCCCCGCTAGGGCTGCTTTCTTTATTTATTTTCTCTGGCATTGATCATTGCACATGAGACACTTTTGAATTATGCTACAAAGGTGGCTTCAGTTGAGACCATGCTGCGCCCTGACATGAAATTATCTCACTTTTCTATAGGCTGAATCTGACACTTTCAGCAGAAACGGACACAAGGACTTTCTTGCAACTGCTGACTACCTTGCGACATATGGTATCACTGCATTGATCATGCGAATGCAACATGCTGCAACAGAAATCTTGAAAGAGTAAAAAATTCTTTTTCTGCTCATATATTTATTCTGTTGCCAACATTCTTGTCAGTTGTTGTATTGCCAACATTTTCAGCACCGAATGAATAGAGACTAGCATCCCTAGGGAAATTACTGTTGCACTTTTACATTACAAAATCTGTGTATGGCAAAGCTCTGATTTGTCAAGTGTATATGGACTTTCTCATTTAGATTATTGTTGCACATTTACATGACGAAATCCCTTTACAGCAAAGCTCGGATTAATCAAGACTATACTGACATTCTCATCTAGCTTAACTTTCCAAGTATTGTATTACATGGTGTGTTTCTCGTAGTGATATACTCCCGTGTAAAAAATATGCAGGAAGCAACTGCAAGACCCCATGAGCATGGACCAAGTATTACAAACGATGTTACAGATATCGGAGCAGTTCATGAATCTTTGTGAAGATAACTCATGGATAAATTACCTTGTACCTGAGAATGCCAATCGTTATGCACAGTTGATGGCTGTGTCCAGTAGCGGCTTTGATGACTCATCTCTAGTAATGGATGTTAGAAAGCTTGACCAGCTAATGGCTGAGACACGCATAGTGTTGGCAAGGTAATGTAATTTTCTGTACCGTATATTCGCAATATATGCAGATTTTAGCAACATCGTAAATTCCTAATTTGCACCAGAATGCTGCCGCTTTCTCAAATCCTTAACATGGCTACCCATTATTTCCTTCCCTTTCAGCAGTTATCTTTTCAAAATGTTAGATCAACACATGTACAAGCAACTAGTGTACTCATTTGAGGTTTTAGATGTGTTATGATGGAGTGGGTTGATGAAATTAAAACTAGAGTAATGCTAATGCAAGGAGGTGCTGCTGTAGAATTAATCTTTGTTAGGAACATACATATTATTCATAATTACTGTGGTTTACTACTGGAGCCCCTGTTTAAATGAGCTATTGTTATTGAAAACTTAAGAGAACCAAGAAACATAGAGAGGAAACTGAGAGAATTGGAATTGATGAATGTCAGTTCGTTGAGCCCCAACCAGCAGAAAACCACTCATATTCATATTTTGAGTTCCAGTTTGATGATAGATTTTTTTTTGCTATGAAGCCAGTTACCCGCTTGCCAGGATCTGGTCTTATATTGAACCCTTGCTATGGAGAGAAATAATCTCATTTGCTATAACATATGAACGGTTCATTGGCCATTTGCTCTATTGCAAAACAAGAAAATAAACATGTGGGATTGTTAGTGGAGTCATGTTATTTGTTTACTGTACAAGTTAGTTAATTTTCCATGTTTATCGCTGAGAATGTAATCTGTTGATTAATTCTTTTGAGAGCTGTATTTGTGTTCCTAAAGATATTCCAGGAGTATCTCACACAATCCTATCGGAACCTTTTTGTCTACAGCGATGATTTCAGAAGTATCATGGACATGTCACTGAGGAAGGTAGCAGATGTGGTGATACAAGACTTGGGCGCACAGGTCGGAATGGCGATTCCTCCGTCAGGATTGCCCTTGGCGAAGCTCTTGCCCAAAGTAGCTCAACTGAGTTCGACGTTGCTTGAGGAGCCAAGCAAGAACAAGCACATCCAGACCATTCGAAGTATGCCGGAGGTGGAGCTCTTCTACACGTTCCTCTATGCCAACATGCCACCGCAAACATGAGCCTATGTTGATGTCGAAAGTAGTACCTTTGTTCTGAAATTTTTGCCCCAAAAACCTCCAATGGGTCTAGTAGTTTATGTATTGAAAGTCCAGCATTCTGGATTCTCGAAACAGATATGGGTGCACAGGAGGTTCACTTCGAACCATGTATATTCTGAAGACGTGCCCTTGTTACTAACAAGGTTTGAACTGGATGCGGTTCTTACCCTTTCTTTTTTCTTCATTCGTTACTTGTTTTTGTGGTTCTATTTGAGAACTCGTGGCTGTTTCTGCCGTTCTCTTTCATATATTTTTGGTACTATACGCAATGGAAGTTGTGTGCCTGGTTTAACTCTAAAGTTGCTTTATGTAATGCATAATGTGGATATGATTTGCGTTTAGCCCCAAACTATCAGGAATTTGTTTGTTGTGCACCATCTGAAATTGTGAGTGATGCTTTGCTATCACAAAACCAGTATGAATATAGTGAGTGCGAGTCTTGACGGTCCACGACAAAAAAATTACGCAATTACCAGGACCAACAAAACTTTCAGTGTCAGCAACAGCCCATAAAACAAAATCATCTTAACTACTGCTTCAGGTGTGAATTTTTTCTAGAACAGGCTGCGCTAATGCAGAGTGTCTCCATTGTTCACGATCATGACAGAACAGCTACTATAACCAAAGCGCATCTCATCGTCTTCACATATCATCAACTTCAGATTCTTCCTCGTCGGTCTCCTTGTCCTCGGTTTCCATAGCATCATCAACTTCAGACTCTTCCTCATCAGAATCCTTGTCCTCGAAGATTATTAAAGGGGGTCCCTCTTCCTCGTCAGATTCATCATCACCGATCTAGAATATACACTCAAATTAGGCAAGCTGTTGCATTGCTGGGAATGGTCGAATTTTCTGACAGGAGGAAACTTACCTCGCTAAAATGGTAATCTAGGCATGTAGACATTTTGAGTGCCGATGCGAAGGTGGACGTTCTTGCATCAATCAGCTGAAAAGAAATAGACGGAGTAATATTACAGTCCAGACAGAAACATTGATGATGTACTTTATATCAGAAAAAATCATCGCGGCTGAAACTTGAAAATAATACTCACTTGATAGAGCGAGTTGAGCAGCACCAGGGAAGACTCCTGAGATACTATGCTGCTCATGTGTCTACTAAGCAAATTCTGTAGCCATGGGAGGAAGCAGACCATTACGGAACCCCTGCGAGACGAAAAAGGAAACACCAGATATGAGGCTTCTGTTTCAAAATATGGCAATACACAAGCAGAAACAACTGTTTAAATAGCCCCATGATAAATCCAATGGAACATGCCAGTAAGAAAAATGAATCGAATCGAAGCTTTCCGTTTTCTGTACTAAATTGACAGAGAACAACACCTCTTAGAGCATTATCATACCTTGATTGCATAAGCAGTATCAAGGACTTGAGAAGCTTCACAGCATCTGCTGGCGTCAGAAGCGATATCGACTTGACGATAACCTGCGTGTAATCCAGCGTTGAGTACAAAACTGTCAGAATTGATGAAGTGATCGCAGTTAAAAGAAGCGGCGTATAACATCTCTCTGTTAAACTGTGACCAGGAGTACTTGGTTAAGCAAACTCAAGCTGAAACAGCTCCAAAGTCCGGGCACCAGTTGTCATGGCCAATGTCATACATATGGGAGCACTAGAGGTCTCTAGTAGTATAACTCGAGCTTCCACTTTAGTTTGGAGGAATTCATTGGAATGCATAAAGCAACCCAAAAAAAAAAGCAGCACCTAGATGAATTTAAATTACGGAAAACTTGCCCTGATTATCTTTCTGAATATTTCGACTAACACGAGTGCGATTATCCAATGGGAACTTATAATAAGAACAGCCGGCGAGCAGTGTGATGCACCCCATGAGCAAAACCGTAACCAGCCAACGCAATGGCAGTTACTCTGACCTGACCTTGTTACACTACACTACAGTACACTGCAGAGAGAGCAAAGCGAGATAGTAGAAACGAAGCTCCGCACCTTGTCGTCTCGGTTGCAGAGGCAGCCCAGCAGCGCTGCGCGGTCGTCGGCACGCAGGGCCTGCCTGAGCAGGACGTGGACCGAGTCCGCGCTGGGCGGCACCACGGCTGCCGTCTCCTCCTCGGCGCCGCCGGCGGGCAGGGTCAGAGCCGCGAGCTTCTCCGCCATGGTGGGCTCGCCGAGGTCGTACTCCTCCGGACCGGCGCCGTGCTCACCGTCTGTGGCTGGAAGAGGGTGGAGCGGACGGGCGTCACGAGTGAGTCGGCCGGTGATTGGTCGTCGGAGAAGCAGGGAGCGTTACCTGGTGGTGGGGAGGCCGACTTGGCCGGTCTCCGGCGGCGTCGCGAGCGGGGGAGGTCCGTGGTGGCGTCCATTGCTGGTGCGACGGGCGGAGAGGAAGCGGCGGCGGCGGCGGCGGCGTGGAAGGAGGAGAACTGGGAAAGGAAGGGGTCTGGTGGGTTAGGAGTTAGGACAGCTCGGCCCATATCTTCACGTCCGCCCGGCCCATATCTGGTCGTCGTATGGTTCAATGAGAGCTACTGTACGTAGTAGGAATTATTCATGTTGCAACTTTTTTTATGGTGTATGAATGAATTTTTTTGCACCAATTTTTTGCTATGTTGCACAAACCACAGTCATCTACATGAGTTTGTTTACGATGTTATCTCAAGTTTTTTGGTCCAACTGGGAACGAAGGAAGGTGACAACAATGATGCATACGTAGATAAAAAAAAACAAGAAAATGTTGTAGAAAAATCCTAGTTTAGAGTGAGGATGCATAGGCTAAGTTTAAAGGTGCTACGGCTAGAACCGTGAACACATGGACATTCAGGCATATCCGATTCAGGCATTCAGCTCATTACCAGACACAGATGAATCTCTCCTAACTAGGAGTCTGATGGGTATATCGATTATCAACACGGTGTAGTACGCAAAACAACTCTCACTCACATTTTCCAGTCGTCACTGAGCTCCAGATAAAAGGGGGAGACAGTCTCGAAATCAAATACAATTGCTTGCCCCAGACAACACCGACCAAACCAAAGGCATCGTCGTTTACGAATAGCAAGAAAACTCTACAGCTATATCGCCATCTCCATCTCTATCTTCTTGTGTGGGTCATAGCCAGCCAGCGTGAAGTCCGACGCCTCGAAGGAATCGATGTCATTCTTCGACGGGTTTATCTTCAGAACCTGCACACGAGGACAATAAATGTTTACTACATATGAGGTACTACCAAAAGTGGTAGCGACACAAAAGGGGGGAAAACATCACATAGAGTTGTTTTATTATGTGCAGGTCTTCTGATTTAGAATAGAATAGATTGTCAAAATCTGCTTACTGGGAACGGTTTGGGCAACTTCTGGATCTGCTCCTCTAGAGCTCGAACATGAGTTCTGTAGACATGGGCGTCACCTATGACATGGACGAAGTCTCCAGGGGAGAGACCTGCGCACAAATTAAAAAACAGATGGTACACGAATATGATAAGTATGTTAAGCATCTTCAACATTATTAAAAAACGACAGGGTACAGTTCACAGAATGGATGGATGGATATTTTCAGAGCTACTGCCTGCTAGAAATAGACCGGAAAAAAAAACAATGTACATGAGAACGTAATGTGCTATTGCATCAATTAAATGTTCTCTAGAAATACATTGCGGATAAGAATCAAGAGCATACCGCAAACTTGAGCAATCATGCACGTCAGAAGAGAATATGATGCGATGTTGAATGGAACACCAAGTCCCATATCTGCAGAGCGTTGATACATCTGGCACGATAGCTCCCCATTCTCCACATAAAACTGCAAGACGTAATTTACAATAAGAAAGCAACGTGATTGCTAGTCTCTAAAATTACAACAAGAAATGTCTATCATTCTACCATATAAAAAAGGTAGAAGAACATTTAAACTCTAAAGGATCTATCAGTCGCATGCAAGAATACAAATCTATTCACATTTGAAGCCTATCAGCAGCATAGCAATTAACTTGTTAAAAGGATACGTTTGGAGGGGAGAATAACTGACTAGGCTTGATATCATAATGACCAGATGTTAAGTAAACAAGTTCTTAATGGTCATTGGTCACACATGATAAATACACTAGACTTGGATTTTACCAAAGCATAACCAAAAATCAAAATATACTAACTTGTGCAAACATGTGGCAGGGAGGAAGGGCCATCTTTTTTAGATCTGATGGATTCCATGCTGACATGATGATTCGCCGATCATCAGGATTATTCTTGATCTTGTCAATCACATCCATTAACTGATCAAAACCTTTTCCAGTATAGTCGGCATGCATGTCGGTGTACCTGTGTATATCAAAATTTCTTAATTCTTATAAACGAGGAATAGTAGGAAGGGAGGATGGGAGGGAGGGAGGGGGAGCACAGCAAACTTACTCGGCACCAAAGTGTCGCCATTGAAATCCATAAACCGGGCCTAGATCACCTTCCTCCCTATTTGCCAAGCCGACACTACAAAATATTGTCAGGCAGATCAGAGATTAGACCTCAGGAATAGTGTCCATTGTTTTTAGTAGCTTATTATATCCAAGAGATATACCTGTCAAGATATTCTCTTGATGCATTGCCATCCCATATATGAATGCCCTTTTCCTGCAAAACCTACATACAGAAAACAGTAAATTATCACACCAAAATCAGAAGTCTGAAGCACAGAAAGTTCATGCGAAGAAATTAAAAACTAGTAGCATATGTTGTGCCTGAAGTGCTGCTAACATTAATGAATACACCTAACAGACTGGTACTGTTAGCTTTCTTTCAGAATGTGAGGGATACATTTAAGAAGTACCTTTGCACTTGTCGAGCCACTGATGAACCACAATAGTTCTTCAACAACACCACGCCAAAAGACCCTCTGGTAAAGAGCAGTGTTATTATATTATTACGGCAAACAAAAGGAGAATACAAAGCCCTCAAGGCAAGACAAGACAGTTTTACACACACATACAAAAGATTTCATAACAACATGGTACAATAGCTTAACAGGATGTTGACACTGTTATGCAGGAAATAGGAATGCAGCAGTGCCCACATATCAGCATTCATCATCATCGCTACTGAAATAAATATCTTTCTGCAGTGAAGGGTCAGAAGTGGCAGCTTAATACATCATGCACAGCTTGTTTTTTCTTAGTGAGAGATATGGCTGTTTCTAGACAACAACTATACAAAACACAAAATAAATTTCCACTTAATCATGAAGTGCAAATGCTGTGGAAGTTCTGTCAATTGAGTTTATGCAATTATAATTATAATGAAGGTACATCTGCATCGTAATTGATTGGATAAACAAGTAAACATCGCAAAATGGAGAAGACGGCAGCATCCTAGGTGGCATGCGTGAACACTAGGTTTGAAGCACCGGGAAGATACAAAAACTGAGAAAACAGGTGCAGATTTTTTAATCACTGCATTCCCTGGTTGGTCTTCTGTTATGTCCAATTCTCTAAATGTGTTGACTCATTGTTGTGTCTCCGTTCAAAACTAAGTGTCGTGTGACACTTAATTTGGAACGGAGAGAGCAGTAATTACACCTGGGTGTAATTCAGTGCAAATACATGCATACCTTTGTTGTCAGCAAGGGAAAGCTCTTCCTTAGGTTGAACCGCATCTAATAAGAAAATGGAAGAAAAGGTTCATTATATGTTTGATCAGACTAAATACTGAAGAAAAATAGAGAAGTACCTGACAACCAAATTTAGACAATGTCCCTGTTCCGGTCCTATCACTTTTCTGATTACCAAACTTTATTATATCATCAACAAGGTTGAGGTAGTAATACTCTTCATGGCGCTCGAATATCCTTTTAGGGAGAAAAGAGAAGTTCTCGGTTTGAAATTTGTTACTCTTGGTACCATGCTCAGTTGATTCCTTGCCATTCGAGTCATGAGCTTCTGAGACTGATTTTCTCACACGAACATAGGTCACGAAAGAATGCCTAATGTTGTTCTCAACCACTGGCAAAGATGAACACCACGGTTGGAACACCGAGAAGTCAACTGGAGGAATGAAAGTGTCGCACTCAATGTCTGACTGAATGTCAGTCAGATGGATGGCCTCACATGCAGGTCCATTCAGCGATTCCCTGCAGAACAGTTTCACAGATAGGGTCAATAGCACTCCAATGCAGTTGAGCACAAACAACACGGTGCAGATATATAGTAGGTTCCTGGAAAAGGCGACAACTCACCTCAGTATCTCGCCACCGCCTATCAAGAAAACTTTCTCAATAGATAAGCAATATGGAGTGGATGCTAGAAGTTCCAAGGCGGAGTCCATGCTTCCACAGATAACGACATTCTCAACCGTCGCGAAATCAAAACTGCCAGATCGAGTCAATATGACATTCAGACGACCAGGCAACGGCCTCAATTTGAGGGGTATGCTCTCCCACGTCCTCCGCCCCATTATAACCGCGTTCTTTTTCGCAGGGTCAGACGTAGTCAGCGTAAGCTCCTTGAAGAACTTAAGGTCGCCAGGAAGCTTCCATGGCAAGACCCCATCCTTCCCGATGCCCATGTCACGGGTCGCAGCGACAACAACCTGATAGTTCCTCTGAAGGCCGTTCTGCGCATCGCCATTGGCGAGAGCAGTTGTCATAGCTATCCGCCGCGATTGATTGATGCTGTAAGATCTGAGGCTGCTGACACCCAGAGATGAAGGTTTTCGAAACCGAGAAATGGGTGCCAAAGTCACGCTGAAAACCCTTGCAGCCTGAATCTGAAGAAGCAAGGTGTAATAACTAATAAGCTCGCAGTTTAGTCAACTAAACAAAAACATATGCCACGGAACAGTATACCGATAAAACCCCAAAAAGGCTAATTGTACTTCTTTAAAAACAACAGAAGCGCCATGATAACACAAGAGGCGGTGTTTTCTTTCTGAACTATACTAGAGAGTAAAATGAAGGTCCTCATGGGCCATGACAGGACAACAAGAAGCGTCGACAAAACAAGGTATAAATCAAGTAACAAAACAGCCTCTGGAGCAAAAAATAATAACTGTGTCTCATTTTAAAGGAAAGGCGTTTTACAGTAGTATAACATGATGATTTTCGCTTACACTGTGTTTGGATGTAGGAAAAATTACTGGGAATTGAATTGGGCTAGCAATTCCATTTCCCAGATGGAAAGGAAATGAGGTTGAATTCGAATTCCACTGTTTGGTTGTGAATGGAATTTCTGGGTGGAATCACAGGGTAGCACGTGATTGTTTGGATGTATAAAACTTGGAATTGGATGTTTTGTTGAGTTTGGACATTATAAACTTGTTACGGAGATGAAAAAATTGTAGGTGTGTATTGAAATATTGATATATTACTTTGCAAGTTCAAGTGACATATATATTAGAAAGAACAAAGAGCACTTTCGAGTGGCATATATATTAGACATGATGAAATGGCTATCTTCATGTGTATATTATATAGTAAAAGAACGAACTTGTGAAAACATGCCATATAATTTGAAGAAGGGGCAGTACATGTTGTTAATTTCTGATTTCCCATGCACAATGTGGATATCTTATACTCCAAAGTTATGCTGATCAAAAAGCGAATATCATGATGGCTTGTGAACAATGTGGATTGCTGCACTACAGCCCGCCATATTGTACATGGAAGAAGTAACAACACAGAGTTGTACAGATAGCTGCACAGATTTTCTCCAGCTCGTCTGAGCATTGGCAAATACTAACAGACTGAAACACACACACGGACATTCCTTGATTCATGACTACCTCACAAACAGAGCATCTGCAGTTTTCGGTTTTGAAAAACAGGAAAACAGAGGAGGAGGAGGAGGAGGAGAAGAAGTGGAGGCAGGCTATGGTGCGATGGTTGCTGCCCTACCGCAGCCAGCCCCCAGCCGCCGCCATCTAGGGTTTGAGCCGCCGGATGACAGGAAGAGGCGGACGGGATAGATGCGTGCCAAGGAGGAGGACGGGAAGGAGACGAACCAGCGCCGTCGTCGCCTGATTCGTCGTGGTCGCCGGATTCCGGCCGCCGTGGGGACAACCCAGCGAGCGAGCGAGGGTGCGGGTGCGAGGCTGGGAATCGGTGAGAATTAAGTTCCAATTCTAGATTCTCCAATTTTTCTACATCCAATCCAAACACAGCCAAGAGTGAAATGAAGGTCCTCATGGGCCATAACAGCCTCTGGAGCCAAAAAATAGGTGTGCCTCATTTGAAAGGAAAAAAAGGAATTTTACAAGTATATAAGCTGCTATGGGTAGTATAACATGATGATTTTCGCTTGTAGTGTGTGTGTATGTACTTGGGCGGATGCGTGTCGAGAAACCCTAGCGATGGATGCTCCTGCTCTGAGCGCCTCCGCCAGTAGTAGTAGCATCTGGATGGATTCCTGAACTAACAAAACAAGGAGATCACCCGAATTCATTTCGGCAACCGAGGAAAGTAAAAAAGGCAAGGGATGTTGTTGCTATGCGATGCTGGTTCAATCTGATGGAACGCTGATAGCTACGGCGATCCAAATCCGCACGCTCGCGAGGCGAATGCGGCGGCCGTGAATAACGCTGATACCAGGAAGCTAGAGAGAGAGGGATGGACTGAGACTGCGGAGGCGCGGAAGCAGCGTACCGGGAGTTGGCGGCGGCGGCGGCGGTGGACGGAGGCCGCTCGCTGGGAGGAAGAAGACGAGGTTTGCGGCGGCCGGAGTCTGCCGTTGTGTTAGGGCTGGCTCCTCTCGCTGCCGAATGGTGGGTGGGCCGGGAGGCCTCTCGATGCATGGGCCTTTAGATGGATTTCCAAACAATCCTTTTGGATTTGACTTGTTTTTTTTTTACTAACTAGCTTCGTTTTTATTAATAATACTCCTCCAAAGACAGTCACAAGTTTATCCAAACTTATATATATAGTGTGTAAATACATACAAATTTAGACAAACTTGTAATATCATTTTATGGACGGAGAGAGCAACTGAATTGAATTGGGTATCAATAGTCTGTACCTACCTATGAAGTTAGGGATTCTTGTCTCCCTTTCGCCTGATAGTCCCTTGACATGGGCTTGAGAGCAAGAGGATATATTAATGAAACAAATATGTGTTTTTAGCTCCTATTTTGCGTTAGACTAAGAGGAGTGAAGTTGAAGAAAAACCACTTGTTGAGACATCAAACAATCACTTCGTAAAAACACGTCACCTGTACGCTAAATGCTTCAACTTCTAGGCAGCACAATAATATCCTATCATGTGAACCTTTATAATACGTCTACGTGTGGGAAGCTGTGGTCATAGTGGAGGTCTCCGTGTTTACTGAAGGACGTAATAGAAGCTTCTGTTGAGTAATTCTACATATTAAGAACAAACATCGTATAAGCACATTATAATGTATTAACATATCGCAAGTTGCTCCACGGATTGAGGTGATTTTGTTAGTTCCACTCTAGAATTTGTACACCTTTTATGATAGATGTTTGAGATGTAAATAATAACCTCTGGGATTTAATATTCTCAATATAATTTAAAAATTCAATGTTATTGCATACAACTGAACAAATGAGTTAAAGATTATACAAGACACTTTAGAATTTGATTATACTAAAATGCGAAGAAACAATTTAAAAAATAGTATAAATGGTTGACAATTATTATATAGGCGGGTGATGCAGGAAAACTTAAATGTATAGGAGAGAAAACGCTCATGCACATATGATAAAATTTATATCATTGTCAAACCCCAGGTTTGACGTCTGTGTGTTGCATTTAGGCGGAATATTCTTTCAGTGGGAGGCGACGTTCCCGTCGACAGCGAGGCGCCCGTGGTGACTTCGTCAATCTCAAGACTCGATCCGCCGGCTCAGTATTTCGGAGGTGCTCATAGGGGTAGGGTGTGCGTGTGTGCGTTCATAGGGGTGAGTGTGCGCGCGTGTACGTGAGCGTCTGCGTTTGTACTGTGTTTCTCAAAAAAAAAAGTATAACGCCTAAATTTTCTATTGATATTTTTTAGTATAAAATTCTTATTAAGTTGGTCGAATTGGCGATCTAGACACACGCAGAACTAGTAAACCGGCCAGACTGGAGGCAGTTATGCAACATCGCCTGTAGCAATTGAAGTTGAGAACATGTCGCGTCAGACCAATTTAGCCATAAAAAACAGAGCATATTTTTTCTACGCATGTATTTGTGTGTAGAAACATTTCTCGCATCTGTAAAACTCAGAACCTATATAGCAAAAAAACGTTGTACTCACTCTGTCCAACAAAAGATGTCACACTTTCTATTAAATTTGGATGTATCTAGACATGACATAGTGTATAGATACATCCAATTTTTGATCAAGTTGAGACATCCTTTATTGGACGGAGGGAGTAACATTTTGAACCCCATCAATATGGGCAAAATCAAGAACTTATGTAACAAATCCCCGTTGGTCACACAAAACAACACAGGTTGGAAACCCATAATCGTTTGCAACGAACAAAATCAACGTGTCAAACAAAAAGTGTCGAAATCCAACAGCTATCTATCATACGAACAACATCAAAGGGTTAGGATTTTGTTTTCAAAGTCAGCCGACTTTGTTCTACTGATTTGCAGGCCAAAGCAAACAAGCTACTCGATGGAAGCAACCAAGTCTTTCAAGTAGGGATTATATTACGCTTGAACCATTTACAAGATTAACAAGATTTGTTTTGTGCTAGCTATCTCGATCGTGTCCTATGAAGGAGGGAAAAAAAGATGTACAAGAGCATCAGCAGCAGCGGCGAAGGTCAGATGAGGTGGTGCACGGGCGGGAACGGGCGCCACGGCGCGTACATCTGCCCGGCAACAGCATCCACGGCCACAGGCTGGATCGGCACGCGCTGCTGCTGCTGCTGCATCGAGGTTGAGGCCGGCGCGCCGGTGAGCCTCTGCACGAGGTCCCGGGGCTCCACGCGGTACACCCTGGGCTGGGCGGCGTCGGCGCTGAGGTTAGGCCGCGCCACGGCTTGGACGGCGGCTTCTGGACGGGCCGGAGCGCCGCCTCGTGGCTGGAGGTGGAGGATGGCCGCCTCATCATCATCTTGCGGTGCTCCATCGGTGCGAGTGTGTGTATGTGCAGCCAGGCGACAGCAAGAAGAAGAAGAAGAAGAAGAAGAAGAAGAGAGATGACGCCGGAGGGAGGAGAGATATTTATATAGCCGGTGCAGGGCAAGGCTTCTAGAAGAGAAGAGAAAGGAAGGCGATGGCCGATGGGGATGGAGGGGCGGCGGCTGGCGCGCCGCCACACGTGGAGGCGGCCGGTCAATCGCGGCGACTGACTTTCCATGCATGTCTGCAGCTTGCTGACTGCGGCCGCCTACCGTAGCAGCATGGAGCATGGCAGTATCTCTCCGTCGATCAGCGTCAGCCGGCGGCTTCTGGACGGGATCCACCGGCCGGCGACGACGCTGCTGGCTGCCTGACTTATCCGCCCACCGTCCATCTCCCTCTTCTTCTTCCCATCTTCCTGCAGCTTGGAGAAGAAAATATACAGAGGAGTAGGACAGTTCACAGCTCAACTCGACGCGGAGTTTTGGCCTGTCAAACTATTTTCTTATACACGAATAATTGTAAAATTCAAATGAAAAAACGTCGTATAATTTGTGAATTTGTAATTAATACTCACGTACATTAATTATGAATTATTATGGATGGCATAATCTTGATATAAAGTACATATTGCACAACATGGGGATGTGACGATGATATCATCGGCTAACTAATCCCTCGCGAATAAGTAAGAAGAAACGAGCATCAGCAACAACTGAGATCGAGAGGCCGAGAACATTTGAGTGCAAACTGCAACTTAATAATCACACATTAGCTAGGTTTTGAGAAAGGAGTGCGAGTCGACACTTCATATACTCTAGAATAACCATTTTCTTACACTTGCACTTTATATTCCTATAAACTCCGGATATCTCTCTCAGGTTATTTGCTAGATTCATGAATCATATATCGTAACCATGGCTCGTACCAATCTATATAGATATTTAATGGTACCGTACAAAATGATACATATACTATGCACCGTAATACTTACGTCAAATGCGCATGAATAAATTGCTAGAACAACATAAAAATACTAGATCACTCGGATTTATGGTGGAAACACGGCACACAACTAAAACAACATTTGTGCAATGTAGTAATGATAAATATATGAATTGTTTTACTTTGTACCTTAAGATAATTGAGAACTTTTTATTATTGCTGCTAAGTCTTCTAATTATACCGAATAAATAAATAAATATATGATGCATGGAATAGTGTATAAACATAAACAACATATTAAACGTCTAGCTGAGTCATGAAGAGATATAAATGTTTGGTATAAATAGATAGATCTTGTCGGCGCGTGCAAGCGAGCACGTGCGAGCGAGTCGATGACCGCGAGAGTTTTATAATTAATTTCCTGTGCTACAGGATCTCCACCCAGTAATATCTCCAACTTACCGAGTAGCTGCCCTCCATTAGTCTAGGGTAGGAGACCTATTGTGCTCAACGGGAATACACCTGTCAAATCCCTAATTTAAGATGCGTTATGCTACGTCAATGACTCGAGGTGGGATAAAACAAGTCGTTCAAGTGGTGTGTGGGATGTGGCCGAGAGTCTTAAGGAATCCCGTAGTGGGCACACCCAGTTTGGCATTTCGGTTTTTATTCATTTTTTCTGTTATGCCGTGTTCTGTTTTTGCCTTTTCTTTTCTGTTTTTTCGTAGTACATCTTTTAATCACCTTTCTCTGAATAAAAAAAAACTATATTTATAAATTTCAAAATTGAAACTTTCCAAATAAAAAAAATGTTCAAGGGTTGATACGATACAGTTATACACGGTCATGTATTTTTCAATACAATGATCAGGATTTATAGGTAGAGAGCTCTGAAACCTCAATAAACTAAAAATCCAAAATCTTGTTATGCAAATATCTACTAATTAATGTGCTCATGCCAAGTAGTAGAGGAGTAGGCACCCGACGGAAGCAGCCTCGCGTATGAGGTTGGGGTTACATGTAGGAGTAGGCACTCTATCCAACCAGCACAATGGAAATCTGGGTTGTTGATTCTTGTTTCAACTTTCAAGTAGGACGATCGAATTACACTTATCCTATATTATCAAGGAAAACAAGAAGAAGGATTTACAAGAGCTCTGTGGCGGGAGGGGGAGCTGATCGTCAGATGAGCTGGTGGCCGTCGAGCCCGGGGTACATGCCGGCCGCCGGTGCCGGGGCTGGCACGAACGGGAACGAGCACCACGGCGCCGCCGCCACCTCCTCGCCACCGGGGCGCACGGCTACCGGCTGGATCGGCGCAACGGCCACGCGCCTCGCCGCGGCGGGCGCGCCGGTGAGCCTCTGCACGAGGTCCCGGAACTCCCTCGGCTCCACGCGGTACACCCTGGGCGGCATCGGCGCGGGCGCCAGGCCGCCTCCGGCCGCGCGCCAGGGCTTGGACGGCGGTTTCTGCACCGACCGGAGCGCCGCCTCGTGGCCCGTGGTGGCGGTGGCGGAGGGCCGCCTCACCATCATCATCTCGTGCCCGTGTTGCAGGTGGTCCATCGATCAGAGTTAGTTACCTGTCGACGACCAAGATTGCAGAGCTCGACGGGCGGGCGGGACGTGCGCGTGCGTGCGTGTGCAAGAAAGAAGTGGAGCAAGCAGATGAACAATAGAGCAAAGCAGAGCAGAGCAGAAGCAAAAGGTTGAACGTGTTCGGAGATGAGATGAGGCCGGAGGTATATATAGTGGTTAGTCGACGGTGCGAGGCTTCTAGAACGGATGGAGATGGGGGATGCATGGCCGGATGGTGACGGAGGCGGGCCGGCCGGTCAATCGCGGCGCCTGCCCATGCATGGCTGCTTGCTGACTGCGCGCGGCCGCCTACCGTACGTAGCACGCGCACGGCAGTATAAATCTCCGTCAGCGTCAGCTGGAGCTGGGGGCGTTGGACGCATCGCCGAGCTCCCAACACCTGGACGGGACACCTCGGATCCACCGGCCGGCGACGTGGCCGACCATGGCCGATCGAGGCGACCATGCAAGACCTGGACTAGGTCCAGTCCAATCCAAGCGAGCATGCATGCGATCGAAAAAATAAATGTACAAATTAACGCCCCGGTGAGTCAGTCAGCTTGAACATCATTTTGTCGGTCAGTCTTGCCATTTTGGCCAGGAGCTCAAATTAATACACGACGACGATACAAACCAACATGAGCGCATCGATCATATGGTGTTTTTCTCTCCAGAGTCAAGGCTAATTAATATATTTGCTGTGATGCGACCTCCAGGGCTGATTTGAACAAGACAAGTCAGTACAAGTCGCGTGGCTAGCTAGGCTTTCACTACAAAACGGGTCGATCGGTTTAGGTTCTAGTACCATATAAGAGAGACGATAGCTAGTGATGCATGTTTCTAAAAGATGGATGATTGGCAATCACGAGAATTATGTATACTACTATATGCTACTCCGTAATAAAAGTGTTGGTCTCGTTCTAGACTTCTAGTTTTGAATATGCGCTAGATCAGTGGATGGTAAGCTCCCAAAGTTTTATTTTGAAACCGACATCAAAGTAGGTTTTCATGTGTTTTTACTTTGCCCTATTATTCCTTTGCAACAGACACACGTATATTGCCATCCAAGAAAAATTTCGTATTCCCAACATTTTTCTGCCATAAATACATATATATCTCGTCGTATCCGGTCGACGGAGGTGCTTGGGGCTAGAACCCTCGTAGGCGGTGGATGAGGGGATGGTACGACACGTGGATGAAGTATTGTCTTTCAGTCTCCTCATCCTATCGTCGTCGTGAGCCAACCTTACATTGTGATCAGTCAAGCTATCGTCGACAATCTCAACAGGAGAGATAGCAGAAAAGCGTCATGAATCCAAGTTGGTTCCAAAATCCCTTTGCCCACACGCTCTTGGTAGACCCTCGATCCGCTCCACGACACGACCACTGCGAGGCTTATGGTAATGTGAATAGGGGTAGAGCTACAACTCTCTCTCTCTCTCTCTCTCTCTCTCCCTCCCTCCCTCCCTCCCTCCCTCTCCCTCCCCCTCCCCCTCCCCCTCCCTCTCCCTCCCTCTCTCCCTCCCTCCCTCCCTCCCTCCCTCCCTCCCTCTCTCTCTCTCCCTCTCTCTCTCTCGTGCCATTCCCCACTCCCTCTCGGTCGTAACAATCCCTATTCACCAGCCTTTGCGATTTGTATCCAAGCATAACATATCCACCAGTGCTCATGAGTCGTCGCACTTCCGTCACGCACCGTACATCGTAAGAAGTTCAGCACATCCCCTATCCTTTTTTCGTTGTTGGTTTCTTTAAGTGTTTCTACAAGTTTTCACGTTTTTAATTTTGGGTTTTCGATGTATTTTCCGTTTCACCTTTTCTTACCCCATGTTTAACCTGTTATTTCCCCCTTTTTTGTTTGCAAATAGACGCGCACTTGTGGAAATACGTGTAATTTACTTCCATATATACGAAAAAAATCAAACATGCATGGACATTATTTATAATGCTATACAGACATTATTTTTGATGATATATATACACATATGTATAAAAAACACCTTTTATAATACATGCATGTTTTATGGATAATTATGATTAAAAAAATCTTACATGTTAATGGGCCACCCGAGTACGGTGAAAGTGCATGGCTGCCCCCATGCGTGGTTTTGGTAATTAATGACAATCCTTATGGACTAATGTTTACATTGAGATATTCTTATAGATCTTGTCCATGTGAATTATAGGAGTTCATGTGTTGGACTCTTCAAGATGACATAATGACCAATGCTCTATTCAAGGGTTTATATGAAAAATGGTCATGTATAGAGTTGAGCTCATTGCAAGTATGGCTTGGAATAGAAGATTGAGTAAACAATCATGTTTACCCCCAAGCCATCATACATATCAAGAGAAGAAGATGAAGTGCAAGTTCAATATGATGCATCTCGGAAGATATCTTTTGATTGAAGCTTGCAAAGGAGACATGAAGACGAAGCTTAGCGAGGCCCTCCCATAATGGAGTATGGGGGAGCATTTGGAGAAGTCCTCATCAAGCATGTGCTAGCAAGCACAATCAAGAAAGGTGTTTCGACTTGAGAGAGTCAAGATCGTCATCATCGAGCTCAAGTGGAATGCGCAAGGCAAAGGTATGATCTTGATAGGTTTTCTATTTTACCGGTCTCATGGTGTTAGTGGGAGACCGGGTTTTAGGATAGACGGCGTACTATCAAGAGGGGCTCTCAAGTGAGTAACTTGATCGCATCTTTATGGAGAGCTCAAACCTTTGCATACTTGGCATATCATATTTCTTGGTTCTTATTTGGCTTTTATGGTGGTGAGGAATTAGAGCTTGGTTCATCTCCATGTCAAGCTCTAGTTCATCGAAAACGGTTTTACCTTGGAAAACTTGTTGCGTTTTCGGTGGCGGAAATATTGCTGGTTCAACCGCGAGGAAAGTCCCACACCTTGCCATGTGTGATGATTTTACTCTATTTATGGGATGCAATATTTCCAACAAAATTGGTCTCACCTCATTCGGAGTTCATTTGCAAAAGTTATAGCAGTTTTCGTGATCGGTTTTGCTGCAGCTTTTTTCCTAGGCCGGAGTTTCCGGTTCTCAGGACCGGAGTCTCCGGACTCAGCACTTTTCTTCAAAACTGTTTTGTTGTGGTTCAGCCCCTGGTGGGGGGCGGAGTTTCCGGCCCCAAAGGCCGGAGTTTCCGCCCCTGGCCAAAGTTTCCGGCCACCGGGCACCGCAGTGTTGCCCGAGCCTCGGCGGAGAAGAAAGTGTTCAGCCCCTGGTGGGGGCCAGAGTGTCCGGCCCCAGAAGGCCGGAGTTTCCGCCCCAGGCCGGAGTTTCCGGTCACTTGGGCCGGAAACTCCGGTGTGAAGCTGGCTGCAACGGCTCTTTTTCTGGGAGGGGTATAAATACCCCTCCACCTACCTCCAGCCAGCTAGCTCTTCCAAGCACGATTTTCCCCCTCTCTCACCTCCATTGTTGACCTTGGAAAGCTTTTCCCTCTCCCATTTCTTCCCATGATTCTTGCATATCTTTCAGGGATTTGAGAGAGGAGATCTAGATCTACATTTCCACCAATCCATCTCTCCTCTAAGTGATGGGAACCTAGTGGATCTAGATCTTGGAGTTCTTGTATGGTTCTCTTCTTTGTTCTTCCTCTCTTCTCCCCCCATAAGCATTAGTTGCTTTTGGTGGGATTTGAGAGTGAAGGATTTGAGCACTTGTGCTCTTGCCTTTTGCATTTGGTGCATCGGTGTGCTCTCCACGAGGATTCGTGGAAGTTGAAATCTTGTGAACTTGTTACTCTTGGGTTCTTGGACCCTAGACGCCTTTGTGGTGGTTGGACCTTTGTGGTCACTTGTGAAGCCGTTCGGGAGCCCCCAATTCCATTGTGGGCTGTGCCCCAGATTGTTGTTGAAGTTCGGGAGCCCCCAATCACATTGTGGGTTGTGCCCCGGATTGTTGTTGAAAGGCTCCGGATTCCGCCTCGAAGGATTCTGATAGTGGAAGGTGAACCAAACCTTTGTGGTGCGGTTCATCGGAGAAGAAGGTGAAACCTTTGTGCTTGTTGAACCATTGTGTTGGTTCACACCTCTCCAACGAGACGTACTCTCTTAACAAGGAGGAACTCGGGAATACATCGTCGTCTCCGCGAGTATCGGTTATTTCTATACCCGAGCTTTTTACTTATGCAATTTACATTGTGATAGCCTTCGTGCTTGAAGTATTCTATAGCTATCACCTTGTTGTTTGTCTTACTTAGTATAAGTTGTTGGTGCACATAGGTGAGCCTAGTTTATTTAGGTTGTCGGCTTGTTAATTTAAACACCTAATTTTATTCCGCAATTATCAAGACTAAACCGGAAAAGTTTTAAACCGCCTATTCACCCCCCTCTAGGCGACATCATTGTCCTTTCATACGGCCCGCTACTAGAGCCTTGAGGCGTCACTCGTAGGTATAGCTGGCCGTACGGGCCGTGCTTAACAGGCTGGCCCGAGGCACGGCCATTTTGGCCCGGCACGAGCACGGCCCGGCCCGATTGTAATCGTGCCATGCCACGGCCCGGCCTGTTGCGGGCCCGTGCCCAACTTCAGGTTGAAGCACGCGGGCCGGCCCGGCCCGGCCCGATTAACCTTTTTTTTTTTAAAGGTTTTATACCTTTATTTATTTGATTTTTTATAGCTATTTATACATATTTTTTAATTTTTTATTGTTTAACGGGCCGTGCCGGGCCACCGGGATCTATTCGTGCCGGATGCCGAGCTGAGGCACGTGGGCCAGCCCGGACACGGCCCGTTTGCTAATCGTGGTTAACGGGCCGTGTCTTAGGGCGTGTTCGGCAACCCTCCGCGCTCCAGCTCCGCGGTGCTCCGGTGCGGAGCAGCACCGAACACCTATGCTCCAAGGAGTCAGATCCTCGGAGCGGTACATTTTCGCTGTACAAATCGCGGAGCAGCACTTCCAGCGATCCGCGGAGCACCAAATCGCGGAGCAGCGTGTATTTACGGACGGACTGCCACCGCCAAGTGAAGAAAACCGTTCGCTCCTTTTTTCTTTCCTCCCGAGCGAGCCACTCCCGAGTCGCGCCGGTCCTTTTTCCACTCCCGAGTCCCCGTGTGACCTAGCCGCCGCCGGCCCTCGTCTCCGGACGCCGCCGGCCCTCGACTCCGACCGCCGCCGCCCCCCGACTCCGGGCCCCGCCGCCGGCCCTCGTCTCCGGACGCCGCCGGCCCTCGACTCCGACCGCCGCCGCCCCCCGACTCCGGGCCCCGCCGCCCCCGACTCCGTCTCCCACCGGCGGCTCCCGTCAAGGTTCTTCATCAGGCCGGGCTCCAGATCGACGCTCTCCGCCACCGTCCTCGTCTCCCTCCGGTGAGCAAACCATTCTTGATTGATGCGTTCGATTTCCGCATTTGCTGAGTAGCTCGTACTGGATTGGGGTGAGCAGCCCATGCTATCAAACGCGATGTCGATCTCTCTTTTTTTTTTGTCAAATTGAGTGATGTTGCTGGTCATTTTGGGAGAGGAAATGATGGTGAGTGATATCAATTAGTGCAGGAATTTCGTGCACTGTATTTTGTAGATAGCTATGTAATTTTATGCACTGTGTTGTGTAGTTAGCTATGTAATTATGTGCAGTGTGTATTTTCTACAGTCATTTGCTGTCTATATTATAGTGATATAGAAGTGACACCAATTTTGTAGACTTGTGTCAACAATGGCTGCTGAATGGACCGACGACAACACTAGGATAATCACTGATTTGTTTGTGAAGCAAGTGCGTGCTGGTAATAGGCCAAACACTTACTTGACACCTAGAGCATACGCGGATGTTGCTAAAGAATTCGAAAGTATAACCGGACTGGACTATAAGCAGCCCCAACTTAAAAACAAATGGGACAAGCTGAAAGCTGACTACAACACATTCAAGAAACTCCGATTGAGGGAGACTGGAGGAGGATGGGACATAGAGCGAAATACGGTAAGACAAGATCCCGAGTGGTGGAAGAAGGCAGTAAAAGTGAGTCGTCATGCCTCTGTTTTACTTCCTATAATTTAATAAACTTAGCTTATTGACAATGTTGTTTGTTTTGTTGTATCACAGGACATTCCAGGCTGTGGCAAGTTCAAGAAGCATGGGCTTCGCAATGAAGCAAACTTGAGTGTGATGTTTGAGGACATCACGAGTGATGGCAGTGATCATTGGAACCCTTCTTCGGGTGTACCACCTCCTTCAAGTGAAGTGTTAGCAGATGCCTTGAATGTTGATGCCATCCAAGATCTAGATAGTGAGGATGCTTATGAACCGCAGCCAAGTCCAGGTGATGTAGGAGCTGGTTCTTCGGGAGTCAAGAGGCTTGGAAAGTTTGTGCATGATGGAAACAAGAAACCCAAGGGTGCAGTAGTGATGCAGGAGCAGATTACAAGGATTGGTGACATTGCTGAAGGATTGGTGACATTGCACTTGACAAGGATAGGCTCACCTTCCCCCATCCTCCAAAGGGTGAGCATTTAACAAATAGTACCGTGTAATTATTTGCATGATGCAAAATATGTCACAACTAATATGCAATATTTCCTTTGTTTTGTTTAGGCAAGTACTACCTTGTTGATGCTGGCTATCCTAATAGAAATGGATATCTTGCACCATATAAAGGAGAAAGGTATCATGTTCCCGAGTTCCAGAGAGGTGTAGAGCCAAATACTCCTGTCGAGAAGTTCAACAAAATTCACTCGTCGAAGCGCAATATAATTGAGAGATCTTTCGGGGTATTGAAGATGAAATTTCAGATCCTTCTCAAGATGCCAAAGTTTGACATGGCTACCCAGAAGATGATTGTCGCTGCAACTATGACATTGCACAATTATATTCGTGCCCATGATAGAGAAGATATCCATTTTCAGCGGTGTGATAGAGATCCTGATTATGTGCCCGAAATTCCGGAACGATACAAGCGGTACGTTGTTCCTGCTGCTGCTTCGGATTCGTCAACTCCGGAAGCAAACGGTGCTGACATGGATGCGTTTAGGGATGAACTAGCTACCGCCATTGCTCTAGGATGGTGATGATCGTGGCATGTACATATATTTGTCCATGTGATGCTTTTAGACTTGATACCGCCACATGATGCTTTTGGACTTGATACCACCACTGAAATTATGCTTCTATGAGACTTGATGCCACTGAAATATTGTCTTATATTTGTGTTCAGGTTATCTAAATATTTTATATGTTCACCTTACATATGCACAGCAAAAACTGCTCTCTGTAGTCTCTGCATAACCCAACAAACGCGAGAAAAAAAACCAGTGGAACGCTGCAAATGGAATGGTCCAGCCCAGCCAAGAAAAAGGCCCACCCGAGATGGACTTTGGGCCCAGAAATTTGGTGGAGCTGTGCCGAACGTTATCTGCTCCAGCGGAGACGCAGGAATCGGTCGAGTGGAGCTGGATCGGAGGATTTTCACGGAGCGGGCGGTTGCCGAACACGCCTTTAATCGTGCCGTGCCGGGCCGGCCATAGCAAAAGCAATCCCTTCGGCTTGCGACTCGTCTCTCTCCTCCCTTCCCCATCGCCGGCGGCGAGCTCCGAGGTAGCCTCTAGGGCACAGGAGGCGGAGCGGCATGGGGACCCTCGGGCGCGCGATCCACACGGCGGGCAAGTCGATCCGTGCTGCGGGGCGGGTCACGGGTCGCCTCGGATCATCCACCACCACCCACGGCGCCGAGGAGCAGGGTAACGCATCCATCCGTCCGTCCTCCTGGGCACCGGTCGCTCGCCATCTATTCGCTTTTGATTTCGCGCAGCCCTCGCTACCTAGGCCTAGTTCACTGGGCAGTTCGATGCTGCTCGTCTTGGAGATCTTCTGTAGGTCGATTAAGTGGCACTTAGTTATATAACCTCTGGAACTGGCGGCTTGAGCGATATAGCTGTAGTTTGCAGAACCATGAATTACTTTCAAAGACTTGGTCACTGGCTGCTGACAGTTATCCTCTTTTCGTCAGTGTCAAAGCAGCATCGTCGTACAGCCATGAGCGTGTTCGAGAAAGGGCATCCGATGATAAAAAAAGATGCTTTTGTTGCTCCCGGTGCAGCAGCCGTCACTGGTGGTGTTTTGAGAGGTAAACTCCTGGACCGCCATTATCTTCTCCTTCTTGTCTGTATAGTGTTTCCTTCAAACAAGGAGATGGACTTGAGTTTTACTGCACTATCCTCAGAGTAATGGTAGTACTAGTTTATATGCAACCGGTACATGGCTATCAGCAGACATAGGATGCACATTCTTCTTGTTGAACAACACCAGTACATTTTGGGTCTGCCAACTACTCATCTTACATGTAGTCTCAAGTCATTTCAGTTATGCGAGGATTTTCACTGCGTGTAACTTATAAATCTCGTTGCACGGAAATTAACACAAAGCTTCGTTTCGTATGAAACCAGAGCTTCCTACTAGGTAATTATGTTGCCCACTACTAGGAAGTACTAAATAGGTGAGCATTTCACAAGGAGATTTTGAAACTAAACCAGAATATTCGATTATCTGCTTGAGTCCGATAATATTCCCATCTCCATTGCTCTACATGTACACATGACAAACTTTACAACATGAAAATAAGGGAACCGGAAAACAAACTACTGCCCCGAGTCCTTGCGAATTTGTTTAACTGCAGTTAGGTTCCTTTTATCTTTTCACCGCTATGGCGTTATAGGATACTCATATTGTGAGCAATGATGTATAGGGTTAAGCAAGCAGCCAACAGTTGGTAGACTTAGGGAAGTTTTTGTCAAGTCTGGTGAAGCCACACATGGTATGTTTTGATTATACATTTGAAAATTGTTATTCTTCACATGCTTGCATTCATGCAATATTTATTCTGATGTAACCGAAGACTAAAGTATAGCAATTAGCAAGAAACACATACTGTAGCAGAACACAGTATTCTTTTTCTTAAGTTCATGCAATATACTACTCATGTCTGGCATAAGAACTATTGAACACATATCTTCTAGTCAGGATTTCTTGTTTTCTGATAACACATCTTAGGTCTAGGATATAATGGAATATTCATATATTGCCATGTGTTTATGCGTAACTTATGTCTTAAATGTCTGGAATCTTTTCAATTTACGAGAACAATTATTGAAAATATCTTCTGTATACTTGTTTAGAGAATCTTTCTTGGAAATATTTGGGGGTTGCAATACTACAAGTATAAGATAATCTTCCATCATCAAGCATGCTCAAATGAAATTGTTCGAATTGAAAAGGGGGTAATTTCTCAAAGGAAAACTCTAGAGGCAAATACAAAAGCCTATTTGCCTCCTACATTGAACTACTCATAGCAAATTGGCAACATATGATTATTCTGCCTGTTCCTGTCCTTAAGTAAAGTTCAGTCAATCCACGTACATTGCTCTGTTCTGAACTTCTGATTCTAAAGGTGTTAAAAATTTAAAATAGCTGAAGTTCTTGTGTACTCTGTTGTTAAATCTGGACTCAGCATCCTGTGGACCTTATTCAATTCTGATGGGGCTCTCTTTTTGCAAACACTCCAGCATCATATTTAAAAAATTCAAGGTGGTATATGACCAATTCAAACCGTTTGGGTTCTCTGACTGTGCGTAAAGAGTGCCGCAAAGTACTTCCTTCTTCAATAAGGCCATCTGCGTCTTACTCCACACAAGCTTCAGAAAACAAACCAAAGCAGGTATGCTAGTTCTGTTTGCTGATTCAACTATTCTAATTTTCAGTGCTGGTTTTGTCTTTATTTTCTTATTTGTGGTGGCTTTTAGTATGATTTTGAGCAATAACAATGCTGTCCATTTTTTTATATGCTACTACGATTTGTCTCTGTACTGTTGAATATAATTATTAACCATGCCAAGTTGTGACCATTTGTAGTAGTGACTAATGATCACTCTTTCATACATGTGCGTGCTTTACCATTTACTATGTCTCTTTTCGTTTTCTTAAGTTTTGGTTCTGTTGGGATCAGTGCATCAGGAAGCTGCTACATCGCTATTGATAATGCATATGCATTAGCCCCTATAATGTGCTCTTGAGCTTATGTTTTTCAATAAAATGTTTGGGGTTAATCAACTGCTATTGGAATGTATGCACTGAAAAGTTTATCTTTGTTTGTCGTATCAGTGATTCAGTGTAATGATCACTAGGTGCTTTACCGTCTTTTTGGTTCATTGTCTCAACGTGGCGATATCCGTTAATTTTTTGAGGCCTGATAATTTTTTGGAAACACAGTACAGACGCAGGCACTCAGAAACATGCTCGTACACTCACCCCTATGATAAGAGCACCTCAGAGAGACTGGGCTAGTTTATCAGAAAGTCTCGAGTCTTGTCTGTTCTCTTCTTATTATCCATTTTGATAACTTTTTTCTGTAAAATAAGCTGAGTATTGTGTATTTACTCTCCATCAACAATTTTAATCACCTAACACCTTAGTTTTCTGCTTTGGAGGCCCATTGTTCATGCATATCTTCATCCAAACTAGTTTTATTAGTTTGTTTCTGTTCCCTATTTCATGATTATATATTTCTTATGGTGCATGTCATGCTGGGTCATTTTTTTTACTGCTTATAGAAGACTGCCTTCTTTATCCTCAGGAGAGAACAGACTTGACAACAGTTGAAGATCCATTTGATGCCCCTACCTATAATATACCTGAGAAGCCAGTGACATTTGTTGAGGGGGCCTCTTACAGTGTTGCAATACTCGCTGGGCTTGGAGTTGCTGCGTTGGCAGGATATGCTGTTATGAAAGAGCTCATATTTGAACCGAAAGAGTATGTCTTTTGCATTTTTTAAATTGAACTGAAGGATGCCAAATAGCGGAATTTGTATGAAACGTGGTAATGCGTATGGGCGTGTTTAGTTCATAGCCACACATTTGCCAAATTTTGCTGTTTGTTTAGCTGCCACAGTTGTGGCATGCCGCATCTTCTTAGTAGCCTGCCCCACCTGTCATAGGCCCATACTTCCACCAAATCTTTCCACCGTTGTGGCGGCCAATTTCTTGGCCGCAATTTTTATGGCTTGCCACAAATTATTAGAAAAACACACTAGTTACTGTATTAGTGTATTTAGAGAAGTCCTACAAGCTATCTTCCAAGCATGGTTTTAAAGGCGTCCACCTAGGCGTCAAGGCGCCCACCATCCGCCTTAGAAAAACGACCGCCTTAGGCGCGGCTTCGCCTTAGGACGCCTTAACGCCTTTAAAACCATGCTTCCAAGAGCATCTAAATTGTGGGGGAATATGTCCAAGCACTAAGAAATGCCACATCAGGCAGGCTCCAAATTTTCTTTGTCTCTTCAATTTCTTATCATCTGTCCTACTCCTACAACACTCCAAGGTGGGACCTGCAACTAGATAGCTATACTAACTTTTTTCTCCTTGCTCTATTTCACTTACAAGTGGGCTCATGACTTTCTGTCTCACTTCCCCAACCCTCCACTGTGCTCTGCTGCTACACCAATTTACCTTGTCCTTGGTATCGACTTGGCATATTGTACATCACCTTATGTCTAATAAATACGAGCTCTTTTTTACTGAATTATGTAGTAGTATTTCTCATATTAATACACTTAATTCTACATCTTTGAATTTTGCAAAGTTATGGCAGCTAATGTTATGTGTTAATCCGGTTGCCTTTTGGCTGTTTATTGCCAACATGTTCTTTGCTTAGTCTTGTACTTTTGCGACACTCCCCATCAGTTGGTTGATATACTAAATGCTCCAAACTTGCAGCGCACTATCCGCTCTTCACAACCAAAACTTGGTGGTTTGCATGTCTTGGCATACTTATTAGCCAGCACTTGAGTTCACTCTGAAGATGTCCAAGCAATGAGTTGATTGTTAAGTTTTTGTTATCATGTTGTCAACCCTGGCATAATAAACTTATTATCTTGTGTATCACATACGAAGTTTTGTATGTTTAAACACCTCGGTCTGTGCCTTATTGCTATGGTTTACGGTATTCCATTTTTTCCTGTGCATTCTCAATGGGAGATTGCTTAACGTTGCTACTATCATACAGGTACAAGATTTTTGGGAAAGTTCTAGCAAGAGTTCAGAGTGATAGTCAGGTTCGTGGGTGTCGGTTTTATTTCTATTTTCCCCTGGCTAGTATGCTGCCGTTCCTCTCTTATTATATTGACGTGTTTTTCAGGTTACAGCCAAGATTGGTTACCCTATAACTGGTTATGGCGCTGAATCCAGAAACCGTGCAGCTCGGCAGCGCATTCCAAACAGGGTTTGGACAGACGAGGACGGTGTTGAACATGTGGAGGTAGCATAAAAGTGATAGCTCTAGTCTTTAGTCTTTACCGCCTTTTTACTTGGTTTGAACTTGTTTGTAACTCTTGAAATGTAGGTAAACTTTTATGTGCGAGGGCCACACGGAGCTGGAAAGGTGTTTGCTGAGATGTTCAAAGATAGCTCCGACAGGACATGGAAGTTCACGTTTCTGATCGTCGAGATAACGTCGCCGCGTCATGCACAGTTGATGTTAGAATCTTACGTCCCAGCATAAGGAAGGAAGGATGCACAGATGCTAAAATAAAGTTTTTGATCTGTCTTTAGGCTAGGCTAGCTGTACACTTTTAGTCAGGAATTGAATTGATGCACTTGAAGTAGATGATTAAACCTGTTTTTCCTCAGAGGGAGGGATCGACTAGTTAGTGCCTTTTTTTCTCTTGCCGCGAGTGTAAATTCGAATACGTGATGTGGGGAAACTGTGATCTCCAGAGCACTAAACTGTCAGTTTCTTATCTTTGTTGCCACACCAAACTAGCTGCACCTGGTGACTGAAGAAAGCAATTTTGCGTATAGGGACGAGGGTGAAGCTTGGTCCAATGCAGGGCTCCTTCATGTGGGAGGAAAAGACATATTTGAATCAAAACAGTCTGATAAAAACAATAATCAGATCAATATTTAGGTCATCTAAACATCAACAACTAGTCCGCATGCCGCCTTTGTTAACCTCATTTAAATGGAAAACCTCATGTTCCATGTATCAACCCTAGGCAAGATACGCATGGTTTTACCGGGCAGTAACATCTTGAATCTCTAACAACAATAATAATAGAGAATAGTACGCCCGCTGATCTATGTTAATTTACGACAATTTATATGGATCAGAGGGAGTATAAGATTTTGCAAGCCCGTCCCCATATAGTATAAACTTTCATGATTACTGGTCGACTGAGTCTTGTGTGACAAATGTAGTATACGAGTACTTAAACACTAGGCACATACAAATACTATAACATCTTTTATAGACGCGTCCCTCACTGTTTATAGATGCGTCTGTGCCTTAGAAAAATGACAATTAACTAATAAGTCAATCACTTTTTGATGATTGTTCATGTCGATCTGAAGATATTCATTGCGCCGTAAGAATTCGTTCATCGACGCGTCTATGTATTAATTACTCTTAAGCAATTCTCAGAGTATTTTACAAATTTGGTCATTCAGATTCAAAACAATATATAGCATGTTGCAATATTTTTCCAACAAAGTGCAAAAGGATTAGCATCGTTTCTCATAGTTTTAAAAACCTAAGGTATGTTTCTGCGATCTCACCTTCGGATCAACGCCTTTTATTTTGGAAAAAGTGATAATTATTGTATGGCTAAGAATTAGCAAAACTGATTTTTTTTATCAAAGAATACATGAACTGCAATTTTACCGACGAAATCATGATGTTGCAGTCGAGATAGAATCAACTTATATAGTCAGGATGTTGCAGTCGAGCTAGAATCAACTTGTGTAGTTTACTAAAATTCACCTTATGGCACAATCTTTTGACACATGATAATAGATTGTATCCATCATTTTCCTGGCATGGTCAATAGATAGAAGTTGAACTACAACAATATATATCTTCATGATAGCTATTATAGGGCTTTATAAATTCTTCGTTCGACATTAAATTTGGCACATAGTATTACCCATAGGGATCGTTTTGGTGGATAACATGGTGCAAAAGGTCTACAGATATCGTCCATACCCGTGGTACCTACATTAAACATTTCAAAAAATTGAGAATGGCTTCCGAGCTCATATGCTCTTGTTATAAAATATTTTAAAAATGAACAGTAAACGTTTCAAAAAATTCCAAAGCAAATTGGCGAAGAAAATATACAAATGTTCTACATACATACCTAATTTCGTGATAAAATAACATTTGTGGTGCTATCTGCAAAAATAACAAATTTGGTGGCCAAAAGGGGATTTGAAAATTTTCCTTTTGGAGCATTCATATTTTCCACAGAAAACCACACATATCTATGTAGAACATTTGTATATGCTCATCTCCTTTTTACTATTTTTCAACACAGTTGTTCTAGAATAGGAGCATGAGTTTGGGAGCCAAAACACTGCATGTATGATTTACTCCGGATTGTCCAAATAACCAATAACCAAGGTGTATATATATGCAGTATAAAACTGATTGTTTCTCCTGGTGATATCACACGACAATAAAGTGGTAGACATCGTCAGAAGAACTACCGAGCTTAGAACCCTTGTCTGTTCTTGATAAGTTCCACGAGACAATTTCCTAATTTATTTTCAGTTCTATATTCTTTTTTCTTGATATTTTTCAAGCTATATGATCTTATTACGGTAACATTTATATAGAGGCTATGCTCAAATCTTGGAAGATCTTTCCTGTATAAGAAGCTTATTATGGGCTGCAGGTATTTGGTACACATAAATGTAATAAATATCATTAAAGAATGTTCTAAGAACGTATTGAAGAATATCTTTGGGAATTGCTTGTTATTAGTTGCACCTGATCAACATATCTACATGATTTCAGTCATTAAAAAAACTCAGATGTATTGCTAATAATTGCATGATCCACCTTGTTATATAATATCTCTCTCAATTTAAACTGTTTTGGTGTAGTTTTCACTATCACATCGAGTTCATGTCCAGAAGTCGGGATTGTATAATTGTTTTCTTGGATTAGTAGCTTTACCTTCATGTTATAATGTATAGCTCCATGAACGACTCAATTTTGTTTTTTTGAAATAAGTGGTGTATGCCATCTTAATTGACTTGAGCCGGTTCCTCCAACTTTTAAAGGAACAATGGTATTCCTTGGTTGCAAAAGAATCATGGTATATTATTAAAGATCTAAACATATTCACAAAAACGTCTATGCTATCAAAAGTTGGGCACATATGTCAGCACATTGACAATTCACAATTTCTTTAGCCTTGTCCATGTTGTGAAACCCGAGAAAATTCAAGCCTCGTTGTGTAATTTCCACCCTTGAGAGTGTTTCCCAAACTGGCATGGTCACTGGTGAGGGCAAGCCGGTGCTAGGCAAAGAAAGTGTCCATCATGGGTCGCGGTCGAGCATGGCCAGTCTAGGGCACACCAGCTACGGTGAAAGGGCCATGTTATGACGATGATGGAGCAGCAAGAGCGGTGGAATCAATGGTGTCACGTAAGCCCTGGCTACGTACACGTAACTTCTATTTAGAGATGTCCGTCAAGGCCAACATGCGTTTACCATACACTTTATCAATAGTGTCCATCATTAGATTATGGTATCGTCCATCGATAAACCCTTATTCTTAGCAAAACCATATAACCTTGAACCCACGATCCAGATCCATTGAGTTAGTCCTTGAGGTCATCGAGAAATTCTTTATAACCATACATATGTTCTCGATATGAATATAATTTGAGCTAGGAGTAGTGGTTTCACCAAATGGATTGGCAGCTCAAACCTTGGTAACATCGTGTCTATCCTTATTTCTCGGCGTGACCGATCTTGCCGTAAAAATAAAGATACTATCATGATCTTTGGAGTACGGTTGTCGAATCAAGAAAAATCCCTTGGCAATTTTTATGTCTTGGTCATAAAATGTTGATGATTTCATAAATTAGTTTATATAACTCTAATAATACTTAGGATAGTAAAAAATGTTTTCAGCAAGGTACAAAAGAATGTAGTATATGTTCTAAAAGTTCAAAATCTTGCTCAGATCTTATTATCAATGCTTTTTACCTTTGAAAGAGTGATACGAAATTAATGCATGGCTGAGAATTAACAAAACTCCTTTTTGTACAAAGGAGACTTGAATTTCAAGTTCACCGACAATTTCATGAAGCTGCATAGTCAAGCCAGAATCAGCTTGTATAGTTTATTGAAATTCACCTGATCTTACAGGAACAAAATTTTGACAAATGATAATACATATATGGTATCAATCACTTTCTTGGCGCTGTCAAAAGATTGCACAACAACAATAAATACTTGAGCAGTAGCTCTTATAAAAGTTGTAACCCCTATTTTGACAGTTAATCTGGCACATAAAAGTTGAGTATTGCGGTAACGGTTTTATGTCAACATCGCATGCTGCAAAAGGTGTGCAAATGTCTTCCATAAGATCAATACCTACCCACAATAAAGTATAGCATCCCCGTCAGTATTAGCATATGTAGTACAAATGGTATGAGTTACTCGAGGTTTATTGAATAACCACGGTGTGCTCATATATTATACTATAATATTTGACCCATAAATAAATAAATAAGTGTACCTTTATTTGTCCTGGCCGCATCACATGACAATAGAGCGGTAGAAATCATCAAAAGGACTAACAAGCATAGAACCCTTGTATTGTTCTGGATAAGTTCCATGATGAGTGGTTTCCTATTTCCTTTTGCCCCTACAACTCTATATTCTTTCTGCTTCAATATTTTTCAAACTATCACCAATATGGTGCTATTTAAATAGAGGAACAATCTAGCACAAAATACCTCCTTGTATTCGCACCCTCACTTGGAGGATCTTTCCTCAGAAGAAAATATTAGAGGATCTAGTCGATCTTGATATTATATTCCATATTAATGCTTCATCCTTTGTTTCTGTATAATTAGGTGATGTCAACCGTACGTATCTCTATAATATTTAGAGATATATTTTGGATTTCATGTATAAGAGAAGATTGTGTGAGACGATTTGTACTTAAATGGCTTCTAGATTTTTCATATTTGAAATATTAGTAATGTGAGATGCCATGTGCATATATTATATAATTATGTATCTTAAACAAGCTTATTGTTGGATTCAACATTCATCAAATGATGTCTCATGGTCACACGGTTGTTGAGTCTCCATGATGTGGACGGAGGACACCACTCACAACGCTCATGCAAGAAAACTTCCCCACATCACCAATGCAGCGACCGCTGCCCGGGCAGTCCCGAGCAGATAATGAGAGGAAGCAAGAGCTGGTGAATGAGGTGAATCATATCTAGATAGGGCCTCCCTACAGAGCCTAATTGGTGCCACTGAATATTCTACATAATCTTTGCATCCGTAGAATACAATCTGTTCCCGATGTGAAATAAAAAAGGAGGCGCGAGACGCTCATTTGGTACTATATAAGAAGAAGACTTCAGTCGTAACTGCAAGAATATTTTTTACGGGGTGTTTTCTTGTCGCCGGAACTGATGCTGGTATCATATTCATGGGGAATTATCCGTCTGCTCTTTTTTCGCAAGAAGCAGCAGAACTGAACAGGCCAACACAGTTGGCATCAGTAGCAGCGAAGAGGAGGTAGTTAACTGTTGTTCAAAAATGGTTTCTTCTCTTGCCATGAGTCAAGTCCCTTTCATTTCTTTGACAGGATGCTGCTTCGTAAGGGCTGTCCTTGAAGCACCTGATATATCATATTTGTAGCAGAGAAGCTATCTTAGCTGATGGTGAATTAAATTCTACACAATGGTATGGATGTAATCTTCTTACGTTTGTGCAACTGATTTGAGTTTCAGACTTCACGAATGCTTACTAACTTGTTTGAACCTTGCAAAAATTAGGCCTGATATATACGGAATTATTCTTGTAAGACTGAAGTGCATCATTTCAGGATTATTATTTGGTCAGCATATTTCTATCACCACGTTTATGCTGGGGAAGAAACTATTGTACCAAGCAACTGAATTAATAATGCGGTTCCACAGCTACAAATCACTGAATTTTGTAAGCGGACTGCAGCTAGCCATATAAATCAAAACAACTCGGTGCAAAATGAATTCATATATACAAGAGACAAGACGTACGTATCCTATTGCTGTAACCGAGAAAGCATTTTTATTTCACTGCGACACAAACAAAAGTGCTACTAGTACATATATATTGTAGTCCCCGTAAAGACTTTCCACTAATTAAGGTTTCCACTGCGGTTTGTTGGTTTTCTCTACGGGCTTTGCCGGCACTATTACAAAACTGCAATGCGATCAAGACTCAAGAGTGTATATAGCTTAAACTGGAAATGATCCGTACATAGTACATGACACCACTAGTCTATGAACTTGGCACGAGCGAGCACTTCAATACACCATCATGAGAATTGTTGAGTATGCGAAAGTGCCAAGTTGGAGGAATAGGAAATATGAAACCTCTCCTCATCGAACTTATCAAGAATGACACAAGGTTGCGCGGCAACACGCACCGTCAATGATCTAGTAGGAGCAAAAGGAAACATCAATGATATGGGATATCGCACACCGAGTGCTTCTCCCGTGTGCGATTCAGGGGTATTAAATTGCCCGATCTATACTAGTGGTTAGGTGTCAAATAGGGAAGAAAATTTTCTTTAATAAGAAATTCTCTCATAGTAATACCATATGCCAAATTACACTTAGGTCGACAAACCCTTGACATTCATTCTAGAGGGGACTCAACTTTCGGTCCGATTGGCTTCGAATTCCCTTGTTGGCCAGCACCCTATAACAAGGCTATTACAATCGTTAACGCAACTAGGAACTTCAGCATGATTTCCAGGTACTCTGCATGTGGAGTAAGAACCTTAGTTCTCACCGTTGTGATCGTCATCAGATAAAGCCCGAGAACTATAGTAAAGAAGAAAAAGAACCCGACTGGGTTGACTGGGCCTACCATGTAGCGTCCCATGACCATGGTGAGGAGGCCGCCACAGGTAACAACATTACATGATGTTTCAAATATACCGTCAAAATATTGAACATCTTCATCATCAGAGTTGTTATTTGTACGAATTTCATCTTCATTATGTGAGTTGTGATTTGTACCAATAATTTCGTCATCGTCAATGGTTCTTGGCTGCCTCTCTCCGGACTTGCATCTGTGATGAACGAAAGCAGTAATGACCGGAAGTGGTACGGGGATGATGGCGTAGCCATAGTTCTTGTACGTTGAATGAGATGAGCAGGAGGTATGATGCTAACACCAGAAGGAACCCTGAGAGGTAGATCGGCCAAGGTACTGAGAGGTAGACCAAGTTACTGGCCCATTCGGGCGCCAGAGCAACCTGTGCGAAGAAGGCTGCATCGGCAATGACCACGGCTGCAACAGCGATCATGAAGGCAATTTTTACAGTAGAGAGTGATTCTGACGCAGAAGCCTTGTAGGCGGCCACCATGGTCATGACGAACACGATGACCTTTCGACAGTAGTTGGAGCAACGCTTCTGCTGCTGCGTTGTGGTGCCAAATCCCCATTGTACCTACATATTCCAAACAGCTAGCGAAATTCAGCTACACTACACTGCGAGTAATAACGGTTAGCAATTTATATATTAGTACTCCACTAAGTAAATTATTAGGTCTACGCAAAGGAAGCAAAGGGCGGCCGGGCCGGGCAGATGGAGGAACGCTACCTCTTGAGTATTGTCACCACGTAAGAGGCCTCTTACCACTAGTGGAAAACGGAGCTTAGGTTCACCCCTTTAGTCCCAAATTAAATTTGGACCGGGACTAAAGGGGTGGAAGCTCCGAGGTGTAATTTTTTCGGGACCTTTAGTCCCGGTTCGTGCCACGAACCGGGACCAAAGGGTCTCCACATGCGGTGGCAGGCGCGGGGCCCAGCGCCAGCAACCTTTAGTCCCGGTCCGTGTTATGAACCGGGACTAAAGGTCCTCACCTTTATCAGGTTCTTCCACCCCGACTCCTCCATTTTCCAAACCGAGCTCGAGCTCACCATTTTCCCTCTCCATTTCTCCTCTCATTTCCTCTCTCCAAACCTAATTAATCCACAATAGTTTACACCATTTGGCAAGATTGAAGGCACCCCACGGTTAGCCGCTTCATCCTCTTTCCGGCATTGCTTATTTAGCTCATTTTGCCCATTTCAAATTTTTTGTGCAAACAAGGTGTTTGATGAAATGCCTAAGTTAGGATTTCATTTGTTTCATATGTGCAATTTATGCTCAAACTAAATAATGATTTATGTGTTTTAGTGTCGTGAGGAGCCTTATCGACGTCGATCGCCCGCGCCGTCCCGTCACCGGCACCACCTCGGTGAGCCTCTATATTTTATTTTATTTTATTTTTAAAAACATAGCTTTTATGATTTAGATTCATAGTTACTACTTGTATAATTTTCTAACTTGTATTATATGTATAGTGTCATGGTTCTGATATCCGTCCCCGTCGGTCCTCGTCCGGTCTATGATTCGGATGTGGTATATTTTTAAAACTATTTATTTCATTCTGTGTTTCTGGCAATTATGGCGACCAACTTGACATAGATTTATTTTTATCTAGGAGGTAGTTGAACCAGAAATTGAACCTGACCCTATTGTCGAGTTTTTGGATAAAGAAAACAATGATTTGAAAGCAAAATTGAAAAGAAGTGAAGATCTTTATCTTCAATGCTTAGAAGATAAGATGAAATTAGAGCTCAAACTTGCCGACGTGGTCGATGGTAACGAGATCAAGATGGATGCAATGCGCTTGAAGATAAAAAGGATTAGAAAATATGCCATTAATCGGGAGGCTTGGTATCATTATGCTGTGGGTTCAGTATTTACCTTAGTTGCGATTTTGATCGCATTTGTTGTTGGATTTAAATTCTTTAGATAATTTTTATATTTGTTTCAGTTAATGTATGTTTTATGAGAACTATGTATTACCAGTTGTCACTACTCTACTCTTATTTTAATGGTTGACATTGTATTAATTAATTTGCTCTTACATATTATTTATGACAGTAGTGTAATAATGGGGTTCGATATACTTTTATGTAATACAGATGAACCGACAATCGATGTACGGTGACCGATGTTGTCCTGAGTTCATTGATGGCATGCATAATTTTCTCCATGTGGCTGAGGCAAATAAGCCGAAGAACGGTTTTATTCGTTGTCCATGTAGTGCCTGCAAGAATATGAGTGATCACTCTACCTCAAAAGTCATTCACTCACACCTCTTGCATAATGGTTTTATGCCTGGTTATTATTGTTGGACCAAGCACGGAGAAACAGGGGTTATCATGGAAGAAAATGAAGAAGAGGAGGATAATGACAAGTATCCTTGGTTCAGTGATACTACAATGGGAGAAGACGAAACTGAAGAAGATCCCATTATTGATGAGCCCGACGATGATCTTCGTCGGGCCATTCGTGATGCACAAATGGACTGTGGAAGTGAAAACGAAAGGTTGAAGTTGGAGCGTATGTTAGCTGATCACGCCAAATTGTTGTACCCAACTTGTCAAAATGACCAGAAAAAGCTAGGTACCACACTTGAATTGCTGCAATGGAAGGCAGAGAATGGTACTTCTGACAAGGGATTTGAAAATTTGTTAAAAATAGTTAAGAAGATGCTTCCAAAGGATAACGAATTGCCGTCTAGTACGTACGAAGCAAAGAAGGTGGTATGCCCTCTAGGATTAGAGGTGCATAAGATACACGCATGCATTAATGACTGCATCCTCTACCGCGGTGAGCACGAAAAATTGAATGCATGTCCTGTATGCGGTGCTTTGCGGTATAAGATCGGGCGAGATGACCCTGGTGAAGTTGAGGGCGAGCCGCGCCCCAGGAAGAGGATTCCTGCAAAGGTGATGTGGTATGCTCCTATAATACCACGGTTGAAACGTTTGTTCAGCAATAGAGAGCATGCCAAGTTGTTGCGATGGCACAAAGAAGATCGTAAAAAAGACTTGATGTTGAGACACCCCGCGGATGGGTCCCAGTGGAGAAAAATTGACAGAGAGTTCCCGACATTTTCAGATGACGCAAGGAACTTAAGATTTGGTCTAAGTACAGATGGCTTTAATCCTTTTGGAGAGCAGAGCTCCAGTCACAGCACTTGGCCCGTGACTCTATGTATCTATAACCTTCCTCCTTGGTTGTGCATGAAGCGGAAGTACATTATGATGCCAGTGCTCATTCAAGGCCCGAAGCAACCTGGCAACGACATTGATGTGTACCTCAGGCCATTAGTTGAAGAACTTTTGCAGTTGTGGCGTGAAGAAGGTGTACGTGTGTGGGATGAGCACAAACTGGAGGAATTTGATCTACGAGCTTTGCTTTTTGTAACCATCAATGATTGGCCTGCTCTAGGCAACATTTCAGGACAGTCAAACAAGGGATACAATGCATGCACGCACTGTTTAGCTGAGACTGATAGTATACATTTAGGTAACAAGAATGTGTACCTGGGTCATCGTCGGTTTCTTGTACCCAAGCATCCGTTAAGGAAGAAAGGCAAGCATTACAAATGTGAGGCAGATCATCGGCCGAGGCCTACCCGCCCTTCTAGTTCTGTTATACATGATATGGTCAAGGATTTAAATGTAATCTTTGGAAAGGGTCCTGGCGGACTCACTGTTCCGAATGACGCAAACAACCACGTACCCATGTGGAAGAAGAAATCTATATTTTGGGAGCTGCCATATTGGATAATGCTAGAGATTCACTCTGCAATCGACGTGATGCACGTGACAAAGAACATTTGCTGCAACTTGCTAAACTTCTTGGGCGTGTATGGGAAGTCAAAAGATGGGAAGTCAAAAAAAGGGAAGTCAAAAAAAGGTACACCGAAAGGAAGGCAGACCCATCAACGTATGAGCGAAGAGATGCATCGAGACGATACTCATTCAGAGAATCAGCCAGGTCCTGCAAGCTACGCTCTTACTAAAGAAGAGAAGAAAATATTTTTTGAGTGCCTTCGCAGTATGAAGGTTCCATCTGGCTTCTCATCAAATATAAAAGGAATAATAAACATGGCAGAGCAAAAATTTCAGAATCTAAAGTCTCATGACTGTCACGTGATTATGACACAATTACTTCCGGTTGCATTGAGAGGGCTTCTACCGGAAAATGTTCGAGAACCCATTGTGAAGCTATGTGCATTTCTCAATGCAATTTCTCAGAAGGTCATCAATCCACTAACTCTAAAAAATTTAGAGAAGGATGTAGTCCAATGTCTTGTCAGCTTCGAGTTGGTGTTCCCACCAACCTTCTTCAATATTATGACGCACCTTGTAGTCCACCTAGTCGAAGAGATTTCTGTTCTCGGTCCTGTATTTCTACACAACATGTTCCCCTTTGAGAGGTTCATGGGAGTCTTAAAAAAATATGTGCATAACCGGGCTAGGCCAGAAGGAAGCATCGTCAAGGGTTATGGAACAGAGGAGGTCATTGAGTTTTGTGTAGATTTTATTCCTGATCTGAAGCCGATCGGTGTTCCTGAATCACGTCATGAGGGGAGACTGCATGGAAAAGGCACCCTAGGAAAGAAAGCAACAATATGTCAAGACGGGGATTCTTTCACTCAAGCACACGACACCGTTCTACATAATTCCAGTTTGGTTGGTCCGTATGTCGAGGAACACAAGAATGTTTTACGCTCCAAATACCCGGAGAAATCTGAAGATTGTATTGATGGAGAACACATGAAGACTTTCAGCAGTTGGTTAAAAAGACGTCTCATTAATGACACCAATGTTGAAGAACAGCTATACTTGTTGGCCACATCACCAGCTTCAACTATATTGACTTTTCAAGGGTACGAGATAAATGGAAATATATTTTACACAGCCAACCAAGATAAAAAGAGCACCAACCAAAACAGTGGAGTCCGCTTTGATGCAACAAACTGCAACGGGACAAAGGACACATATTATGGTTACATAGAGGAGATATGGGAACTTGACTATGGACCTACTTTTAAGGTCCCTTTGTTCAAGTGCAAATGGTTCAACCTACGAGGCGGGGTAGAGGTAGACCCACGATACGGAATGACTACAGTGGATCTCAACAATCTTTCGTACGAGAACGAACCATTCGTCCTAGCCAGTGAAGTTGCTCAGGTTTTCTATGTGAAAGACATGTCTACCCTACCGAAAAAAAGAAAAGATAAGCAAGCGAGTACATCATACGATGAGCCAAAGCGCCACATAGTTCTTTCAGGGAAAAGAGTCATTGTGGGAGTGGAGGACAAGACAGACATGTCAGAAGATTACGATAAGTTTCATGACATTCCGCCCTTCAAAGTCAACACTGATCCAAGTATCAAGTTAAATGAAGAAGATTGTCCGTGGTTACGGCGCAATCAGAAGAACAAGTAAACACTAGATAGGGATATTATTGTTGATGTGTAATATCCGAATGCTTTGTATCAGAAGAACAAGTGAACTGAAGTATTTTGTAGATGCATGGAACAAAACACACGATTTCACCTGCATACAGCCCAACGGTGGCTCGTGAGTGCCTGCATATCAAATGCACCGTTGGGCGTATGCAGGGAATCCGAATGCTTTGTATTCTGTCGATGAAGTAGAATGAGGAGACAATGACTGCCGAACATGTTCAAGAGGGGGCTATATATAGGGTCATGTGACTCACGAACTGGTCATGATAGTGCCCATCCAACAGCTCAGAATCCCTCAAAAGAAACACATCTTCATCCAACGGCTCACAAGTGCTTTAAAGAAACACACGATCCATGTGCTTCTTTAGTCTCGGTTGGTGTTACCAACCGAGACTAAAGAAGCACATGGATCGTGTGTTTCTTTCTAGCGCTTGTGAGACGTTGGATCTGAGGTGTGTTTCTTTTGAGAGATTCTGAGCTGTTGGATCAGCAGTATCACGACCACTTCGTGACCCACATGACTCGGTTGTTGTTACCAACCGGGACTAAAGAAGCACACGTACCTTATATATAGCCCCCCTCCCGGACATGTTCAGCACTCAGTGTCTACTCATTGTAGTTCATTTTGGCAGCACACGGGTAGCAGAGAGCACTCAGTGAAGGCTGAAGGTGAGCACTCAGTGAAGGCTGAAGGAGTATGAGATCTTTATCACAAACTATGTCGTCGAAATGACCATAACTTGGTCATTTGGCTTGAAACTTCTAGATGTTCATACATGATAGACCTTTTTGTGAATACTTTTTTTGCAAATGTTGGCAAAAATCAAGTTTATCATTTTTCATAGCAACTAGTACACATATAAGGAGCCCATGCCAAAGGATTTGATTTTTTGAGGTGTTTATCACTTTATTACATTTTTTCTTAAAAACGATCAAAACGGTCGCTACGACTAATCATCGGAAGAGGTGATATTTTCTAGAACTATCAATGTTTCTGTGATATAACCACTAGTTGTGTACCTTAAAATGATTTTTCCAAAAGTTTCAGACCAAACTATCAAATAGTTGTAGTTCAAATTTGAATTACTTTCGATAAATCAACATAAACTCAATTAACTAGGGGAAATTAGTTAGAATTCAAAGAAAAAACTCATACTTGGGGATCATCCATCATATGTGCACCACTCTTAGTGAAAAATAGTTGGGTGCCATTTGGAATCATATTTCCTGTACTTACTTCAGAAAAAACCTTATTTTTTGCACTTAAAAAAAGGAAAATGATATTTATGAAAATATTTTGAAGAATCCCTTTGGCAAGATTGTTTAATATACCAATATGCACCTATGTGTGGAGTATGAGATCTTTATCACAAACTATGTCGTCGAAATGACCATAACTTGGTCATTTGGCTTGAAACTTCTAGATGTTCATACATGATAGACCTTTTTGTGAATACTTTTTTTGCAAATGTTGGCAAAAATCAAGTTTATCATTTTTCATAGCAACTAGTACACATATAAGGAGCCCATGCCAAAGGATTTGATTTTTTGAGGTGTTTATCACTTTATTACATTTTTTCTTAAAAACGATCAAAACGGTCGCTACGACTAATCATCGGAAGAGGTGATATTTTCTAGAACTATCAATGTTTCTGTGATATAACCACTAGTTGTGTACCTTAAAATGATTTTTCCAAAAGTTTCAGACCAAACTATCAAATAGTTGTAGTTCAAATTTGAATTACTTTCGATAAATCAACATAAACTCAATTAACTAGGGGAAATTAGTTAGAATTCAAAGAAAAAACTCATACTTGGGGATCATCCATCATATGTGCACCACTCTTAGTGAAAAATAGTTGGGTGCCATTTGGAATCATATTTCCTGTACTTACTTCAGAAAAAACCTTATTTTTTGCACTTAAAAAAAGGAAAATGATATTTATGAAAATATTTTGAAGAATCCCTTTGGCAAGATTGTTTAATATACCAATATGCACCTATGTGTGGAGTATGAGATCTTTATCAGAAACTATGTCGTCGAAATGACCATAAATCAGTAAAAAGAAACAAGGAAAAAAAAGGTATTTGTCTCGGTTGGTAACACCAACCGAGACTAAAGGGGCCACTGGCGGCCCAGTCAGACCTTTAGTCCCGGTTGGTGTTACCAACCGCGACTAAAGACCCTTTAGTCTCGGTTCGTAACACGAACCGGGACTAAAGGCCCTTTCCGCGCCGTTTAGGGTTCGCGCGGCCGAAAATTTGTCAATCTTCCCCCAAATTCCCCTCTCCACGGCGAAGCCCTGCTCCGCTCTCCGCTCCGGCCTCCCTCGGCGAAGCCCTGCCGCCACGCTGCCGCGCCGCCGCCTTCTCCCCGCGCCTCGCGCTGCTCTGACGCCGGCTGTGCGCTTCTCTGCCCCGACAAGCGCGTCGCCGTGCTCCTCCATCTCCTGCTGTGCCGCGTCGCCCGCGCCCGCGCTGCTCCGGCCAACGACTCCTCCACGCTACTCCGGCCGACGCTGCTCCGGCCAACGACTCCTCCGCGCTGCTCCGGCCGTTCGTCGCTGTCCAGGTAAGCTCTCCTCCTCTCCCTCCGATTTAGGTTTAGGGTTAGGGCTTGTTAATCTTGATTTCCTGATTGCTATTATGTCGAGATATGCAAGGTAAATCTCGTGAACACTATTATGCATCTCCATTCACCATTCTGAAATATAATTGTGAGATAAATCGCTTACTGAATTCTGAAATATAATTCTGAAATATCTTGTTTATCTTACTGGGCATCTTTATGCAGCATTCTGAAATGTCATTGCAAAATCGCTTACTGAATTCCTATGGTTTCGAGTATTCAGTCATCTATTTATTTATCTTTAGCAGTCACTTTTAAAATAAGCTTGATTCATACATCATGCATCTTACAATGTTGATGTATTTATTTATCTCTAGCAATCACTTTTGAAATAAGCTACAATGATATTCATGATGTTGTTTCAGTAATACTACTGCTGCATTCAAATACATTATTTTGTAGTTGATGTTGTGCATAAATATGTAGTCATTATCTACAATCCTACACAAGAAACAGTAGGTGTATGATCTCTATAAGATTCCTATTCAGATCCATATTTGTTTTGTTGGTGTGCATCCCTTTCCTATAGCAGCCATACTAAAATTATGCTCACTGTTAGGGGAAAGGTGTATTCTTGCAATGTAACCGATGGTTAATGATGGTGTAATAGTAGAATTTCCAGAAACCGACTGTCAAGACGTTTGCAAGACATTCTCTACTGTTTTTTGCTAGAGCTGATATACAATTCATTATACAATTGTTTTGATTGATATACAATTCATTATACAACTTGCAGGAGGTCTTGCTGCTCGGGTGTGTCCACGGCTTGCAGGAGGTCTTGCTTCTCGCTGCCAAGACGAACCTTGTATGATGAAATTGCCATTTGTTCTCACTCTTGGCTAGATTGCTTGCTACATTCCTGATGTTTCAGTCCATGTCCAGTGGCTATCTTTGTTTTGTAAATTGAGATGATTGTAAATGTGTTAGATATGAAATTGTAATATATGATCCATATATTATGTTGTGTTAGATATGCAAATTGAGATGATTTTGTGTTAGATATGCAAAATTCTAAAATATGATCCATATATAGTTTTGTGTTAGATATGCAAGATGAGCACACACTGTTTTTCTTCGCTGCCACCTTGTTGTGCTATATGATCTATACTCGTTGCAATTATTGTACTTGTATATGTTTTTCAGATGAATAAATGTAAACTTGATTATAATGCCCGAGCTATGGATTGCAGGTACATTTGAGCTATGGAGCACTTGCGAGACGAGCAGATAGAAGAAGCACAATTTCAACGAGACGAGGAGATGGAAGACCAAATGGAACAACTTATTTATAACGATGCCCGAGCTGGAGGAGATGTAGATGATTATGATTTCGAACAATTTTTGAACGACTTTGGTGATGGAATGGAGTCAGGAGATGTGGTGATAACAAACTCCGGCGGAGAGGTGTATATGTGTTTAAAATAAATATGGCGATATGTTGTTGTTAACTACATGCATTAATTGATTTGTGTTGCATTTATTAACGACTCATTTTTCTTTTAGCCATCCGGATCGAGCAAATCTGCCAAAAAGCAGCCACCATGTGCTCCTCGAGGCAAGGCAAAAAGAATGACGAGCGAGGATCCAAAGTTACCGATTGAGAAAATTGCTGATTCCGGCGAACCGCTCGAACCAAAACAGAACCGCAGCAAATTTATAAGTCAAGCTGGAGTTATTGTTAGGGACATGATCCCAATCAGCATACGCGAATGGAATAAGCCGGCGGCCGCAGATGTGGAGGACCCATGTTATGTCCACCAAGTTCTTAAGGATTTGGTCTACAACACGCTGTTGTCACATTTCACCCTCCCGCCAGATCTCTCTAAAGTGAAGAAGGACAACCTCAAGAAGTGGACTCTTATTAAGATGGCGGAACAATTCCGGAACTGGAAGAAAAAGTTATGGAATCAATATGAACAAACAAAAGAAGAGCCAGATTTCAGTGGAGCACAAGGGAAGAAGTTAGAATCTGAATGGGCGGCGTTTAAGGCGTATAGGGAATCACCTATGGCTGTGGCCCGATCGGAGATAAATAAGTTGAATGCTGGGCTGAAGGTACACCACCATACATTGGGGACAGGTGGCTACAAGAGCGCCATTCCTAAGTGGTTAGCCTATGAAGAAAAACTGGTTCGATCGGGGGTCCGTCCAAAGACACTTGACTGGCCCGAGAGGTCAAAATTCTGGTTGTACGCGCATGGGGCAGTGTTGGACCCAGTAACCGGAGATATTGTTGGAAAAGGAAAATGGAAGGATCTCGTTGACAGAATCAAAAAGAAGCTTGAAGATGCAATTAATGATGTTCGCAATGGTGTGTTCAAACCCGATAGAGAGGATGACGAGCTGACACGGGCCCTGGGGAATCCTGAACATGTTGGACGAGCTCGAGGCTTTCCTGGCGGTGCTACGTTTAAGACTGCGTGGCCGGAATCCGCTCACACTTATAGAAGCCGTAGCAGAGGTAAGAAGAAGGAGGCCTACCGGATATCAGCATTGGAACGTGGCCTGAAGGAGACACAGGCGGAACTGAAAGCATTGAAGGAGCAAAGAACGGAACCTCAGGAGCGGGACCAATTAGATCATGAAGCAGATGCCGCCCCATCTCAACGTAGAAGCAGCGTTGGTTCCACGCGTCAAGTCGATGGTCCCTACCCAGTGGATGACATCACAGAGCCAACAGGTTGTGAGCTACATATAGCAATGAGAAACATAACTTTGAAGGTGGCGGTGGGGCAAGCTTTAGTAATTCAACCTGGAGAACTCTACCATTGTGGTCAAATTCCAGATGGCTACGCTCGTGTCGGGGTGGACGAAATTATGGCGGGATTTGAAACCTTGGAACTTGAGTTTCCTGGAGGTGACGAGGAGAAGACATTGGCAGACGTCAAGCATGGCTTCGCCCTATGGCCCAAGAAATACATCGTCCTTTCAGAACAAGCAAAGTCCACTCCTCGTTCTAGGAGTCCAGCTCACCAGCAAAGTCCACTCTTCCTCGAGAGGGATCAAAGACGGAGTCCATCTCCACCTCATCAGCAAAGACCACACCTCCCCGATAGGGACCCCAGCCCGAGTCCATCTCCAGCTCAACAGCAAAGCCAACCGCCCCCCGAGAGGGTCCCCAGCGCAAGGCCATCGCAGTCTGTGCCAGTCCGCCAGAATGTTAAGTCGCTCTCGAGTAGGCGCCAGTCTGGTTCTCCTGTTAGGAAGAAACCTAGAAAGGAGAAAACACCGCCGCCTACTCCAAAGTTACCTTGGGAGAGAACCGTCGAGGAAAACAATATCGCCTGCAAAGAACATACGGATGCCTGGCTTGCTGGCGTGAAACAGAAAACGTTAGCGAAACAATTGCCTCCTGCAAAATTTACTGCCGGAATTCCTCAGGAGAAAATTGACCGTTGCATCGATGCCCTATACAACCCCCCACCATCGCCGCCAACAGACTATGATCGCAACATTGGTAAGTCATATGACGAAGAGATGGATCGATCGAAAAAAGGGAAACAAGTTGCCCAACTCGGAGAACAAGACGCACAGTCGGCCCCCCCGCTCAAGGTGCTTGATGACAGAGTTCTCAAAAACATCAATGTGCGGGAGCTGGTATATTCGGGAGATGATATCCCCTTCGCGGATGTTGTTCGTACTTATGTTCACGGGGAGAATTTCGTCGACGACGACGACTTACCCACAAGAATGCGTCAATTTCAAGCCTGGTACAAGAATACCGTAAAGGAGACGAATAAAGACGCTCTCATGTTGGCAGTTAAGGAAGAGCATTATTTCCAAGAATACTCCATTGTCATTTACTTCGCCGAAATCTTTCAGTTATACAATCTCCGGGCCCTCGACAAAGATATCTTGAGTTCCTATTGTCTGTAAGTGATATCTATTCCTGTAATTTAATGTTTTAATAATTAGCTCTACTCGTTCATTGTCTGTGATAATCCTCTCTATAATATTTTGTGTGCTTTATTACACAGAATGAAGATGCTCGAATGCAAGAAGCAGAAAATCAACCACATTGGGTTCATTGACCCTTCTATAATGCATGAAAAAAACATAATTGATCCAAGATTTAACAAGGATACACCGGGGAATTTGCTAATGTTTTTCAAGCGACAAGCTTACAAAAAATATATATTATGGCCTTACAACTTCAAGTGAGTGTTACTGCCTATTACACATTCAATTTTTCTCACCCGATGTTAAGTTTAATTGATGAGTTATGCATGACTATTTATAAACGTGCGCAGCTTCCACTACATTCTTATCGTTATTGACTTGCGGAAAGGAGAAATTGTTGTCCTTGACTCGTTAAGAAGATGCCCTAAACAATACAAGACCTGTTTTGATTTGGTGACAAGGTACTTTCATTTCTACTCGCCTCTTTCGTTCATTTCCTAATATCAAAGAATTTATGACTCATTCATTCATTTTCTTGTCATGCAGCGTTTGGAAAATGTTCCTCGCGGAACATCCGAACAGTGGATGGCCAGAGAAGCTGCTATGGCGTACTAACCAAGTAAGTAGTACTATAACTAGGCCCATGCACCATTATCATACTTTATTATTATTTGATTAAATTCTATTCTTCTATAGACTTGCCTTAAACAGCCAATAGGGACTGATCTATGTGGATTCTACGTTTGCGAGTACATGCACACTGTGGTCAACGAGAGTTTGAAGAGCAAAAGAAGTATTGAAGTACGTAAAGCTCTAGTCACAACATTATTTTTGTACCATCAATCGTGATGAGTTTTATTCATTTCATATCTCATGTATTCATTGTGATATCATTTTTTTTACAGTTGGCAAGAAAGCGCAACGAGTTACCAATAAAGACCCGCTTCAGGGCACTTGCAGAGGAGTTGACGGGATTTTACCTCGCCCATGTCATACCGGAGACCGGGGAGTACCACCATTTTGACAAGTGTGCGGACATGTAATAGTGATCTCCATGTAACAAAGTACTTCTAAGTATCTGGAACCGGGAAACGTGATCTTCATGTACCACGCGTACTTAATTGTGTATGTGTTATCAACACATGATCTTCATGTAATTGTATATATGCATGATGCAACTTCATCTAGCTTCGTATAATAATTTATACGTGTTTTTCGCGCATCGAAGCCGTAGCATCCGAAACCCCTACCCCGACGCATCGACGTGGTACCATCCGAAACCCCCTACCATCACGCATCGACTATAGAATCGACGTGGTACCATCCGAAACCCCCTACCATCACGCATCGACGTGGTACCATCCGAAACCCCTACCCAGAAAACCGGTCGAAATAAAAAAAAAGCAAAACCCTGAAATGAAAATAAAACAAAACCCTGAAATGTAAAAAAAAAAACCCTTAGTCCCGGTTCGTAACACGAACCGGGACTAAAGGGTTCGCCCCCGCGCGCCCTGCCGCGGCCACGTGCGGAGCTCTAATTGGTGGGGGGGCTCTAGTCCCGGTTCGTATTGAACCGAGACCAAAGGGTGGGGGGGCTCTAGTCCCGGCTTGGTAGTCCGGGTTGCTACACCGGGACTACAGCCCCTCTGGAACCGGGACTAGAGCCCCGATTTCCACTAGTGTACAAACATAACTGAGTGCTCCGGTTCGCCATGGCGGCGGCGTAGCCCGTCCATCCCATGGTAACTGTAGTTCTCGTCCCCGAGCAAGGCCGTGTGGTGCTTGTCTTCACTACTCTCCATCTGAAGAGGGAACAACAAACACACATGTAGTGACGAACAATCCATTTACTTGGAACACAAGGCCTAGAGGAGAATACGTACCGTACGTGATCAAATTAAGGAGAGGCGCTATGGATCGATTGCTACGATTCGGCTCCTTGCCACCTTTTATAAGCAGTTTATGTAGATGTGTAAAGCCGCTTTCCTGTGGGTGGTGGAACATGCCAATGGTTAGTACCCTCTCCGTTTTCTAAAGATTGCCTTCTTTTCAACTAGGGTGGGTGGGGATGGACAGCTCCGACTCCCGGAAATAAAACACGCAGTCCAACTCCGGTAGGTAATTTGAACATGGCCAGCTCCGACAAAGGATCTGGCTTGTCCTGGGCATAGATGTTTTATTTAGGACACATTTGTCGTCTTTACCGTGTAGGATCTTTTAATTTTAGTGGTTGTGGGTGCAATGCCGGATCCGTAGGCTAGAAGAGAGATTGCCCGGTCCGTCGTTCATGAGGACATGTTGTTGTGCAAGGCTTGGTTGGCCGCGTTAGCCCTATCGGTTTTGAAACGACCCAAATCAATTTTTGTGGAGGGTCCATGAAAGTTTTAGTGACTATCCGGGAGTAAGGTGCACGGATCAATCTCACCGCCATATGTGGTCTTGCAACACATCAAGCGGAGAGCAAGGGCCAGATGGAGCGGCGCGCTAGGCAGAGGCAACGCCAAGTGGCGGCCGCCGAATTTGGTGAGATAGTGGACAACCCGATCCACAGGGCCGACAAGCGGCGCTGCGCGCTAGGATGGAGGACAGCCCGATGCCACCGTAATGAAGCTTCGGTCACCTCGCATCCACCGTAGATTGTTCCGCTAATATTTATTTTGTGTCCGAACTCCGTCCGAACTGAATTTGAATTCCGTCAAACTGTGTTATTATGATCATTGTTGCATGGTTATTACGAATTTGAGGTGTGTGATTTGGGGTTTATGGTTGGAGAACGCCACATTTGGGGTTTGGGCCTGGTCCATGACACGACCGGATGTTTACACGGCTATACTTTGGTGCCGGCGTCTCCGGGTACACTTTGGGGGCCAAAATTGATAAACGTGGAGCATATCCGACCGGTACGGGTAAAATTGACCCTTAAATTATGCGCGGACGCATTCGGACGTATCCGTTTTGAGCCCTAAAAATTATGTGTATCCAACCATATCCTAAAAACATCCTGTCAGTTGCATATGATTCGTGGGATCCGAACACTATCGTCCGAGCTGTTCGTCGGGACGTTTGCCCAGGGACGGAGCCAAAATTTCAGATCAACGGGGCAAAATAGTAATGTGATCTTGATGAGAGGGGCTAATCAAAGTAAATTACACTAATCAATCAGCCATAATAGCTAATATTGTAATGAAAGACATGAGCATATATGGGGGACGTAGCCCCTGATCATGCAAGAAAACTTTCCCATCACCAATGCCTACCCGGGCAGTCGCAAGCAGATAACCAGAGGAAGCGTGAGCTGGTGAACGACGTAAATCATATCTACATAGGGCCTCCCCTACAAGGCCGAATTTGTGACACTGAACATTCGACAATTCATTTTAAGTGATCGAGTTGTTACCATGCATGAAGCTTGACTTGAAAATTTTGTCATGTTAAATCGAGTGTTCTTTTTCACTTTATAGTGATGATGCTCTTCGGCGGTGGACTACATGTTGTGCCGGCCCTTCATGTCCTTTGGATATGCACTTGTTGTGCTCTTGTCGTACTCGTGTTACATATGCACTTATGTAAGATATGCACTATGTGATATTGTTGTGTTTTGTCACATTTTTAGATTTTTTGTGGTATGTATGGAGATTTGATGGCCATATGTGGATGTATCGAGAGTAGATCATTATATGATGATTTGATTATGGTTTGTGTGTGTGTATAATGGATTCGATATTATATATGCATCTGTGCCCTGAGGGATGTTTCCAAATTGCAGGGTCAAAACAAAAATAAACGAGATAAAACTTGGATTACCATTTGTGCCCCCCCCCCCCCCCCCAGAATGTATTTGGTACACATAAATGTAATAAATATCATTAAAGAATATCCTTACGATGTATTGAAGAATATTTTTGGGAATTGCTTGTTATTAGGCCATGTACAATCATCTTATCTTAGCAATGCCACATAGGATAATTGCTAAGTTGGAGAAGAGAGAAATGAGAAAAAGAGATTTGTCTTATCTTAGCTAAAAGATGATCACTTAGCAACAATTGTATCACCACAAATTTAGGAATATTTAGTAGCAAAAACATGACTAAAGAATAACCCATTTAGTAGAAGGGAGATTTATCTATTTTGCAATATGCCGATGACACTATATTACTCATGGAACACGATTTAGACAAAGCAGTCAATATGAAACTTATTTTTTGCATTTTTGAACAATTATCGGGGCTTAAAATAAACTTCCACAAGAGCGAGATTTTTTTGTTTTGGGAAGGAAAAAGAGGAAGAAAACTAATATAAACAGATCTTCGGATGTGAGTCTGGTTCTCTACCTTTTAAATACCTTGGGGTATCGATTCATTATACTCCCTCCGTCTAACAAAGGATGTCTTGATTTTATCAAAAAGAACATGTATCTAGACATGACTAGCTCTTTTTGACAAAGTCAAGACATCCTTTGTTGGACAGAGGGAGTAGGAAACTTCGGAATTCCGAATGGTATCCAGTGGAGAGCCGTTTTGAAGGCAAGTTAGGTTCTTGGAAGGGTAAGATGTCATCATATGGAGACCGGTTAGTTCTTGTTAATTCGGTTTTAACAAGTTGTTCGAGGTTCATGCTGTCTTTTTTAGAGATACCAAAAGGGGTACGTACAAGACTTGATTTCTATAGATCTCGTTTTTTTGGCAGAGCGATGAGAACAAAAAGATATATAGATTAACAAATTGGAACATCATTTGTAGATCGAAGGACCAGGGTGGTTTAGGGGTTGAAGTGCTAGAGCAAAAGAACAAGTGTCTACTCAGTAAGTGGTTGTTTAAACTTTTAAATGAAGAGGGGGTTTGGTAGGAATTGCTGCAAAACAAATATCTTCATAGTAAAACTTTGGCTCAAGTGGAAGCACAACCAAATGACTCTCCATTCTGAAAAGGTCTTATGCGACTAAAGGAAGATTTTTTTAGTATAGGATCATTCCGAGTTGGCAATGGGGAAACAACCAGGTTTTGGGAAGATACTTGGCTTGGTAAGACTCTGTTAAAAGATCAGTATCCATTGCTCTATAACATTGTGCAACAACAAAATATTTCGGTTCATGATGTGTTTCACAATGCTCCTCCTTTAAACATAGGCTTTCGTAGGGCACTAGTGGGAAACAAGTGGCACATGTGGTCTCATTTATGCATTAGATTAATAGATATTATTCTCACTGATATTCCAGATAGGTTTCATTGGAATTGACACAAAATGGTATTTTTACAGTTAAATCTATGTATGAGGATTTGATGAATGGATATACTAGATTTTTACAAACGTACCTATAGAAACTGAAAATTCCTCTAAAGATTAAGGTGTTTATGTGGTTCCTTCACAAAAAAGTAGTCTTCAATAAGAATAACTTGGCAAAACAAAATTGGAAAGGCGACTCTCATTGTTCGTTTTGTGGGAATAGTGAATCTATTGAGCATTTATTCATTTCTGCCCTTTTGCACAACTTGTTTGGCGTGTTGTTTTTTGTACTTACAATATTCCTCCTCCTACCAATGTCACTAATATGTTTGGGAATTGGTTGAATGAGATGGATAAAAAGACCAAGGATAGGATTCATATCGGTGTTTCAGCTATTTGTTAGTCTGTTTGGAATTGTAGGAACAACCTTGTTTTTAACAGGAAAGAAACTTTTCATGTCTTACAGGTTATTCATATGACGGCACACTGGATTCAGCTATGGGGTTTCCTGCTACCTTCGGACCAGCGGGACCTTATGGTGGCTGGATGTGCGCTACTCCTGTTGGTGGCACATGATTTTTTCTCCCAACATACGTGGCAGCATATTAGTCGACTTTTGTAGTCCGGCTTATGTTTATTTCTATCTTTTGAGCTGCGCCTCTATCTTTCGTGATTTGCGGTTATGTAAACTTTAAATACTTGACGCTGGAACATTGTAATAATCGGATGTGCGCATCGAGCGATGCAGAGGCTGGGAGTAATAAAGTTTCCATTTAAAAAAATCACCAACGACCGCTACCCGGGCAGTCGCGAGCAGATAACCAGAGGAAGTGTGAGACGGTGAACGAGGTAAATCATATCTAGATAGGACCACTACACGTGGCTCCTTACACTGACGGTAATGTTTTCCGGCACATAGTCGCCGGACGCCGTCAACTTACCATCCGTCAGATTGACACATTGACGGCCAAGATACGACGACGGCCGGAAAAAGCCGTCGACACAATGTAACTACGCCGACGGTGATGAAACCTATGTCGACGGTGATAAAATATTTTCATTTAACGAAAAATCTTATGTTTCTTTTTCGAATGAGCATTTTAGTTATTTTTTAGTGCGTGTGAAAATCTCATTGTTTTTTTCATGTTAACCAGAATCCCATTGTTTTTTCATGTCAACCGCACAGACATATTTTCGTAGCAGAACTGGGTTGGGTTGGGCTGGGCTTCGGAGTTGTTGAAGAAGTCGTTTCCGTACCCCAGAAAAGAAAAGAAAATCACTTTTCACCACCACCGAAACCGTAAAACCCTAGCTAGGACCAAAGCTAAACTCTCTCAAAAAAAAAAAGCTAGGACCAAAGCTTTGGAGTAGACCGAGCATGGCGGCGCCTGACAGCAGGTTCGTCGGAAGGGACTGGTACGTACGTTCTGTGATTCTCGATCTGTTTCCAATATCACTATTCATTCATGAAAAACAAACAAGCAAACTCTCTCATCCATGTCCATCGTCGTTTGCAGGAGAGATTGGGCCAACCTCACGGCCGGGCCAGCCGACCTGATCATCGAGTGCGTCCTCGCCGACGACGTCGCCGGCTACCTACGCTTGCGTGCGGTGTGCAGCTCGTGGCGGCGATCCGCCCCGTCCCCGCAAGCGCATCACATCTTGGACCGCCGTTTCCACCCCCGCCAGTGGATTAGTCTCCTGGAGCCCCGCCGGTTCAACTTTCTAAACATCTCGACCGGCAAGCGCATACCGGTGGACCTCCCAGAAGGGTGGATCCGGAACCACTTCGTGCTCACTCACAGCTCCAATGGTACGCCGGAACTATAGTGGTGCAAACAATCCTATCAAGCATGAGGTGTACCTGGTGGATTTGGAAGCTTGCAAAATGGTGCCCATGTCGAGAGCCTGCGTGGTCGAGCCTTGTTCCTCTCCCATAGTGACGCGTGCTATGCCGGGTTGTGTCCATCCATCAGTGCTGACACAGTTTATGAGTGTCATGATCGAGGCAGCAACCGCCGGCCAAGAATTGACGCCTACGATTTGTGGCGGGTGGGCGGGATCGAATATGACTTCAGCGCCCACCGGCGCAGGGGCAGCATCATAGACTACTTATCGCGCTATGTCTGTCCTTAGAGAACATTGTGGTTGATGTTCCCGCGTCGCCAAGTCTTGATGTCGAGGTTGTTGGCCCATGAAAGAGGAAGGCCAACCCAAAGGTGATTGGGAATGACTACTCCATTCAAGAACCGTTGTTGCTATGACGTTTTGTTGCAGTGTACACATTTTTTTTTTAATTAAGAGCTTTTTGATGGTGTGTCCGAAATATCATAGCGGTGACATTGTTATATTTTGGTGACACCGTGTCCAAAAAAGGTACACGTACAATATACAGGTCCGAAAAGTAGGCTGCTTTCAAGTGTTGAATATTTTCAGTCCATTAGTGTGTTAAAGTACCCGCACACATTTTGAAAAATATGTTTTATTTTTTGAATTGGTCGCATTTGTCAAAGATACGTGTATGTCTGTGAATTGGTCACATTGTTAATGTCTTTTTTTAATGGAATGGTTAAGTCTTCTTTGCCAACAAGGGCTTTCACATAATTGCCGGGACAACAAACCATTTTTCCGTTGCAGAACGAGTTTATTGTGACCAATGTGCATAGGTCACGCTATTTTTTTTTAAATAATACGTAAATTTATTTCACAATTTCGGAGAATATTGCGCAGGCTGAGGAATTTTCACAAATGATACGGCCTCGGCTCTGAGGAGGCCGAAAAGGCCGCGTCGGCCACGTGGAAGCCGAGCAGGCCCCGTCGGCCCAGAGGAGGCCGAGCAGTAGGCGCAGGTCACGGGCTCTTGGCCGATTGCCTGGTCGGCTGACTAGTGGCCAGAAGTCGGCCACGTCTAGGCCGAGTGGCCTCGTCGGCCCCGTCGAAGCCGACGCGAGGCCGTTAATACTCGGCGCGCGGCCTTCTCCTTCCTCGCGCCGCGACTCTCCTTTCTCCCTCTTGTTCTTCGTTCCCCGAAAAAAGACCACGGTTTCTCACCCGATTTCTTCCATTTAGCCACGAAAACTTAGTCCTACGGTGTTCCTAAAGCTGTGGGGTGGCTGATCTACGATGGGTAGTGTGTAGAGGCGATTTGGTGGCGGTGGAAACTCCGGTTTTGGAGTTGTTCATGGTCGTGGTGGTGCTCCGGTGGTGCCCCGGTTGAGTCTCGAGGTGCTGTGGTGGTTGGCTGCTCCTAGGTGGTGCGGTTTTGCTGCTGTCACGCTTCAAGGGTAAGACATTCTAGCCTATATTTGAGTTAGGGTTTGTATTAATTAGATTAGGGTTAGTGTGTAGTTAGTTTGTAGTTCGCGCAGATAGATTTGTAGTAACCACGGTAGTGCAGGTAGTTCATATCGTAGGACTGTGTAGTTGGCTTCGATTTAGTTTTATGCATTAGGTTTAGGGTTAATTTTGGATTAGGGTTAGGGTTCGTGTTAACGTAATATGGTAAAATTAATTCTGTCTATTTTAATTATGTAGTAGTTTGAGTAGAATTTTAGGTACGTTGTTGTATTAATATTTGATGCGTTTAAATAATTTTTTAGGTGAGCAATAATGTCGAACGTAGTAAAATTTGTTTTCTACTACGGTGCCGGTTCAGTACAGCAGAATGAATACGGGATGGATCTTAGTCAGTTTGAGAACGTCGAGTTGAATTTGACTGCCCCTGATAAATGGTCTGTTAGTCAGTTAAAACAGTGGTTGGCAGATTGTTTGGGATTAAATTCTGAAACACACACGGTCGGTGTGCACGCGTTATGGTCCAGGTCTAGTACACAAATTTGGTACAGTTTGAAGCCGATTGATCGGAAGTCTCAATGGATGAACTGGTTGCAAGGTTGCCAAAGAAGGGGAAGCCACCCAGTTGCCTTATTGCTTCCCGTCGTTAAGGAGGTCAATGTAAATCCTCCTGAAGGCGAAGGTGGGCACGATCCAGGGCAGAGCAGTGAAGCAACCATGGAAATTGAAAATGATGACAGTTGTTATGATTCAAGGCAGAGTAGTACGGCTGGAGGGCATGATGATGGTGAAAATGTGGAGGCAGATGGGGACGAGGAAGATGGCCGAATGCAGAATGAGATGGAAGATGAAGATATTGATGGTGATTGCGGGGACGACAGTGATTCCGATTCGTCGAATGACGAAGAGAACGAGCAAGAGGTGCCATATCCTGCTTCCTGGACTCAAGAATGACTGTGGATGATGGTCATGATTCTTCATGGCAATATCACCAGAACAGCATGGCAGTGGGCGCAATGTTTTTTTTTTGAAGCGCATGACCGTAGGGGAAGCCCCTACGGTTGATTTTCCATTAAGAGAGATCAGGCAGGGGGTCACCGAAGAGGTGACATCCTGCATACAGCATGATCCCTTAATGAATCAAGGAGGATCAAAGGTTAATCTTACAGGCGCTTCAAAAAAATAGCCACAAGCCGGCATAGCGAAAAAAGGAGGAAAGAAACAAGTGTAAAACTAATACAGGAGGTCTAAGCAATGGGTAAAGATGTTTAAGTAAACTTGTGTATGATCCAATCAAGCAAGGGCTGAACAAGATTGGCGGAGACTCTGTATTGGTGTATAAGGAGGTCGCTCTGGAATAAAAGCTTCCATCTTGCTAACGATGGCTGTATATCTTTGAAGATTAGGTCATTTCTGCTTCTCCAGATATTCCAGAGTGCACAGACGGCAACTTCCATGAAGCATGGGCCTGTGAAGGAACTTTTTGCGAGACTGAATTTGGCTGAGATTGGCGCAGAGCTACTCCATTGAATATCAATGGTGTCCCAACACTTTTTAGCGAAGGCACAATCGAAGAATAAGTGATCTCTTGTTTCCATCTGATGTGAGTCACAGAGGACGCAGGCTGTAGTAGAGTCAATGGTCCAGTGGGCGCAATGTACCCTGACAAGCAGCATCTGCAGGAAGCAATTATAAGGTGGGCAATGTCGACATCAAGGGTTTTCAAGACAACTGTGTCGAGTAAAAAATTCTTAACCATGGAATGCTCGAACATAGATTGTCCGGGAAGGGTGCACGCATATGTCCCCAAGTACGACACCAACTGGGTGGTCAGTGACTTGGTAATGCATACATGTCGTATTCTAAGCATCCTTCAGGATCATCATAATCTGTCGTCGACGCTTATTGCTCGTTTGTTTTACACGGAGATTGTGGAGAGCAAGGCGATGGAAGTGAAGACAATTAGGAACAAAGTCTTCACGAGGTTCAATTACAAGATTTCATATGGCAAGGCTTGGAGGGCTAAGCAGAGGGCGTTGGAGAACAGATTTGGGTCTTTCTTTGACTCATATGATTGTGTTGTGCGTTTGCTCCGCACACTGCAAGCCAGGAATCCTGGCACGTATATTGATCTTCAAGATTTTTACATGCCAGAGTTTTCAACTGTGAGGGTGTTGCACCGTTTGTGAAGGAGATATGCCCTAGAGGCAAATAAATAAGTAGTATTTATTGCATTATCTCATAAGTTTATAATAGGTTTTTTGTATTATGCTATAACTGTATTAATCGGAATTATTAATACACGTGTGATACATAAACAACCAGAGTCCCTAGTGAGCCTCTATATGAACTAGTCCATTGGGCAACAGTTGATCGAGATTCCCGATCAAGGACAATGACGTCGGTTGACAATGGGGTCATCTTATTAGTAGAATAAGGTGATGGACATACGCAAAGTATTGCAACAAGATCGTATTACGATGTTTGTCATTTGCAATAGATAAGTAATATGATAGCTTATTCCTTAGACCGTGAGACCGTGCTTATTGCTACTTCGTAGGGGTACTTTGAGAGCATCAAACGTTGTGTCTTATATAGCATGACAATAACGGTGTCCATCTTGGGTATCCCGAAAGAGTATGTTGAGACGTAAGGATCAAGAGCGGGATTTGTTCATTCTTGTAATGGAAAGATACTCTGGGCCCACTCGGTGAGATTGCATCTATATAGCTGCGCAGCTTATGACTAGGTCATGGAGATGTAATATCACAGACGAGTTAATAACCTATGTCGGTAACGAGATGCAACAGGACATTGGATGTCTACGATCACATCTCGGACAAGGTAGTATCGCAGAGACAAAGGGAATAAATATCATGTTTACGGTTCAACGACGATATTCGTAGAATGCACAGGGACCGTCATATGCATCCAGGTATCCCTGGCGGTCATTGGCGAGCGAAGTGTCTCGACCATGTCTGGAGTGTTCTTGAACCGTAGCGTAACAAACTTAAGGTCTTAACGACACCTGGAGAAGGTTCTGGAATAATATAGGATTTTATTGGAGAGAGAGAAATGATCTGGAAAGAGTTCCGGTGGTCCGGAAGGAGTTCCGGGAAGGCCTGGAATGGTTCCAGGAATGTCCGAAAGATGTTCGGGTGGTCCGGAAAATGTTTCGGAGTCACGGGAGATTAAATTATATATAAATATATTAATTATGAATTAATAGTATTTTATATTAATTTAATATTAATTAAAAATAAAGGAAAAGGGGGCAGCCCACCTAATGGGCCAATTGGGGCCCATTAGGGGGAGCCGCACCAATAAAGGGGGTGGGGCCCATGGCTGGTTCGGCCAGCCCATGGTGGGTGCGCCACCCCCCACCTCCTCCTTTGTTTAGTCCCACATGGGGGAGCTAGGGAGTTTGCACACCCCCTCCCCCCTTTATATAGCAAGGCATATTAATTGGATTAATTCATGGAAAATACAATTAATATTGTAGCAGGCCGGCTGAGCTGTTTCTCCGCCCGTTTTGCCTCCTCTCTCCACCAAAGCTATACCGCCGGGCGCCGTTGCCCTGCGGGATTCCAGAAAAGTTCTACCCCTGCGATTTCAGCTGGATCTGAATGACCGGGGGTTGTTGTTAAGCTCCGTATGTTTGCGAGTGCTCGGAGGCGCCACATTTGAGGAGCCTGGGCGACGTCGTCTCGCCCACCCAGCAGCCCTGCCACTGCCCTGCCGCCGGCGCCACCCCCCCTCGGCCGCCGGCGCCACGCCACCTTCCGCCCGATGCCCGTCGACGCAGGTCTTCGTCGACACCCCGGCGTCATCGTCTACATCATCGCGGCAAGTTCTCCGCGACCTTGAGGTCGGCTACGCACGACTTCATCAGCAACGCTTGTGCGGGAGCGTAATCCCCGCTATCGGTCTACATGGAGGTAATGTAACCCGTTCCGCCACCGTTATCACATGTACTAGATAGATAGATCCTGGCTAGTTAGGGTGTTCGTACGCTAGAAAAATTATTGTTTTCTGCACCGGAACCCCTTCAGTTTGTTCTTCTCTTTCGGTGTATGCATTGAAGCCTTCAGCCACTGCCGACCAGTGTTATGTGTCGATGCCAGGTATATATCTTCGTACTAATATGTTGTCATGGTTGCACGCTATTATAAAATAACATGTCTAACAAATGTTCTCGAATCTAGGACAATTCGAATTTGACTTGGGCCCCGTTATATCCGAACATTTCTCAGGTACGTCGGATTGGGCGAGTGATCAGGGCGCGGCGTTCTTTCCCGAGATGGACAACCAATGGCTCAGCATGTACAACAACACTCCTCCACCACCCCCCACACAGGATACACAGCACACAGAGGACGGGTCTCTGCTTCCTGCACGAGCCACTCGCCCACCCATCGATTAGGATGGAGCACTCCTCAGCCACATCCGCCGCGTCGTGGCAGAGGCGGTCGGTGAGACTTGAGTCTACTTATGTATCAGAGACAGATGTTCGCTATTTAGCTATATCCATGTGCCGTAAGACATATTTGTTATGTACGAAACATATGTATGCTACTTCCTTATTTCTGTGTACCGTCTGACGTATTCATATGTATGAGCTGGTCTTCAAATAAATCGATAAACATACTCGGTAATAAACTGATACAAAAAATAAGATACAACACAAGTCGAGTCCATACTAATCATAACTCAACTACCTATCTCCCATCAATGCAGCCTGCACCATCCGACGATTTAGCACCCATGCCCTCAGAGGAAGATTCTGCCTTCTTGCCTTTGCCCTTGGACGATGCTTCAGGCTTCTTGCAATTACCCTTGCTCGATGTCTCTGCCTTCTTCTCCTTGCCCTTGCGCAGTGCTTCGACCCTCCTTTCCTTTGACGATGGCATGAAATCGTCGTCATCATCGCTGGAGACTACTCAAAGATAGGAATCACCGTACATATAGCGGTCATCTTCAGTCCGGAGAAACGGACCATTGGTAACCTTCCTATCATACTTATCTGCAAGCCTCAGGATTTCTGCACGGATTTGTTGCGGGGTCCTATACGGAAACCCGTCTCGAATTTGCCTCGCCCCAAGCAAAGCGAGATGTCTCTCACTACCAATAATTTCTTCAAGTGGAACTACCCTACCATCTACCTTCAAATCGGTGGAAATCATAGCGAGATGCTTGGATTCGGCATTGTGAAACCCGGACACACACTTCTCACAGGGAACAATACACACCATGCTTGCGCTCAAGTGACTTACATGTCTACCTTCGAGTGGGTTTTATAGGATAACTGGTGGACGAGTAGGCGGGAAGCGGTGGCGGGAGAAACAGACGGGAAACGGTGGCGGGAGAAATAAGACGGGAAACGGTGGCGGGAGAAATGGTCGCGGGAAATGGTGACGGGAGAAATATGGGCGGGGAAGAGCTGGTGCATGCAAGAATCGGGGATGACCCGGCCGAGCAGGGTAAGTCGGCCTCGCCCCGGCCGATTACTTTATGTCAGTGTCAGGCAAGCGCATGTGAGATTCGGCCGACGGAACTGGTCGGCCACGAGAAAGCCGATTATGCCTGCTCGGGCTTGACAGAGCCGACGAGCTCTGCTCGGCCACGAGCAGGCCGAGGCCGTATTATTTGTGGAATTTCCTCAAGCTGCGCAATATTCTCCGAAATTGTTAAAAAATAATTAATATTTTAAAAAAATTAGCCATAGGTTACTCTGCACTAGTGACGTGGATGAAAGGTATTTATATGCCGGGTAAAGATATTATTCCTGCTAAGGATGTATGTGCCGTGAAATATATATTCCTCCTATAGACACGAAAAAGCTCAGTACGTGCAAATGAGTGGAATCGGGAAAAAGGTAAGGAGTGAGTTTTATCTTAAGAAAACATAAGAACGATGGAACATTGTTAACATAGGGGGGCTCATAGGTGATGGTTAATGCCTTCGTTGTCATGGAGGGCTTCCGGGTATTGCTTTGGGGATCAGATTGGGCAAACCAGGCGGTGAACTTGGTGTTTATTTGGGTGAGAGCCTTGTCTTCGACATGGACTACCCTAACCCGTTAGACCGCACAATTGACATAGACATTTCTTGGGCTTGTTAGGGATTCTTACAATACCGGCCCACCTTGTAGTTCTAAAAAAAACTTGTAGTGATCACGCGAATAACCTTCGGTTTCAGTCAAGTGAAGAACCATTCATGTCTTTGACAGGGGCAAACAAACCCTTTTCCGTTGTCGAAAAGAAACTACTCATAGAGCACTTGTGTTGTTCTTGATAAGTTCCATGAGTAGAGGTTTCATATTTCTTTTTCCTCCTACTAGATCATTGATGGTGCGTGTTGCCACACAACCTTTATGTTGTTCTTGATAAATTCGATAACGAGAGGTTCCGTATTTCCTTTTCCTCCTACCGAGGAAGATTAAGACATACTATTGAATAACGTTTCTAATAACGGGATCATCTGTAATGATTAATGCCTCTTTTTCTGACGAGGCTTTCACATTAGTGACATGCCCCGGAAGACAAACCTTTTTTCCGTTACCGAAGGTATATTTTAGGAAAAGCCTAATGATCATCCGGGGATCCGTCGCCGCGCATCCTCCCCTGTAGCGCTTGCCACGCGTCCCCGCGGACCCACCACTATCCCCACACACCTTATCCATTGCAGCACGCCTCATAGGCTCGTCAAGCCGACGCCCTCGCTCGCGCCCGCACGCGCCGCCGCCGCCGCTTCCATCCCCCAGTTCCTCTTCTACATCGAGGCCGCCGCTGCGGCTGCCCCGGCTATGCGCCGCCGCCTCATCTCCGCCGCGTCCGACATTGCTTTCGCCGGGGGCAACGGCGCTGAGCCGCGTGGACGTGCTCTCGGAGGCGCTCCCCTTCATCCAGCGCTTCAAGGGCAAGACGGTGATGGTCAAGTACAGCGGCGCCGCGAAGAAGTCCCCCGAGCTCCAGACGTCCGTGATCCGCGACCTCGTCCTCCTCTCAAGCGTTGGCCTCCGCCGCGCGCCTCCTCGCCGAGGTTGCCACCCCCGTGCGCCTCCACAGCAAGGCCGTTGTCCCTAACCGCGCGCCTCCTCGGCGAGGTTGGGGAATCGGAGGGGCGCGGCAACCCGTCCATGGCAACACGACAATTGGGGCACGACAATAGTTTCATGCTGGGGCAGAAACTATTGTACCAAGCAACTGTATCCAAACAAATAAACAAAAGAATGAAGCAATTCTACATGAAAGCCGACGTTGTTGCCGTTTTTTTCCCTTTTCTTTTGCTGCTGACGAAATCCATTCTCTGATCTCATCGTACACGAAAAGTGCCTGACTAATAAGAAGTACACGGACCGATACATGTCTATCTATCTTTTGTTATTATTTCTAACAAACATGTCTGTGCGGGGCATGAAAAAAGATGAGATTTTTACACGCACGAAATGACAAAAACACAACAAAAAATGATCATTGGAAAAGAAACACGAGGATTTTTCTTTCACTGCGATACAAAAATAAAAGGCCTAGTACATATAAATTGTAGCTCCAGTAAAAACCTTTCACTAAGGTTTCCACTGCGGTTTGTTGGTTTTCCCTACGGGCTTTGCCGGCGCTCGTCCCTTGCCCCGTGCACCGCCTCCCGTCGCTCCTTTACCGGCGGTGGAGGTTTCTCCGAAGGCTTTTCCGAGCGCCAACGCCCCCTTACCGGTGGTGAAGGTTTTGTTGCCCCCAACACCGCCTTTCTTGCCTTTCACACCTTTAACAGGTCTTCCTGCCATCGATGGTACCTAGGCTAAATTAGTCTACTAACCGTAGTAGTGTGTTGTTGAATGATGGATGAAGAATATGGGATGGAGGGGTTTATATACAAGCCAGGCCGGCCGAATGGAACGGAGCAGGTTTGTTGAATCGTTCGTCGTGTATGATTCCGTCCGTTCATGAGATCATGCATGATGAGTATTAGAAGCCAAATGCAAAAGTTAGATTAATCATTTTGAACGCTAATTTGGATTTGGACTCAGCTGGAACGTGGACCATCGTGTGAACCTTGACCCGAGGGTACGGTCTCGCGCAGTCGTCGTTGTAAATGTTTTCTCCCCACGGCAGCCACCACACTCGATCAGCAACAAAGGGTTTTAGCTAGCTAATTCCCCACTTGTGCTATTGTATATACTCCCTCCGTTTTAATATACTTCATGTGGATTTGTCCAATTTCAGATCTAACTAGACATGTGTATATACATCCGAATTTAGACAATTCCATGTCAATAATTTTGGAACAAAGAGAGTATTTTTTTTTCGAGATGAAGGGAGTATATTTTACAAGTGTCTCCTAAGACGATTAAATTCTACTTCATAGCTTTTTTTGGACTTTATCAAGAACAACACAAGGGTTATATGAGTAGTTTGCTATTTTGGCAACGAAAATGGGGTTTGTTGCCCCTGTCAAAGATACGAAGGGTTCTTCACTTGATTGTCGCGTGATACGACCCTGAGAAACCGAGGGACATTTAATTCTATAATGCGATGACGGGATCACTACAGGATGGACCAAGTCAGTTGTCAACATGTCCAAAGACAAGGCTGTAGAACTCTAGATACGAGCGAGAGAGAGAGAATGGCACTCGATGAGTTGCCTGTTGTATTAGCACATGTACTTATAGTTACAGAGGTTAGTGGGGTTCGTGCCGTTGGCATGTACAACAGATCGTGGGAGTGAGGAGCTAATCCTAAGGATGTGATGCTAGCTAGGTGGGAGTCAGTTACAACTTACAACGGTGACATGACTAGGTCCTATTCGCTAACACCCCCCCGCAGTTTGAGCGTGGGGTGGCCGAACGCACAAACTGGAACGGAAGTCCTGGAACGCCGATGTCGGCAAGCCCTTGGTCATGATATCGGCGTACTGCTGTGCGGTGGGGACGTGAAGAACGCGAACGTGCCCAAGTGCGACCTTCTCCCTGACAAAATGGATGTCCAGCTCGATGTGCTTCGTCCGACGATGATGCACCGGGTTGGCTGCCATGTACACTGCAGAGATGTTGTCGCAGTAGACGATCGTTGCTTTCGGAATGAGGACGTGGAGCTCGCCAAGTAGTTGATGAAGCCAGCAGCTCTCGGCGACGACGTTGGCGACGCCGCGGTACTCCGCTTCAGCGCTCGAGCGGGAGACTGTGGGTTGTCGTTTGGAGGACCACGACACCAAGGCACCCCCGAGGAAGACGGCGTAGCCAGAAGTGGAGCGCCGCGTGTCCGGGCACCCAGCCCAGTCCGCGTCCGAATATGCCACAAGATCGAGCGTGGAGGAACGCTGAAGGTGAAGACCGTAGCCAGTGGTGCCACGGATGTACCGAAGAATCCTCTTGACGACGGCGAGATGGCAGTCCATGGGCGCGTGCATATGAAGACACGCCTGCTGGACGGCGTAGGTGATGTCCGGGCGCGTCATCGTCAGGTACTGCAGCCCTCCGACAATGCTCCTGTATTCAGAAGCATCAGCGACAGGTGTGCCGGAGGCAGAGGAGAGCTTGGCCGAGGTGTCGATGGGCGTGGACGACGGACTGCAGTAGGCCATGTTCGCCTTGTCCAGGAGCTCCTCAGCGTACTTGCCCTGCGAGAGGAAGAAGCCTTCGCGCGACCGCTCGACGGTGATGCTGAGGAAGTAATGGAGAGCACCGAGGTCTTTGAGGGAGAACTCTTGCTGGAGCAGGTTGATGACACGACGAAGCAGTGTGTCGGAGGAGGCTGTGATGACCACGTCGTCGACGTACAGCAAGAGGTAAGCAGTGCCGGCTGGTCGATGTAGAACGAAGAGGGAGGTGTCGGACTTGGCACAGACGAAGCCGAGTTTGTCGAGAAAGCCGGTGAAGCGAGCGTACCAGGCCCTCGGAGCCTGTTTCAGTCCGTACAGGGACCTGGAGAGCAGACAGACGTCAGCTGCGCGAGCAGAGTCGACAAAGCCTGCAGGCTGCTGGCAGTAGACACGCTCCTGCAGATGACCATGCAGAAAAGCGTTGTTCACGTCAAGCTGGTGAACAGGCCAGTCCTTGTTAGCGGCGATGGCGAGGACGGCACGGATCGTCGCGGATTTGACGACCGGAGAGAAGGTTTCGCCGAAGTCGACGCCAGGTTTCTGCGAGAAGCCGCGCACCACCCACCTCGCCTTGTACCTCTCCAAAGTTCCGTCAGCGCGAAACTTGTGGCGGAACACCCACTTCCCTGTGATCACGTTGGCACCGCGCGGCCGGGGCACGAGCGTCCAAGTCTGGTTCACCTGCAAAGCCCTGAACTCATCTTGCATAGCAGTTCGCCAATTAGGATCACGTAAAGCCGAACGCACACTGGTGGGTAATGGGGAGATGGAATCGGTGGTGGCTAGGGTTGCGTATGCGGGGTTCGGCCGAAAGATACCGGACTGGGCTCGTGTGCGCATGGGGTGAGTCGGGAGAGCGAGGGGGTGACGGGGCGCAGCGTCTCGAGGGGCTGGTGCAGTGGTAATGGACGGAGGGGCGACGGAGTCGGCGGTTGGCGGGGACAGAGACGGCGAAGCCGGAGGAGAAGGTGTTGACGAGGGGACGGGAGAGGACGGTGCAGACGCGGCGCGTGCGTGGGTGTGTGCGGGAGAGGCTGCCGGAGCAGATGGGTTTGGATTGGTCTTTGTCGCAACGGAGAGTGGTGTGCGGGGCGGCGCTGTAGCAGGAGATGGATCCCGGTCATGGGTCATGGAAGAACTCGTAGGGGAAGCTGTGGGCGACTGATCGGTATCGAGGGAAGGGTTGCGGTAGGTCATTGGTAGGTCGAGGAGAAAATCAAACGAGGCAGGCGTTGGCTGGTTAGGAAGCTTAGCGAAGGGGAATTGGTTTTCGTCGAATGTGACGTGCCGAGAAACAAAAACACGGTTTGACAATGGGTCAAGACACCGGTATCCCTTGTGATCAGGGGAATATCCTAGAAAAACGCAGGGAAGGCTTCGTGGAGAGAGTTTGTTAGGGGCTGTGGGCGTGGTGTTAGGATAGCACAAACAACCGAACACGCGAAGGTTTTGAAAATCAGGTGGGGATCCGTAGAGGAGCTGGAAAGGAGTGATGAGCTGCCATGGACGGCAAGGTCGGCGATTGACGAGGAAGGTGGAGGTTGCGAGCGCCTCGGCCCAAAAGACAGAAGGAATTGAAGGGGATCGCAGGCAGAAAACAAAAAAATTCCTAACAGCGATAACCTTAAACTAGCCAGGATCTATACTATGCAGATATAGTAATACGGAGAAGATCGGTATACATACCCTTGTAGACCGAAAAGCGGGGATTACGCTCCCGCACAAGCATTCATGACGTAGACGCCGTAGCCGACCTCAAGGTCGTGTAGAGGAAGCAGACCTCCAGCACCACTAGCGTAGCACCTCGCAGGGCGTTACACACATACGGTGAAGACAACTACCTCCGGGCCCGATCCAAGGACGAGCAGCGGAAGACTGGGACCGGAAGACCAGCAGCACGGCGGTGTGCGTATGATGGAGAGAACTCCTCGTTGGCGCAACTCCAACAAGGGAATCACGTTATTCAAGGAGGAAGAGAGGGAGAGAAATTGGTGTGTATCAAAGGCCATGGATACCTCCATATATATAGGAGGCCAGGGGCTGCCCAACCTGCCAGGCTGGCGGTGTGGGACTAATCCCACACCCCAGCCGGCCATGGCTGGTGCGCCGGCCTAGGTGGGCCCCATGTGGCCCACCTAGGGCCAGCCGAACTAGCCCCTCCCTTGGGAGGGACTCCTCCCCCCCTCATGGGCCTCTTTGCCTAAGAAGGTCCATTTAGGGAAAAATGCCTTTAAAAATTCAGGAAAAATTAAATAAAAATATAGTTAACTATTAATTACACTAATTAATATTAAATACATATTACATAATTTATTCCGGCTCCGAAAACTATTTCGTCGCTGCCCGATCTCCATCGGAAATTTCCCGGGACGTTCCCGGTGCTCTCTTTTCCTATTTTCTCTTCCGGTAAAATGTCGACTCCCCTTAAGTGTGATACCCTAGCGGTTCGATTATCTCACCAGACATGATCGAGACTCCTCTCCGATCAATGACTAATTCGTGGACCTTGGATACCCAGAATTAATCCCTGCGAGATAACGAATACTTTACCGATCGAACCTAAACGTCTGAGTCTTAAACCTTTTGCCATGCGATACTTAGCGCGTCCGAGACTCGTTCATAGATATCTCCATACCTAGCTTGATCTCGTTACCGACACTGCTAACTTCTACTCGTCCATGATATTATGTCCTGGTGACCTAGTCACACGCTTGCAATCTCGTTTGACATAATCTCACCGAGTGGGCCCTAGAGTATCTATCCTGCTATGCGGACTGGCAAATCCCGCTCTTGACCCCCCGTCTCAACATACTCCTCTCCGACACCCGAGAGGGACACCTTTATTGTCACACTATGTAAGATATGACGTTTGATGCAATCAAAGTGTCTTCCAGGAATAGCAATAAGAGTAGATCTCACGGTTAAAGGCGTAATGACTACGTCCTACAAATATTGGGTATGTCCATCACGTCATTCTCCCAATGACGTGACTCCATTGTCAACTGACATAAATGTCACATGACCGAGAAACCTCGATCATCAATTGCCCAATGAACTAGTTAGATAGAGGCTACTAGGGACCTGGTTGTTTATCTACCACACGTGTATTAATGTTTCCGCTTAATACAGTTATAGCATGGTATAAAACATATAATGAACAATTGAGATATGACGAATAAACTATATTTATTAAGTGCCTCTAGGGCATATCTCCTTCAGTCTCCCACTTGCACTAGAGTAACACTTAATCTAGTTTACAACTTGGTAAAAGCTCAACACCCATAGCAACTTGGTGCATGCTTGTCTCGTGGAAGAGGAATACAGTCAACAGATCTCACACATTGAGACCTATATGTGCTTTGCAACACTTCTATGTCACCTAGTTTGACATCATCCCGCATCTTACGATGACGGTGAAATATATCTTAGTCGATGGAGTGAGACTCAGTCCAATCACACTTGCTACTTCTGAAGTTGCCATATATTTCTATACCTATTATGTTGATTATGCGACAGTGCATTCATATGCGACTTCGCAATCTAACCATGTCTTTCTTCAAAACAAACGACATCTCCTATATGAGATTTCTAGTCGTATGGGTCAGTGTCATAACTTGCATCATCGTAACCGTTTTACGGCAAGTTGTCTTTCCACTCTTACCCTTTACCAGAAAACATATCTTCAGTTCTCACAGACACTGAATAATATACTTAACATTTGTTCATTGATCCACACAAGGATCACTCTAGAACCCGTTCTTCAACCAAGAACGTGGGTCACACCAAGTCGAGCTTTCAGTCTGATAGAATCTATGTCTGAGGCATAGAGGATGTCGAACATCATTTTCTTTCATCAGCTATCACTGAAAATGCCAAGATAAACTTAATATTTTACCTAGTCATACAAGTAAGAACCTTTTTCTTCGCTTGTTCTATTCTGATACACTTCAGAATCTTAACCTAGGAAAATATTCCGACCTAATGTTATTAAGCCCCTTTTGATCTATACAATTATAGATCGAATGCCTAATACTCCTAACTTCATTCATAGAAAATTTAATTACTTAAATAATCCTTTATACTTTGCTAGAGGATCTGTATCATTCTCAATATGTCGTTACATAAAATCAGGAATGACACTTAGCTCCCACTTAAATACGCCATCCGTATATAAGACCAAGGAATTTCTTTTAGCTCCCACTCAAATATGCCATTCACATATAAGATTAAGAAAAGCTACTTAGCTCCCACTCACTTCTTTGCAAATGCAAGTTTCTTCAACTATTTTGGACAACTCCAAAATCCTTTGATCACATCATCAAAGTGAAGATTCCAGCTCCGATATGCTTGCTTCAGCCCATGAATGGACAGCTGAAGTTTGCATACATGTTTAGCATCCTCAGGATCACCAAACCATTTCATTGTACTAATTACAACTCTTTCTTAATGATACCATTAAGAAACATGGTTTCCTTATCCATCTATCAATTTCTCAATTTGAAATTATAGTAATTGCTAAACGACCCCGAATAGATTTAGGCTTCGCCACTTGAGACAAAATCTCGTTGTGGTCAACTTTTGAATCTGTCGGAACTGTTTCACGACAAATCGATCCTTATCAGCGTCTATTCTCTCATAAAAATTTCATATTCTATTAACAGCCTAGATGCCATCTATAAGATCTCCCAAGTCATTACCTGGTACATGGATTTTATCTCGGATCATATATGACTCATAGCCATTTCTCGGACTTAGGTCTACCATCTCTTCTTCGTAGTTCGTAGGTCTGTCATATTCCATTAACATGACCTTCATAACAAGATTGTCGTACCACACAGTGTGGAACACAACCTCGTACGCCTACGTTCTTAGTATGAGCTCAGAGCATCATGATCTTTATCATCAGCTTCTTTCAAGTTGAGGAGCATGACACCGGAAACACTTTCCGTTGCGCCACTCTGATGTCCGGAGAGAAAGTTCATTAACTTCGTCTTGCTCTACTTTCTTTCCCACTTATACCCTTGGACAAGAAACTATTTCTTTTGCAAGGTATATTCCGGCAACGTTTTTGCCTATGTCGTGAGACATGTACCCAACTAATTCTTCAGGTACGGTACACTACAAATATTTATCTATTTTAGGTTTGATCACATCGAAACACTAGATTGCTGAAACGACAATCTAGGCTAAAAAAGCCATGCCATCACTCATATGGTATTGTCTTCATGAATCAAATGGTTTCCCTATTATCTAACGTGAATGTTATGTTTCTACCATACGACTCCAATGTTCACAATAATTCGGTAGGAGATTTATTTACCACACACTATCCGATAGGGTGCGACTACGACGTCCTAACATACCATAACACTATGGTATTCCATGCGACGTAATTTGTGGAACTCTTCTCATAAGCCTTCCAATGATATGCCAACATTATAACTCAAATCTTTATTTCCTCGATCTGTATCGCAGGAATTTGATTTTCTTGTTAAATTTATTTTCCTACTTCATTCTGAACTTGTTTGATCGAATCAAAATTTTCAGACTAACATTTCCTAAGTGGATATCCATATATCTACTCGGAATATTCATGAAGTCTAGAAAACAAAGACTTCCACTATACGTTAAAGTACTTCATTGATTCACATACACCCATATGCATGATTCTCAACAAGTTATACTCAAACGTTCATTGAAGTTTACGAAATAAAGGTATCCACTACACGTTAATTACTTCATTGATCCACATACATATATATGCATGATTATCAATAAGTTATATGCCCGTTTTCCGAAAACGGTGTCTTAGTTATCTTGCAAGTGTCAAAAGATCAAATCTAAGAACTTGTAGATCCATCCGTATGGAGCTTGTTCATTGACTATAACATTGATATGACTTAAACGGTAGTGCCACACGAATGTGGTGTCTTTATTAAGTTTGTATCCTTTGGCATTAATATTATGAATGTGGTAGCTTCTACCATCTAAATTCAAATCGGCTTATGATCATTACTTCATAAATATAGGACAACGATTTTGTCACTAACATATATAAACAATTGTCTTGCTAGAGAAGACATACTTATAACGATCATACTAACAGACGATCATAAAAGAATTTATTCAAATGGTAGATCTAGAGGGAGAGTGTCTATGGCCATCACAACATTTTGTCTGCCATCATCAACACACATTGTCGCCTCATCCTTCCAAGCTACTCAAGCAGTAAATCTGGTTTTCATAAAACATGACAAGTATCAAAAACTTAGTCACTACTGCGAGTACTTGCTTAGGTCAAACATTCATAACGTGTATATCATATATACACCATCATCATCGATGACTTCCCGGCGATCTGTTTCATCTTCTTGATTCTTCCAACGCAATCAAGAACCATGAAGGTGAACGATTCCCCTTGCATGACATAGTCTATGACAAAGCATTTGCATCTGGTAACGTTGTCTGCCATCCAGTGATCGAGCTGAGCGAGGCTTCTCAGTGTCATCAAGTATGACCAATGTCATCGAGTATGACCAGTGTCATCAAGTATGACTGCCACGTGCTCCTTCAATGCGTGTGTTCTCTTCCAGCTTGGTTGAGAAGTAAAACAGTCAACGTACTGATAAACTTCATCAACCCAACTTTATGTGTATCCTGAGTTTAGCGATCATCTCATATGTTCGCGATCTAACAACTCGTACCCACCGTAAATTCTCTATGGCAGAGATCATAGCATACACTGGACTATGATGATATTATCCGCACAAAAACTTGATAATCCAAATTATCCTTTTGTTAGCGGAATCTCCGGGTTTATCTCCTAGCGGGTATTGTATCACAAAAAGCTAATGGTTTAAACAAGGAGTATCCTCAAACTAAAGTATAAAACTATGAAGTTTGGACCCAACCTTTTAAGTTTCTCAATCGCAGGATTGCGCCTAATTTTCAAAGAAGGCTATTACACTGGTTAATATCTACAAAGGTTTTGCAAAACATAAAGACTTTGTTCATTATAAAATAGGGTTCAAGTTTTAATAAAAAAAAACTACCAGAACTCCCACTCAAAACGAGTATCCCTCTAATCGTTTTAGTGATTACACGATCCTCATCCATTATGCAACCCCTCATCGTCAGAGCCGGCAACATAACTTCAAAGGTAGACATCGACATGTCAATCACAACAACTTTGTGACTCATGCTTAACCTTTCGGTCACCTTGTTCCGAAGCCATGTCTGTACATGCTAGGCTCGCCATAATAACTTTCAACGTAAACGCGCGTGCAACATGGCTTACACCCACTGTATGCGAACGACGATATGTCTGACACCCGATCGTCACGGCCTGCCTCATAACGTAGAACTTTCTTAGTGGTGCACGTCGAAGGGAGAACACAAATGGTATTTTGGAGGGATCATCTTATATAACTACCGCCGTGTAACTAATATATATACTATATATATATATATACACACAATATAAGATGCACACAAAACATCAAAATGTAATGCGACGTGACATGGTCCTTGCGCCGGTGATCTCCTTCGCGCCAACAGTTCATAAACAATTTAATAAACCTACCTTGACCATATCACATTGCCCCTGCAAAATAAAGTTAGACGCTTCTACTTTTTCTTTTGCATATTTTACGTGGCTTGGAGCTGTCGTAAATAGAACCGCTTCATACCTACGAACTTATGACCACAACAACGATCAAATAATTGCATATTTATTCATCCCTTTCGGGCCCTCCATTGAAAATGCAAAGCCAACTAAAGAGAGAGAGACAGACACCCGCCAGCCACATATACGGAACCAGCCGTATGTCAGTTGTGGAACCAGTCTCGCGTAAGCGTACGCGTAAGGTCGGTCCGGGCCGCTTCATCAACTCAATGCTGCCGGCAGTGCAAGTGCACGCGAGAGGGTAGCAAATAATAAGAACGATGTCCCCGTGATAAACACGGGTGCAGCTAGCGTACAGCTATATCTACGCATAGATCGGCTCTGATACCACTGAAGGGGATCGCAGGCAGAAAGCAAAAAAATTCCTAACAGCGATAACCTTAAACTAGCCAGGATCTATACTATGCAGATATAGTAATACGGAGAAGATCGGTATACATACCCTTGTAGACCGAAAAGCGGGGATTACGCTCCCGCACAAGCATTCATGACGTAGACGCCGTAGCCGACCTCAAGGTCGTGTAGAGGAAGCAGACCTCCAGCACCACTAGCGTGGCACCTCGCAGGGCGTTACACACATACGGTGAAGACGACTACCTCCGGGCCCGATCCAAGGACGAGCAGCGGAAGACTGGGACCGGAAGACCAGCAGCACGGCGGTGTGCGTATGATGGAGAGAACTCCTCGTTGGCGCAACTCCAACAAGGGAATCACGTTATTCAAGGAGGAAGAGAGGGAGAGAAATTGGTGTGTATCAAAGGCCATGGATACCTCCATATATATAGGAGGCCAGGGGCTGCCCAACCTGCCAGGCTGGCGGTGTGGGACTAATCCCACACCCCAGCCGGCCATGGCTGGTGCGCCGGCCTAGGTGGGCCCCATGTGGCCCACCTAGGGCCAACCGAACTAGCCCCTCCCTTGGGAGGGACTCCTCCCCCCCTCATGGGCCTCTTTGCCTAAGAAGGCCCATTTAGGGAAAAATGCCTTTAAAAATTCAGGAAAAATTAAATAAAAATATAGTTAACTATTAATTACACTAATTAATATTAAATACATATTACATAATTTATTCCGGCTCCGAAAACTATTTCGTCGCTGCCCGATCTCCATCGGAAATTTCCCGGGACGTTCCCGGTGCTCTCTTTTCCTATTTTCTCTTCCGGTAAAATGTCGACTCCCCTTAAGTGTGATACCCTAGCGGTTCGATTATCTCACCAGACATGATCGAGACTCCTCTCCGATCAATGACTAATTCGTGGACCTTGGATATCCAGAATTAATCCCTGCGAGATAACGAATACTTTACCGATCGAACCTAGACATCTGAGTCTTAAACCTTTTGCCATGCGATAGTTAGCGCGTCCGAGACTCGTTCATAGATATCTCCATACCTAGCTTGATCTCGTTACTGACACTGCTAACTTATACTCGTCCATGATATTATGTCCTGGTGACCTAGTCACACGCTTGCAAGCTCGTTTGACATAATCTCACCGAGTGGGCCCTAGAGTATCTATCCTGCTATGCGGACTGGAAAATCCCGCTCTTGACCCCCCGTCTCAACATACTCCTTTCCGACACCCGAGAGGGACACCTTTATTGTCACACTATGTAAGATATGACGTTTGATGCAATCAAAGTGTCTTCCAGGAATAGCAATAAGAGTAGATCTCACGGTCAAAGGCGTAATGACTACGTCCTACAAATATTGGGTATGTCCATAACGTCATTCTCCCAATGACATGACTCCATTGTCAACTGACATAAATGTCACATGACCGGGAAACCTCGATCATCAATTGCCCAATGAACTAGTTAGATAGAGGCTACTAGGGACCTGGTTGTTTATCTACCACACGTGTATTAATGTTTCCGCTTAATATAGTTATAGCATGGTATAAAACATATAATGAACAATTGAGATATGATGAATAACCTATATTTATTAAGTGCCTCTAGGGCATATCTCCTTCAGGAATGTGGGCATGAAAAAGGATCGTACGCATTGTTTCATTGAGGGTGCGAATGATGCGCTCGGCACGGCCGTTTTGGGCAGATGTGTAAGGGCAGGACATGCGGAGAGAAATACCGTGATCAGCAAAGAAATTTCGAGAAGCGTGGTTGTCGAATTCGCCACCGTTATCAGCTTGCACGGCTACGAGCGGGAGGTTAAATTGAGTGCGGGTAAAAGCGTGAAAGCGACGAATCATATCAAAGGCATCGGATTTGCGACGGAGAGGAAAAGACCAAGAAAAATGGCTAAAATCATCAAGTATCACTAAATAATATTTGTATCCGGAAATGCTAGACACCGGTGAGGTCCAAAGATCACAGTGTACAAGCTGAAAGGGAAAAAACGAAATTGTACTAGAGTTGGAAAAGGGAAACCTAACATTCTTTCCTAATTGACAAGCATTACAAATATGAGATTGATTTTTATTGGGGACGGAGATGGTCTTGAGGGTGCGTGCAAGGTTGTCGCGGCCAGGGTGTCCGAGGCGTTGATGCCACAGGTCGGTGGAGCAGCTGGTGAGGAGGCTGGTGGCGGCGGGGGTCGGTGTGATGTAGTAGAGATCGCCGGTTGAATTACATCGGAGGAGCACCTGGCTGGTACGCCGATCCTTAACAGAGAAACCAATATCGTCAAATTCAACGTTGACAGGGTTAGTGCGAGTAAGAACACGAACAGAAAGAAGGTTTTTAATCAGGGTGGGAGAGACGAGAACGTTTTGAAGATGGAGAGGGCGAGAAGAGGTGAGGAGGGAGGATTGACCAGTGTGAGTGATCGGCAAAAAATGTCCATTGCCAACTACAATGCAAGAAGGAGAAGAACAGGGTTGCAGGGATGAGAGATTACCAGTGGAGGAGGCCATATGCGAGGTAGCGCCGGTGTCCATCACCCACTCACCACCGGTGGGCTGCGGCTGCTGCTGCTGGACGGAGAGTTGGTGAAGCGCGTGGATGAGGCCGGCTTGATCCCAGCATGGCGCGGAGGCGACAGGAGGTGGCTGGTACATGGGCGCCTGGTACACGGGCCCTGGAGCGGCGTGGTGGATCGCGGCGCCAGCAAACGGAGCCGCCGGCGGTGGTGGAGCTGGGCGCGGACCGAGGACGCCGGCACCAGGGTAGTGATGGCGCCATGGATATGGCCACGCCTGGACCATCCCAGTCCAGGGGTACGGAGCGGGCGCGGCGGGCGCCGCGAGCGGCGCGGTGGTGGTCTTGGTCTTGGTCCTGTTCCATCCGCCTGGTGGCTTGGTCTTGCTCGGTGGTGCCGGAGGAGGTGGTTGCTGGGGAGGCGGTGGTGCAGGAGCCACGGGAGCAGGTGGTGGAGGTGCCGGAGCGTGAGTGGTGGCATGCAGAGTCGTGCCGGCAGGAGCCGAGTCGCCGCCGTCGTGCCTGCTTTCCTCAAGAACCAGAAAGGAACGAGCATCCTGAAAGGAGGGCAGTGGTTTCTCACGTGATAAGGTGGTGACGGCGTGGCGGAAGTCGGAGCGGAGGCCGGCGAGGACGCGGTGCACCAGATCGGCGTCAGTCACGTTGCGGCCGAGGTCGCGGAGGCGATCGGCCAGAGACTTCAGGCGCGCGCAGTACGCGGACACGGTCATGTTGCCCTGCCTCTGCCCGTGGAACTCGTCGTCGAGGTACACAGCCCGTGTGACGGCGTTGTCGAGGAAGAGGTTCTCGATGCGGCTCCAGACCGCGAATGCCGTGTCGTCCGGCGTGAGGATCAGCGACAGGATCTCCTCCGAGACCGTGGAGTACAGCCAGGAGACGATGGTGTAGTCGTCCTGGACCCATTCAGGGTCGTCATGCTGCGGCGGCGCGTCGCTGTCGATGTGGTGGAGGGCGCCGAACTGCCCGAGCATGACGATGAAGAGCCGGCGCCACATGGTGAAGGAGGGCCGCGCCATGTCGAGCATGATCTGAACGTGCTGCTTGATGAGGACGTGGCGCAGATTCTGACGTGGGGCCGCGCGAGCCGCAGTGGTGCGGCCGGCAGGGACGGGCGCGGGAGGCGAGATGACGCCGGAGAGGGGATCGACGCCCTGGGCGTCCTGATGGGCGGCCAGCATGTTGGCGAGGGCGGCCATGGTGTTGGGCAGAGGTGGGGATGAAGAGGATGGTTCGGCGGTGGAGAAGAGAACGCCGGCAGAGGTGGTGGAGAGGTTGGGCATGGTGGTTGGGGCAGCGGAAGCCTGGGAGAAGCTCGGGGGAACGAGATGAGCGTCTGATACCATGTAGAACTCTAGATACGAGCGAGAGAGAGAGAGAATGGCACTCGATGAGTTGCCTGTTGTATTAGCACATGTACTTATAGTTACAGAGGTTAGTGGGGTTCGTGCCGTTGGCATGTACAACAGATCGTGGGAGAGTGAGGAGCTAATCCTAAGGATCTGATGCTAGCTAGGTGGGAGTCAGTTACAACTTACAATGGTGACATGACTAGGTCCTATTCGCTAACACCCCCCGCAGTTTGAGCGTGGGGTGGCCGAACGCACAAACTGGAACGGAAGTCCTGGAACGCCGATGTCGGCAAGCCCTTGGTCACGAAATGACAAAAACACAACAAAAAATGATCATTGGAAAAGAAACACGATAATTTTTCAAACATGAAATAATACTTTGAATAATGCGGTGCCAGCAAATCACTGAATTTTGTAAGCGGACTGCAGCCATATGAATCAAAACAACTCGTTGCAACATGAATTCATATATACAAGAGACAAGACGTACATATCCTATTGCTGTAATCGAGACGGCTTTTTTATTTCACTGCGATACAAATAAAAGTGCTACGGTACACATAAAAACCTTTCACTATTATTTCCGTGGAGATTTGATGTTTTTCCCTACGGGCTTTGCCGGCGCTCGTCCCTTGCCCTTTGCACCGCCTCCTCCGGCCGCCTTTTTTAGCGCCACCGCCTGCTTACCTTTGACGACGCCTTTCTTGCCTTTCACACCTTTATTATCAGCTCCTCCTGGCATCGATGGTACCTATGCTAAATTAGGCTACTAACCGTAGTGTTGTTGAATGATGGATGAAGAATATGGGGTGGAGGGGTTTATATACAGGCGTCAGGCGAGGCCGGCCGAATGGAACGGAGCAGGTTTGTTGAATCGTTCGTCGTGTATGATTCCGTCCGTTCATGAGATCATGCATGATGAGTATTAGAAGCCAAATGCAAAAGTTAGATTAATCATTTTGAACGCTAATATGGATTTGGACGCAGCTGGAACATGGACCATCGTGTGAACCTTGACCCGAGGGTACGGTCTCGCGCACTCGTCATTGTAAATGTTTTCTCCCCACGGCAGCCACCATACTCGATCAGCAACAAAGGGTTTTAGCTAGCTAATTCCCCACTTGTGCTATTGTCACTAGTAGAGAACAGGCAATAGGACCAAAGAGATATGCCCCATTTGTCCCGGTTGCATTACAAACCGGGACAGATGGGTGCCTGCAGCCTCCACGCGCGTCAGAAGGCCACCTTTTGTCCCGGTTCCAGCCACAAACCGGGACAAAAGGTGCGTGCCTCAGCGCACCAGCCTTTTTGTCCCGGTTCGTGACTGGAACCGGGACAAAAAGGTGGAGGCCTATATATACTCAGCACCCTCCGCTCTCCCAAGACCATTGGAGGCATTTTCTTTTTACTATGCTAGGAGGGTGTGTGCTAGTTTATTTTTTTTAAGTATGCATACAAGGTGTTCGACGAAATGCCCGAGAGAGTTCACAAAATGATTTGATGCACACTTAAGTTTTATCCTTTTGTCGATCAGATGTTAGAGGTTATTTTTTTTTTCATTTCATTTGTTATTGATACAGTGCATGTTCAGTGGTTATTTCTCGATGTTCTTTAATGGTTCTTGATATAGTTAATTATATAATGTAGATGGACCGGCAATGGATGTACGGTGACCGACACACTGCCGAGTACATGAAGGGTTTGAAGAAATTTCTCGAGATAGCCAAGGCCCACAGTACCAATGGTTTCATGTGTTGTCCATGTGTGAACTGTCAGAATAACACTGATTACCCAGAGACGAGAACCATTCAATGCCACCTTATTCGGCACGGTTTCATGCCCAGCTATAATTGTTGGACCAAGCACGGAGAAGAAGGAGTTATGATGGAAGATAATGAAGAAGATGATGATGACAACTATCCTATGTTTCCGGATTACGGTGATACTGCAACGGGGGAAGCTGAAGATGAAGAGGCACCATATGAGCCCGCAGACGATCTTGGTCGGGCCATTGCTGATGCAAAGAGAGAGTGCGGAACTGAAAAGGAGAGGTTGAAGTTCGAGCAGATGTTAGAGGATCACAAGAAATTGTTGTATCCAAGTTGCGAAGATGGTCAGAAAAAGTTGGGTACCACACTGGAATTACTGCAGTGGAAGGCAGAGTGTGGTGTGACTGACAAGGGATTTGGAAAGTTGCTGCAGATAATTAGGAAGATGCTTCCAAAGGTTAACGAGTTGCCCGAGAGTACGTTCGAAGCAAAGAAGGTTCTGTGCCCTCTAGGATTAGAAGTGCAGAAGATACATGCCTGCCCTAATGACTGCATCCTCTATCGCGGTGGGTACGAGAATTTGGATGCATGCCCGGTATGCACTGCATTGCGGTATAAGATCAGACGAGATGACCCTGGTGAAGTTGAGGGCGAGCGTCCCCGGAAGAGGGTTCCTGCCAAGGTGATGTGGTATGCTCCTTTAATACCACGGTTGAAACGTCTGTTCACAAACAGAGAGCATGCCAAGTTGTTGCGATGGCACAAAGAGGACCGTAAGAAAGACGCGATGTGCAGACACCCCGCTGATGGGTCGCAGTGGAGAAAAATTGAGAGAGAGTTTCCGGACTTTGCAAATGACGCAAGGAACTTAAGGTTTGGTCTAAGTACAGACGGATTCAATCCTTTTGGGCAGCAGAGCAGCAGTCATAGCACCTGGCCTGTGACTATGTGTATTTATAACCTTCCTCCTTGGTTGTGCATGAAGCGAAAGTTTATTATGATGCCAGTGCTCATCCAAGGCCCGAAGCAACCTGGTAACGAGCTTGATGTGTACCTCAGGCCCTTAGTTGAAGAACTTTTACAGTTGTGGCGGGAAGAAGGTGTACGTGTGTGGGATGAGCACAAACAGGAGCAATTTGACCTACGAGCTTTGCTGTTTGTAACGATCAACGATTGGCCGGCTCTTGCGAACCTCTCAGGACAGACAACCAAGGGGTACAATACATGCACACACTGTTTAGGTGAGACTGAATGTATATATTTGGATAAATGTAAGAAGTGTGTTTATCTGGGGCATCGTCGATTTCTTCCGATCAAGCATCCCGCAAGGAAGAAAGGCAAGCATTTTAAAGGTGAGGCTGATCACAGCAGGAGGCCTGTCGACCGTACTGGTGAAGAAATATTTGATATGGTCAAGGATTTAAAAGTAATCTTTGGAAAGGGTCCTGGAGGACTAGAGGTTCCGAAAGACGCTAACGGGCACGCACCCATGTGGAAGAAAAAATCTATATTTTGGGAGCTACCATATTGGAAGGTACTAGAGGTCCGATCTGCAATCGACGTGATGCACGTGACAAAGAATATTTGCGTGAACCTGCTAGGCCACTTGGGCGTGTACGGGAAGAAAAAAGACACAGAGGAAGCACGGGAGGACCAGAAACGTATGAAAGAACGAGACGGTCTAAATCCCAAACACTATGAAGGCCCCGCCAGCTACGCTCTTACCAAACAAGAGAAAGTAATATTCTTTGAATGCCTGAGCAGTATCAAGGTCACGGCTGGCTTCTCGTCGAATATAAAGAGGATAGTAAATGTGAGACTCCAAAAATTTCAAAACCTAAAGTCTCATGACTGCCACGTGATTATGACACAATTGCTTCCGATTGCACTGAGGGGGCTTCTACCGGAAAATGTTCGAGTACCCATTGTGAAGCTTTGTGCATTCCTCAATGCAATATCTCAGAAGGTAATCGATCCGGCGATTCTACCTAGGTTACAGAGTGATGTGGTCCAGTGTCTTGTAAGTTTTGAGTTGGTGTTCCCCCCATCCTTTTTCGATGTTATGACGCATCTCCTGGTTCACCTAGTCGAAGAGATTCGAGTTCTCGGTCCTGTATTTCTACACAATATGTTCCCTTTTGAGAGGTTCATGGCTGTCTTAAAGAAATATGTTCATAACCGTGCTAGGCCAGAAGGAAGCATCTCCAACGGCTATGGTACGGAGGAGGTCATTGAGTTCTGTGTTGACTTTATTGCTGATCTTAAGCCGATTGGTGTTCCACAATCACGGCATGAGGGGAGACTGAGTGGAAAAGGCACACTAGGAAAGAAATCAATAATTTGTATGGATGGGCATTCTTTCACTGAAGCACACTACACAGTCCTACAAAGTTCTATCTTGGTGGCACCGTATATCGATGAACACAAGAATATTGTACGCTCCCTACACGTGGGGCAGTCTGAGAACTGGATTATACGTAAACACATGGCGACTTTCGGCGGTTGGTTGCGAACACATATCCGGAATAAAGTAGATGTTGAAGAACAGTTATGCTTGTTGGCCAGGGCACCATCTACGACTGTATCTACTTTCCAAGGGTACGAGATAAATGGGAATACATTTTACACGACATTCCAAGAGATAAAAAGAGCACCAACCAAAACAGTGGTGTTCGCGTTGATGCAACAAACAACAATGGGCAGAAGAACACATATTATGGGTGCATAGAAGAGATATGGGAACTTGACTATGGACCTTATTTTAAGGTCCCTCTGTTTCGGTGCAAATGGGTCAATCTGAAAGGCGGGGTTCATGTAGACAAGTTGTACGGAATGACAACAGTGGATCTAAACAATCTTGGTTACAGAGACGAACCATTCGTCCTAGCCAATGATGTTGCTCAGGTTTTCTATGTGAAGGACATGTCTAGCAGACCGAAAAAAAGAAAAAATATGGAAACGAATACATCATACGATGAGCCGAAGCGTCACATAGTTCTTTCAGGAAAAAGAAACATCGTGGGAGTGGAGGACAAGACAGACATGTCAAATGATTATAACAACTTTGATGAAATCCCGCCCTTCGTAGTGACCATTGACCCAATCATCAAGTTGAATGAAGAAGATGCTCCATGGTTCCGACCCTGAAGAAGATGCTCCATGGTTCCGACCCTGTAATAATGTATTAAACATTTTATGTGAAGAAGTGTTTTTGTTACCTGCATATCAAATGGATCCGCCGACGGTGGTTCATGAGTGCCAGACGGTGGCTTTGTATATCAAATGAACTACACTAAGTGTTGACATGGCTTAAAAATGAACTACACACCCCCGATCTAACGGCTCACGAGCGCTTGAAAGAAACACACCATCCGTATTCAAACTAGTGTTGTCTTAGTTAGTCAAATTCAAACACTTTTCATATTGAAAGTTTTGCCAAATTACATAATATACAAAATTTCTTCAAATTCATATTCAAACTATTTTTAAAGTACTTAAAATAATTATAATAGAAAACAGAAAATAGTGTTGTCTTAGTTAGTCAAATTCAAACACTTTTCATATTGAAAGTTTTGCCAAATTCAAAAATATACAAAATTTCTTCAAATTCATATTCAAACTATTTTTAAAGTACTTAAAATAATTATAATAGAAAACAGAAAATAGTGTTGTCTTAGTTAGTCAAATTCAAACACTTTTCATATTGAAAGTTTTGCCAAATTCAAAAATATACAAAATTTCTTCAAATTCATATTCAAACTATTTTTAAAGTACTTAAAATAATTATAATAGAATGAAAATGGAAAAGAAAAACTATTTGGAAAATTTCTTCAAGTACATAATATGCAAAAGCTACTCAAAATCAGATTCAAATTATTTGGAAAATGAAAATGGAAAAGAAAAACTGAAAATTATTCCCGCCTTTACACCCCCTTTTGTCCCGGGTCCAGCCACCAACCGGGACAAAAGGGGGTGTAAAGGCGGGAAGCCGAGGCGGCCGAAAATTGGCTATTTGTCCCGGTTGGTGGCTCAACCCGGGACAAAAGACCCCCCTTTTGTCCCGGTTCCAGCCACCAACCGGGACAAAAGGGGGGGTGCCTATATAATCGACACTTAGCCGCGGTTCGAGCCACAACCCGGAGCAATCCTCACTCTCCTACCGTTACGCTGCCGAAATTTTCCATCGCCGCCGACCTCGACTCCGGCCTCCGTCCTCGACTCCGCCGGCGACTTGGTGAGCCTCGCCGCCCTCGCATGCGCGCGCGGAACCCCTCCTCCTCTCTCTATTCCCCACGCGCGAGCCGCCGCCCTCGCATGTGCCCTCGCCGCCCTCGCCTCCGTCCGTGCCGCCGTAGCGCAGAGCCCGCGCGCCTCCGTTGTCGTTGCCCACGCCGCCGCTGCTGCCGTTGCCCGCGCCGCCGCTGCCGGCCGATTGCTCGCGATTTCGAGCAAGATTGCGTCCGTGACGTCATGCTGACGTCACGGATGATTTATCCTTATTGTTAATTTATTTTCCTACTGTTTAGGGTTAGTAAGTTATAGTTAGTTGTAGGTATTTGTATGTGTTCTATGCAAAAAAAACATATTATTATGTGTAGTATGCAAAAAACTTATATATGCATGCAAATTAGATATTAATAAAGTTCTATGACAAAATTAGCTAATCTTTTCATTAGAACAATATCATTGCAAATGTGATATTATTCCAATGTGTTAGAATTATAATTGTTAGAATTGCATAATTGTTAAGTTTGTTGATGTTTAGTTGTAGTCTAGGTAAACTTATTGTAATGTGTTGAAATAGTTGTAGTCTAGGTTAACTTATTGTAATGTGTTGAAATAATTGTTTAGTTTTAGTTAGTTGTGAAATAATTTGTGTTTGTATTTTTTTTTTTGAATTTGTGGTAGTTAAATTTTCAATGTAGTAATGTGTTGGAATATTATTGCAATTATTCGGAGTGACATATTTTTGTTGCGTGCAGGTACTCGAATTGGTCACCGCGTCGTAGCCGCCGCCCTCTCGAAGCCGCCACTCTCTCAGAACCCCGACATTGTTCGACTAGTGCACCACTGTCAAATACGAGCAAGAAAATGTAAATGAATTGTTCGAGATGTAATATTGTTGCTTTAAATGGATTATTCGACTATATTAGTGATATTTAATCGATATTTAACTATGGAAATAACATTGTTCGACTTCTCCACCACCTTCATGGTTAATAATATATATGATACTTTAATTGATATGCAAATAGAAATGAAGATGTGAATTTGTCTTAATAAATTTCAGAAACTATGGAGCCCGGTAGAGACCATGAACTAGAAGAGGACATGTTCGACATCATCCGCGAAGGTCCATTAGAAGGACATGAGAACAACTCGGATGATTTCACGTCACAGTTTCTGAACGAGTCCGGTGATGGATTGGAGGGGCCTTCCGACGAAATAGACGTCCCCGACTCTGCTGTTGGAAAGTCGTCCGGCGAGGTATATATTAGCCCTCCGGTGTTCGTCTATGTTGAATAGATGCGTTAATTGATTTGTGTATATACATATATTAACTACCGATTCTTTCTTGTTTTAGCCCTCCGGATCGAGCAAAAAAACATCCGCCAAGTCAGATGTTACGAAACGAGGCGGGCCACGAAGCGGCACAAAAAAGCTGACCGGGACTCAAAAGTACCACATTGAAGTAATCGATGCAAAAGGCAAACCGATTGCTCCCGTCAAGCACGCCAAAAAATTTGTAAGTCAGTGCGGAGTCATTGTAAGGGACCAGATCCCCATCACGACTCATGAATGGAATCAGCCAAAAGTGCCAAGAGAGGGGGTTACTTATGTCCCCAATGCAGACAAAGAACGCCTTTGGGCCGAGCTCATGAAGAATTTCACTTTACCAGCAGAGGAGGATGAAGATCACCCTGTTATAGAGAAGCGATGCAAGGCCTGGGCTTTGATGGAGATGGGAGAACTGTTCCGCAGCTGGAAGAAAAGGCTAAACAAGTTGGTAACTGAAGGTACGACTCCAGAATTCGTCGGGATCTATGAAAACATAAAACATGAGTGGGACGATTTTAAGGCGTACAAGCTATCGACTGAAGCTAAGAAAAGGTCAGAGATAAATAAGAAAAATGCAGCAAAGAAGAAATATCACCATGTTATGGGGTCAGGTGGCTATCGGACGGCCAAGGCTAAGTGGGAGAAAATGGAGGATGACCTATCGACTAAAAATATAGACTTCGAGACATTGTATTGGCCCGAACGGCTTAGAGACTGGTTCTATGGCATTGGTGGAAAGTTGGACACAGAAACAGGGGAATGTATTTTTAACGAGGATCACGGAGTAGACCCTGTCAAAAAAATCAGAGACGTACTGAAGGAGGTGGAGGAAGGCAAGTTCCAGCCAAACAGAGAGAATGACGAGCTATCGCGCGCCCTTGGGAACGCTGAACACAGTGGACGAACACGAGGAACCGCCGGCTCCGTTCCGTGGAAGATTGGGTTTCCCTTAGATGTCGGGACTTACAGAAGCCGAGCGAGAAAGAAGAACATTGCGAATGACCGGATGCAGAAGCTAGAAGATAAATTAGCAGAGCACGAGAAGGAGATAGCTGAGCTCAGGGCTGAGAGGCGGCGTCCACGGAATTCCTGCGAATCTGAGACGCACGCAGATCCTTCTCCTGGTCCAAAATCTATGCAGAGAAGCAGTGTGGCTTCCACGGAGCTCGTTCGCCCAGGTTCCCCCTCGGGTACTTGTCACCCCGTGGATTGTATCAGTCAGCAGGAACTGTGCGAGCTACATGTGCCATGCTTGAATATAACTGTGAAGGTGGCGGACGGTTTTGCCGTACCGCACAAACCAGATGGAACGTATCATTGTCGCCCGATTCCAGATGGCTATGCTGTTGTCGCGGTTGATGAGGTAATGAAGGGATATGAGGGAATAAAACTGGACTACCCTACGGGAGAAGACGAGATTGAATTGAGATATGCCTGCAAGACTACCTGCTTATGGAAGAAGGAATACATCGTGTTCCCACACTTGTTGCAAAAGCAAACTTGCACTAGAAGCAAGCCCCCTCCCAGTCCACATGCCAGTCCGGACCTCCCCGACAACGACAACAACGACCAAGGCGCCAGTCCATCTCCATCTCCGTGGCCGCGTCAGCCAACTCCGCCGCCGCGTAAGCCAACTCCGCCACCGCGTCAGCCAACTCCGCGGCCGCGTCAGCCAACTCCGCGGCCGCGTCAGCCAACTCCGCCGCCGCAAAATAAGCGAAAGTCCACCGCAGCGTCGACTAGTACTCTGCAGAGCGGTTCGGGTAAGAAAGCGAGGAAGATGACACCGCCGCCTCCTCCGCCGCCTCCTACTACCAAGTTATCCTTGAAACGGAAGAAGTCTCCGCCGAAGCCGGTATATTCTCCGGAAGCGATACAGTGGGCCTATGAATTTCTTACGCAGCCATCGCAGTATCAGATGAACATGAACGATGACTATGTACGCGTTCTGGTGCGTAACGCTAGAAGAGTGCGGGAGGAACGAAGACGGGCTGCGGGTGCAACACAGAAGCGAGACGTTTCCCAGCTCGGAATGCAGGCGGGACAATCGGTCGCCCCGCTCAGAGTGTACGCCAGTGGTGCACAGACAGAAATTGAGAAGCAAGCTCAAGAAATAGGTATCTCTGTTTCAGCCCTTCGCACCTTACAATCGGGCGGCACTATCGGGTTTGGTGAATTGGCGCGGCAATATGTTAGAGGGCAACCTCTGATCGACTCTTCTCACCTGCGCCTCCTACCAGCAAGAATGCACCAGTTACATGATTGGTACATGTCTTACACGGCCAATAATGATGGAGACTATATCTATGTAAAAATTCAAAAGTCTCATTATGGCCCAGGTGATGATGAGCTTCATATTGAGCTCCCAGAATTATTCCAGTTATTCAATTTTGACGCCCTCGACAAATCTATCGTCAGTGCCTATTGTCTGTAAGTGATTAATTTATGCATGTCATTAATTCTCTAGCTTAGCTTGTTTTTCATTGCCTGTAATTATCCTTATCACTATATTCTTTTCTAATATATTATTATGCAGACTTAAGGTTATACAAGCTCGGAAGCTTGGAGTTGATAATAACATTGGGTTCATTGACCCAAATCGAGTTCATCATCATGGTATATTAAATTACCTAGAGAATACGGAGGAGCTTTTGCTCTCATACTTAATGCCGCAATATTACAAAACCTACATACTATTTCCTTACAACTTCGAGTGAGTTTTTTAATTACTGCCTTGTCGATATTCAATAATTTGCTTACTCCATGTTAAGTGTAATTGATGAGTTATTGACGTATATAAACATGCGCAGATATCACTGGATACTTCTTGAGATTGAGGTTGAACGGGCAAAAGTATGCATATACGATCCATTAGGCAAACCGATTGAGAAGTTAATTGACTTGCAACTAATGCTCCAGCGGTAATTTCAATCATTATTGTGGCCTGTTCCGTTCTAATATACGAAATTAATAACTTATTTAATCATTTTCTATACCGTACAGGGTTTGGGACAAGTTCACCGGATTCCACAAGGGTGTACGTAAGGATCTAACTTTTAAACAAGAAGAGGTAAGTAGTCATAGCTAGGTCCGCGCATCTCTTTAAATATTCTAGTTCCTAATACCATTTTTATTATCTTCTATTATTATTTAATTGAATCCTATCATATTCTCTCTTAAAGTGTGCGACGCAGCAACAAGGCACTAATTTATGTGGATTCTATGTCTGCGAGTTCATGCGTTCACACATCAATGAGCGGCGAAATGAATGGCAATCTGTACGTAAAGAATATATTCAAACTTTTTTATTCAATTTTGTTCACTTTTCTGATGATTAATATAATAATGTTGTTGATATCTCCTTTACAGTTTGAAAACATCCGGAACCGCCTAGATGCAAAAGACCGTCTACTCCCAATTGCGGAGGAGCTGTCAGGCTTTCTGATGGACTATGTGCTTCAGAGGGGGGCGGAATGCAGTACTCAAGCAGCTCTGAAGAGCAAGGGCGAATGCAGTACTAAAACAGCTCGAAAGTAGTGCCTCCCCGATTGTAAATATTAGTTTCGGAGTACTATTTGTTTGAAACTTGTTTGAAATGAAATAGTAATATCCTCTATACTTTTTAGTAGCGTGTAATATGTTAACGCAACTTGTTTGAAATGAAATACTAATATAGACATCAAAATACAAAATAAAAAGTACAACAGAAAACACAAAAGAAAAAGAAAAACAGAACAGGAAATGAAACAGAAAAGAGAGGAAAGAAAAAATAAAAAATAAAACATTGTCCCGGTTCGTATTACGAACCGGGACAAAAGGTAGGCCTGCGGACGCTCGCTCCGCGGCCCACGTGGTTGGGCATTTGGCCCCGGGTCGTGGCGTGCCCGGGACAAAAGGCCACCCCCTTTTGTCCCGAACACGTTGTCCCGGGTGCAAGACCGGGACAACGAGCCCTTACGGCCCGGGACCAATTGCCTGTTCTCTACTAGTGTGTATATACTCCCTCCGTTTTAATATACTTCATGTGGATTTGTCCAATTTCAGATCTAACTAGACATGTGTATATACATCCGAATTTTGACAATTCCATGTCAATAATTTTGGAACAAAGAGAGTATTTTTTTTTCGAGATGAAGGGAGTATATTTTACAAGTGTCTCCTAAGACGATTAAATTCTACTTCATAGCTTTTTTTGGACTTTATCAAGAACAACACAAGGGTTATATGAGTAGTTTGCTATTTTGGCAACGAAAATGGGGTTTGTTGCCCCTGTCAAAGATACGAAGGGTTCTTCACTTGATTGTCGCGTGATACGACCCTGAGAAACCGAGGGACATTTAATTCTATAATGCGATGACGGGATCACTACAGGATGGACCAAGTCAGTTGTCAACATGTCCAAAGACAAGGCTGTAGAACTCTAGATACGAGCGACAGAGAGAGAATGGCACTCGATGAGTTGCCTGTTGTATTAGCACATGTACTTATAGTTACAGAGGTTAGTGGGGTTCGTGCCGTTGGCATGTACAACAGATCGTGGGAGTGAGGAGCTAATCCTAAGGATGTGATGCTAGCTAGGTGGGAGTCAGTTACAACTTACAACGGTGACATGACTAGGTCCTATTCGCTAACACCCCCCCGCAGTTTGAGCGTGGGGTGGCCGAACGCACAAACTGGAACGGAAGTCCTGGAACGCCGATGTCGGCAAGCCCTTGGTCATGATATCGGCGTACTGCTGTGCGGTGGGGACGTGAAGAACGCGAACGTGCCCAAGTGCGACCTTCTCCCTGACAAAATGGATGTCCAGCTCGATGTGCTTCGTCCGACGATGATGCACCGGGTTGGCTGCCATGTACACTGCAGAGATGTTGTCGCAGTAGACGATCGTTGCTTTCGGAATGAGGACGTGGAGCTCGCCAAGTAGTTGATGAAGCCAGCAGCTCTCGGCGACGACGTTGGCGACGCCGCGGTACTCCGCTTCAGCGCTCGAGCGGGAGACTGTGGGTTGTCGTTTGGAGGACCACGACACCAAGGCACCCCCGAGGAAGACGGCGTAGCCAGAAGTGGAGCGCCGCGTGTCCGGGCACCCAGCCCAGTCCGCGTCTGAATATGCCACAAGATCGAGCGTGGAGGAACGCTGAAGGTGAAGACCGTAGCCAGTGGTGCCACGGATGTACCGAAGAATCCTCTTGACGACGGCGAGATGGCAGTCCATGGGCGCGTGCATATGAAGACACGCCTGCTGGACGGCGTAGGTGATGTCCGGGCGCGTCATCGTCAGGTACTGCAGCCCTCCGACAATGCTCCTGTATTCAGAAGCATCAGCGACAGGTGTGCCGGAGGCAGAGGAGAGCTTGGCCGAGGTGTCGATGGGCGTGGACGACGGACTGCAGTAGGCCATGTTCGCCTTGTCCAGGAGCTCCTCAGCGTACTTGCCCTGCGAGAGGAAGAAGCCTTCGCGCGACCGCTCGACGGTGATGCTGAGGAAGTAATGGAGAGCACCGAGGTCTTTGAGGGAGAACTCTTGCTGGAGCAGGTTGATGACACGACGAAGCAGTGTGTCGGAGGAGGCTGTGATGACCACGTCGTCGACGTACAGCAAGAGGTAAGCAGTGCCGGCTGGTCGATGTAGAACGAAGAGGGAGGTGTCGGACTTGGCACAGACGAAGCCGAGTTTGTCGAGAAAGCCGGTGAAGCGAGCGTACCAGGCCCTCGGAGCCTGTTTCAGTCCGTACAGGGACCTGGAGAGCAGACAGACGTCAGCTGCGCGAGCAGAGTCGACAAAGCCTGCAGGCTGCTGGCAGTAGACACGCTCCTGCAGATGACCATGCAGAAAAGCGTTGTTCACGTCAAGCTGGTGAACAGGCCAGTCCTTGTTAGCGGCGATGGCGAGGACGGCACGGATCGTCGCGGATTTGACGACCGGAGAGAAGGTTTCGCCGAAGTCGACGCCAGGTTTCTGCGAGAAGCCGCGCACCACCCACCTCGCCTTGTACCTCTCCAAAGTTCCGTCAGCGCGAAACTTGTGGCGGAACACCCACTTCCCTGTGATCACGTTGGCACCGCGCGGCCGGGGCACGAGCGTCCAAGTCTGGTTCACCTGCAAAGCCCTGAACTCATCTTGCATAGCAGTTCGCCAATTAGGATCACGTAAAGCCGAACGCACACTGGTGGGTAATGGGGAGATGGAATCGGTGGTGGCTAGGGTTGCGTATGCGGGGTTCGGCCGAAAGATACCGGACTGGGCTCGTGTGCGCATGGGGTGAGTCGGGAGAGCGAGGGGGCGACGGGGCGCAGCGTCTCGAGGGGCTGGTGCAGTGGTAATGGACGGAGGGGCGACGGAGTCGGCGGTTGGCGGGGACAGAGACGGCGAAGCCGGAGGAGAAGGTGTTGACGAGGGGACGGGAGAGGACGGTGCAGACGCGGCGCGTGCGTGGGTGTGTGCGGGAGAGGCTGCCGGAGCAGATGGGTTTGGATTGGTCTTTGTCGCAACGGAGAGTGGTGTGCGGGGCGGCGCTTTAGCAGGAGATGGATCCCGGTCATGGGTCATGGAAGAACTCGTAGGGGAAGCTGTGGGCGACTGATCGGTATCGAGCGAAGGGTTGCGGTAGGTCATTGGTAGGTCGAGGAGAAAATCAAACGAGGCAGGCGTTGGCTGGTTAGGAAGCTTAGCGAAGGGGAATTGGTTTTCGTCGAATGTGACGTGCCGAGAAACAAAAACACGGTTTGACAATGGGTCAAGACACCGGTATCCCTTGTGATCAGGGGAATATCCTAGAAAAACGCAGGGAAGGCTTCGTGGAGAGAGTTTGTTAGGGGCTGTGGGCGTGGTGTTAGGATAGCACAAACAACCGAACACGCGAAGGTTTTGAAAATCAGGTGGGGATCCGTAGAGGAGCTGGAAAGGAGTGATGAGCTGCCATGGGCGGCAAGGTCGGCGATTGACGAGGAAGGTGGAGGTTGCGAGCGCCTCGGCCCAAAAGACAGAAGGAATTGAAGGGGATCGCAGGCAGAAAACAAAAAAATTCCTAACAGCGATAACCTTAAACTAGCCAGGATCTATACTATGCAGATATAGTAATACGGAGAAGATCGGTATACATACCCTTGTAGACCGAAAAGCGGGGATTACGCTCCCGCACAAGCATTCATGACGTAGACGCCGTAGCCGGCCTCAAGGTCGTGTAGAGGAAGCAGACCTCCAGCACCACTAGCGTAGCACCTCGCAGGGCGTTACACACATACGGTGAAGACAACTACCTCCGGGCCCGATCCAAGGACGAGCAGCGGAAGACTGGGACCGGAAGACCAGCAGCACGGCGGTGTGCGTATGATGGAGAGAACTCCTCGTTGGCGCAACTCCAACAAGGGAATCACGTTATTCAAGGAGGAAGAGAGGGAGAGAAATTGGTGTGTATCAAAGGCCATGGATACCTCCATATATATAGGAGGCCAGGGGCTGCCCAACCTGCCAGGCTGGCGGTGTGGGACTAATCCCACACCCCAGCCGGCCATGGCTGGTGCGCCGGCCTAGGTGGGCCCCATGTGGCCCACCTAGGGCCAGCCGAACTAGCCCCTCCCTTGGGAGGGACTCCTCCCCCCCTCATGGGCCTCTTTGCCTAAGAAGGTCCATTTAGGGAAAAATGCCTTTAAAAATTCAGGAAAAATTAAATAAAAATATAGTTAACTATTAATTACACTAATTAATATTAAATACATATTACATAATTTATTCCGGCTCCGAAAACTATTTCGTCGCTGCCCGATCTCCATCGGAAATTTCCCGGGACGTTCCCGGTGCTCTCTTTTCCTATTTTCTCTTCCGGTAAAATGTCGACTCCCCTTAAGTGTGATACCCTAGCGGTTCGATTATCTCACCAGACATGATCGAGACTCCTCTCCGATCAATGACTAATTCGTGGACCTTGGATACCCAGAATTAATCCCTGCGAGATAACGAATACTTTACCGATCGAACCTAAACGTCTGAGTCTTAAACCTTTTGCCATGCGATACTTAGCGCGTCCGAGACTCGTTCATAGATATCTCCATACCTAGCTTGATCTCGTTACCGACACTGCTAACTTCTACTCGTCCATGATATTATGTCCTGGTGACCTAGTCACACGCTTGCAATCTCGTTTGACATAATCTCACCGAGTGGGCCCTAGAGTATCTATCCTGCTATGCGGACTGGCAAATCCCGCTCTTGACCCCCCGTCTCAACATACTCCTCTCCGACACCCGAGAGGGACACCTTTATTGTCACACTATGTAAGATATGACGTTTGATGCAATCAAAGTGTCTTCCAGGAATAGCAATAAGAGTAGATCTCACGGTTAAAGGCGTAATGACTACGTCCTACAAATATTGGGTATGTCCATCACGTCATTCTCCCAATGACGTGACTCCATTGTCAACTGACATAAATGTCACATGACCGAGAAACCTCGATCATCAATTGCCCAATGAACTAGTTAGATAGAGGCTACTAGGGACCTGGTTGTTTATCTACCACACGTGTATTAATGTTTCCGCTTAATACAGTTATAGCATGGTATAAAACATATAATGAACAATTGAGATATGACGAATAAACTATATTTATTAAGTGCCTCTAGGGCATATCTCCTTCAGTCTCCCACTTGCACTAGAGTAACACTTAATCTAGTTTACAACTTGGTAAAAGCTCAACACCCATAGCAACTTGGTGCATGCTTGTCTCGTGGAAGAGGAATACAGTCAACAGATCTCACACATTGAGACCTATATGTGCTTTGCAACACTTCTATGTCACCTAGTTTGACATCATCCCGCATCTTACGATGACGGTGAAATATATCTTAGTCGATGGAGTGAGACTCAGTCCAATCACACTTGCTACTTCTGAAGTTGCCATATATTTCTATACCTATTATGTTGATTATGCGACAGTGCATTCATATGCGACTTCGCAATCTAACCATGTCTTTCTTCAAAACAAACGACATCTCCTATATGAGATTTCTAGTCGTATGGGTCAGTGTCATAACTTGCATCATCGTAACCGTTTTACGGCAAGTTGTCTTTCCACTCTTACCCTTTACCAGAAAACATATCTTCAGTTCTCACAGACACTGAATAATATACTTAACATTTGTTCATTGATCCACACAAGGATCACTCTAGAACCCGTTCTTCAACCAAGAACGTGGGTCACACCAAGTCGAGCTTTCAGTCTGATAGAATCTATGTCTGAGGCATAGAGGATGTCGAACATCATTTTCTTTCATCAGCTATCACTGAAAATGCCAAGATAAACTTAATATTTTACCTAGTCATACAAGTAAGAACCTTTTTCTTCGCTTGTTCTATTCTGATACACTTCAGAATCTTAACCTAGGAAAATATTCCGACCTAATGTTATTAAGCCCCTTTTGATCTATACAATTATAGATCGAATGCCTAATACTCCTAACTTCATTCATAGAAAATTTAATTACTTAAATAATCCTTTATACTTTGCTAGAGGATCTGTATCATTCTCAATATGTCGTTACATAAAATCAGGAATGACACTTAGCTCCCACTTAAATACGCCATCCGTATATAAGACCAAGGAATTTCTTTTAGCTCCCACTCAAATATGCCATTCACATATAAGATTAAGAAAAGCTACTTAGCTCCCACTCACTTCTTTGCAAATGCAAGTTTCTTCAACTATTTTGGACAACTCCAAAATCCTTTGATCACATCATCAAAGTGAAGATTCCAGCTCCGATATGCTTGCTTCAGCCCATGAATGGACAGCTGAAGTTTGCATACATGTTTAGCATCCTCAGGATCACCAAACCATTTCATTGTACTAATTACAACTCTTTCTTAATGATACCATTAAGAAACATGGTTTCCTTATCCATCTATCAATTTCTCAATTTGAAATTATAGTAATTGCTAAACGACCCCGAATAGATTTAGGCTTCGCCACTTGAGACAAAATCTCGTTGTGGTCAACTTTTGAATCTGTCGGAACTGTTTCACGACAAATCGATCCTTATCAGCGTCTATTCTCTCATAAAAATTTCATATTCTATTAACAGCCTAGATGCCATCTATAAGATCTCCCAAGTCATTACCTGGTACATGGATTTTATCTCGGATCATATATGACTCATAGCCATTTCTCGGACTTAGGTCTACCATCTCTTCTTCGTAGTTCGTAGGTCTGTCATATTCCATTAACATGACCTTCATAACAAGATTGTCGTACCACACAGTGTGGAACACAACCTCGTACGCCTACGTTCTTAGTATGAGCTCAGAGCATCATGATCTTTATCATCAGCTTCTTTCAAGTTGAGGAGCATGACACCGGAAACACTTTCCGTTGCGCCACTCTGATGTCCGGAGAGAAAGTTCATTAACTTCGTCTTGCTCTACTTTCTTTCCCACTTATACCCTTGGACAAGAAACTATTTCTTTTGCAAGGTATATTCCGGCAACGTTTTTGCCTATGTCGTGAGACATGTACCCAACTAATTCTTCAGGTACGGTACACTACAAATATTTATCTATTTTAGGTTTGATCACATCGAAACACTAGATTGCTGAAACGACAATCTAGGCTAAAAAAGCCATGCCATCACTCATATGGTATTGTCTTCATGAATCAAATGGTTTCCCTATTATCTAACGTGAATGTTATGTTTCTACCATACGACTCCAATGTTCACAATAATTCGGTAGGAGATTTATTTACCACACACTATCCGATAGGGTGCGACTACGACGTCCTAACATACCATAACACTATGGTATTCCATGCGACGTAATTTGTGGAACTCTTCTCATAAGCCTTCCAATGATATGCCAACATTATAACTCAAATCTTTATTTCCTCGATCTGTATCGCAGGAATTTGATTTTCTTGTTAAATTTATTTTCCTACTTCATTCTGAACTTGTTTGATCGAATCAAAATTTTCAGACTAACATTTCCTAAGTGGATATCCATATATCTACTCGGAATATTCATGAAGTTTAGAAAACAAAGACTTCCACTATACGTTAAAGTACTTCATTGATTCACATACACCCATATGCATGATTCTCAACAAGTTATACTCAAACGTTCATTGAAGTTTACGAAATAAAGGTATCCACTACACGTTAATTACTTCATTGATCCACATACATATATATGCATGATTATCAATAAGTTATATGCCCGTTTTCCGAAAACGGTGTCTTAGTTATCTTGCAAGTGTCAAAAGATCAAATCTAAGAACTTGTAGATCCATCCGTATGGAGCTTGTTCATTGACTATAACATTGATATGACTTAAACGGTAGTGCCACACGAATGTGGTGTCTTTATTAAGTTTGTATCCTTTGGCATTAATATTATGAATGTGGTAGCTTCTACCATCTAAATTCAAATCGGCTTATGATCATTACTTCATAAATATAGGACAACGATTTTGTCACTAACATATATAAACAATTGTCTTGCTAGAGAAGACATACTTATAACGATCATACTAACAGACGATCATAAAAGAATTTATTCAAATGGTAGATCTAGAGGGAGAGTGTCTATGGCCATCACAACATTTTGTCTGCCATCATCAACACACATTGTCGCCTCATCCTTCCAAGCTACTCAAGCAGTAAATCTGGTTTTCATAAAACATGACAAGTATCAAAAACTTAGTCACTACTGCGAGTACTTGCTTAGGTCAAACATTCATAACGTGTATATCATATATACACCATCATCATCGATGACTTCCCGGCGATCTGTTTCATCTTCTTGATTCTTCCAACGCAATCAAGAACCATGAAGGTGAACGATTCCCCTTGCATGACATAGTCTATGACAAAGCATTTGCATCTGGTAACGTTGTCTGCCATCCAGTGATCGAGCTGAGCGAGGCTTCTCAGTGTCATCAAGTATGACCAATGTCATCGAGTATGACCAGTGTCATCAAGTATGACTGCCACGTGCTCCTTCAATGCGTGTGTTCTCTTCCAGCTTGGTTGAGAAGTAAAACAGTCAACGTACTGATAAACTTCATCAACCCAACTTTATGTGTATCCTGAGTTTAGCGATCATCTCATATGTTCGCGATCTAACAACTCGTACCCACCGTAAATTCTCTATGGCAGAGATCATAGCATACACTGGACTATGATGATATTATCCGCACAAAAACTTGATAATCCAAATTATCCTTTTGTTAGCGGAATCTCCGGGTTTATCTCCTAGCGGGTATTGTATCACAAAAAGCTAATGGTTTAAACAAGGAGTATCCTCAAACTAAAGTATAAAACTATGAAGTTTGGACCCAACCTTTTAAGTTTCTCAATCGCAGGATTGCGCCTAATTTTCAAAGAAGGCTATTACACTGGTTAATATCTACAAAGGTTTTGCAAAACATAAAGACTTTGTTCATTATAAAATAGGGTTCAAGTTTTAATAAAAAAAAACTACCAGAACTCCCACTCAAAACGAGTATCCCTCTAATCGTTTTAGTGATTACACGATCCTCATCCATTATGCAACCCCTCATCGTCAGAGCCGGCAACATAACTTCAAAGGTAGACATCGACATGTCAATCACAACAACTTTGTGACTCATGCTTAACCTTTCGGTCACCTTGTTCCGAAGCCATGTCTGTACATGCTAGGCTCGCCATAATAACTTTCAACGTAAACGCGCGTGCAACATGGCTTACACCCACTGTATGCGAACGACGATATGTCTGACACCCGATCGTCACGGCCTGCCTCATAACGTAGAACTTTCTTAGTGGTGCACGTCGAAGGGAGAACACAAATGGTATTTTGGAGGGATCATCTTATATAACTACCGCCGTGTAACTAATATATATACTATATATATATATACACACAATATAAGATGCACACAAAACATCAAAATGTAATGCGACGTGACATGGTCCTTGCGCCGGTGATCTCCTTCGCGCCAACAGTTCATAAACAATTTAATAAACCTACCTTGACCATATCACATTGCCCCTGCAAAATAAAGTTAGACGCTTCTACTTTTTCTTTTGCATATTTTACGTGGCTTGGAGCTGTCGTAAATAGAACCGCTTCATACCTACGAACTTATGACCACAACAACGATCAAATAATTGCATATTTATTCATCCCTTTCGGGCCCTCCATTGAAAATGCAAAGCCAACTAAAGAGAGAGAGACAGACACCCGCCAGCCACATATACGGAACCAGCCGTATGTCAGTTGTGGAACCAGTCTCGCGTAAGCGTACGCGTAAGGTCGGTCCGGGCCGCTTCATCAACTCAATGCTGCCGGCAGTGCAAGTGCACGCGAGAGGGTAGCAAATAATAAGAACGATGTCCCCGTGATAAACACGGGTGCAGCTAGCGTACAGCTATATCTACGCATAGATCGGCTCTGATACCACTGAAGGGGATCGCAGGCAGAAAACAAAAAAATTCCTAACAGCGATAACCTTAAACTAGCCAGGATCTATACTATGCAGATATAGTAATACGGAGAAGATCGGTATACATACCCTTGTAGACCGAAAAGCGGGGATTACGCTCCCGCACAAGCATTCATGACGTAGACGCCGTAGCCGACCTCAAGGTCGTGTAGAGGAAGCAGACCTCCAGCACCACTAGCGTGGCACCTCGCAGGGCGTTACACACATACGGTGAAGACGACTACCTCCGGGCCCGATCCAAGGACGAGCAGCGGAAGACTGGGACCGGAAGACCAGCAGCACGGCGGTGTGCGTATGATGGAGAGAACTCCTCGTTGGCGCAACTCCAACAAGGGAATCACGTTATTCAAGGAGGAAGAGAGGGAGAGAAATTGGTGTGTATCAAAGGCCATGGATACCTCCATATATATAGGAGGCCAGGGGCTGCCCAACCTGCCAGGCTGGCGGTGTGGGACTAATCCCACACCCCAGCCGGCCATGGCTGGTGCGCCGGCCTAGGTGGGCCCCATGTGGCCCACCTAGGGCCAACCGAACTAGCCCCTCCCTTGGGAGGGACTCCTCCCCCCCTCATGGGCCTCTTTGCCTAAGAAGGCCCATTTAGGGAAAAATGCCTTTAAAAATTCAGGAAAAATTAAATAAAAATATAGTTAACTATTAATTACACTAATTAATATTAAATACATACTACATAATTTATTCCGGCTCCGAAAACTATTTCGTCGCTGCCCGATCTCCATCGGAAATTTCCCGGGACGTTCCCGGTGCTCTCTTTTCCTATTTTCTCTTCCGGTAAAATGTCGACTCCCCTTAAGTGTGATACCCTAGCGGTTCGATTATCTCACCAGACATGATCGAGACTCCTCTCCGATCAATGACTAATTCGTGGACCTTGGATATCCAGAATTAATCCCTGCGAGATAACGAATACTTTACCGATCGAACCTAGACATCTGAGTCTTAAACCTTTTGCCATGCGATAGTTAGCGCGTCCGAGACTCGTTCATAGATATCTCCATACCTAGCTTGATCTCGTTACCGACACTGCTAACTTATACTCGTCCATGATATTATGTCCTGGTGACCTAGTCACACGCTTGCAAGCTCGTTTGACATAATCTCACCGAGTGGGCCCTAGAGTATCTATCCTGCTATGCGGACTGGAAAATCCCGCTCTTGACCCCCCGTCTCAACATACTCCTTTCCGACACCCGAGAGGGACACCTTTATTGTCACACTATGTAAGATATGACGTTTGATGCAATCAAAGTGTCTTCCAGGAATAGCAATAAGAGTAGATCTCACGGTCAAAGGCGTAATGACTACGTCCTACAAATATTGGGTATGTCCATAACGTCATTCTCCCAATGACATGACTCCATTGTCAACTGACATAAATGTCACATGACCGGGAAACCTCGATCATCAATTGCCCAATGAACTAGTTAGATAGAGGCTACTAGGGACCTGGTTGTTTATCTACCACACGTGTATTAATGTTTCCGCTTAATATAGTTATAGCATGGTATAAAACATATAATGAACAATTGAGATATGATGAATAACCTATATTTATTAAGTGCCTCTAGGGTATATCTCCTTCAGGAATGTGGGCATGAAAAAGGATCGTACGCATTGTTTCATTGAGGGTGCGAATGATGCGCTCGGCACGGCCGTTTTGGGCAGATGTGTAAGGGCAGGACATGCGGAGAGAAATACCGTGATCAGCAAAGAAATTTCGAGAAGCGTGGTTGTCGAATTCGCCACCGTTATCAGCTTGCACGGCTACGAGCGGGAGGTTAAATTGAGTGCGGGTAAAAGCGTGAAAGCGACGAATCATATCAAAGGCATCGGATTTGCGACGGAGAGGAAAAGACCAAGAAAAATGGCTAAAATCATCAAGTATCACTAAATAATATTTGTATCCGGAAATGCTAGACACCGGTGAGGTCCAAAGATCACAGTGTACAAGCTGAAAGGGAAAAAACGAAATTGTACTAGAGTTGGAAAAGGGAAACCTAACATTCTTTCCTAATTGACAAGCATTACAAATATGAGATTGATTTTTATTGGGGACGGAGATGGTCTTGAGGGTGCGTGCAAGGTTGTCGCGGCCAGGGTGTCCGAGGCGTTGATGCCACAGGTCGGTGGAGCAGCTGGTGAGGAGGCTGGTGGCGGCGGGGGTCGGTGTGATGTAGTAGAGATCGCCGGTTGAATTACATCGGAGGAGCACCTGGCTGGTACGCCGATCCTTAACAGAGAAACCAATATCGTCAAATTCAACGTTGACAGGGTTAGTGCGAGTAAGAACACGAACAGAAAGAAGGTTTTTAATCAGGGTGGGAGAGACGAGAACGTTTTGAAGATGGAGAGGGCGAGAAGAGGTGAGGAGGGAGGATTGACCAGTGTGAGTGATCGGCAAAAAATGTCCATTGCCAACTACAATGCAAGAAGGAGAAGAACAGGGTTGCAGGGATGAGAGATTACCAGTGGAGGAGGCCATATGCGAGGTAGCGCCGGTGTCCATCACCCACTCACCACCGGTGGGCTGCGGCTGCTGCTGCTGGACGGAGAGTTGGTGAAGCGCGTGGATGAGGCCGGCTTGATCCCAGCATGGCGCGGAGGCGACAGGAGGTGGCTGGTACATGGGCGCCTGGTACACGGGCCCTGGAGCGGCGTGGTGGATCGCGGCGCCAGCAAACGGAGCCGCCGGCGGTGGTGGAGCTGGGCGCGGACCGAGGACGCCGGCACCAGGGTAGTGATGGCGCCATGGATATGGCCACGCCTGGACCATCCCAGTCCAGGGGTACGGAGCGGGCGCGGCGGGCGCCGCGAGCGGCGCGGTGGTGGTCTTGGTCTTGGTCCTGTTCCATCCGCCTGGTGGCTTGGTCTTGCTCGGTGGTGCCGGAGGAGGTGGTTGCTGGGGAGGCGGTGGTGCAGGAGCCACGGGAGCAGGTGGTGGAGGTGCCGGAGCGTGAGTGGTGGCATGCAGAGTCGTGCCGGCAGGAGCCGAGTCGCCGCCGTCGTGCCTGCTTTCCTCAAGAACCAGAAAGGAACGAGCATCCTGAAAGGAGGGCAGTGGTTTCTCACGTGATAAGGTGGTGACGGCGTGGCGGAAGTCGGAGCGGAGGCCGGCGAGGACGCGGTGCACCAGATCGGCGTCAGTCACGTTGCGGCCGAGGTCGCGGAGGCGATCGGCCAGAGACTTCAGGCGCGCGCAGTACGCGGACACGGTCATGTTGCCCTGCCTCTGCCCGTGGAACTCGTCGTCGAGGTACACAGCCCGTGTGACGGCGTTGTCGAGGAAGAGGTTCTCGATGCGGCTCCAGACCGCGAATGCCGTGTCGTCCGGCGTGAGGATCAGCGACAGGATCTCCTCCGAGACCGTGGAGTACAGCCAGGAGACGATGGTGTAGTCGTCCTGGACCCATTCAGGGTCGTCATGCTGCGGCGGCGCGTCGCTGTCGATGTGGTGGAGGGCGCCGAACTGCCCGAGCATGACGATGAAGAGCCGGCGCCACATGGTGAAGGAGGGCCGCGCCATGTCGAGCATGATCTGAACGTGCTGCTTGATGAGGACGTGGCGCAGATTCTGACGTGGGGCCGCGCGAGCCGCAGTGGCGCGGCCGGCAGGGACGGGCGCGGGAGGCGAGATGACGCCGGAGAGGGGATCGACGCCCTGGGCGTCCTGATGGGCGGCCAGCATGTTGGCGAGGGCGGCCATGGTGTTGGGCAGAGGTGGGGATGAAGAGGATGGTTCGGCGGTGGAGAAGAGAACGCCGGCAGAGGTGGTGGAGAGGTTGGGCATGGTGGTTGGGGCAGCGGAAGCCTGGGAGAAGCTCGGGGGAACGAGATGAGCGTCTGATACCATGTAGAACTCTAGATACGAGCGAGAGAGAGAGAGAATGGCACTCGATGAGTTGCCTGTTGTATTAGCACATGTACTTATAGTTACAGAGGTTAGTGGGGTTCGTGCCGTTGGCATGTACAACAGATCGTGGGAGTGAGGAGCTAATCCTAAGGATCTGATGCTAGCTAGGTGGGAGTCAGTTACAACTTACAATGGTGACATGACTAGGTCCTATTCGCTAACACCCCCCGCAGTTTGAGCGTGGGGTGGCCGAACGCACAAACTGGAACGGAAGTCCTGGAACGCCGATGTCGGCAAGCCCTTGGTCACGAAATGACAAAAACACAACAAAAAATGATCATTGGAAAAGAAACACGATAATTTTTCAAACATGAAATAATACTTTGAATAATGCGGTGCCAGCAAATCACTGAATTTTGTAAGCGGACTGCAGCCATATGAATCAAAACAACTCGTTGCAACATGAATTCATATATACAAGAGACAAGACGTACATATCCTATTGCTGTAATCGAGACGGCTTTTTTATTTCACTGCGATACAAATAAAAGTGCTACGGTACACATATATAGTCCCCATAAAAACCTTTCACTATTATTTCCGTGGAGATTTGATGTTTTTCCCTACGGGCTTTGCCGGCGCTCGTCCCTTGCCCTTTGCACCGCCTCCTCCGGCCGCCTTTTTTAGCGCCACCGCCTGCTTACCTTTGACGACGCCTTTCTTGCCTTTCACACCTTTATTATCAGCTCCTCCTGGCATCGATGGTACCTATGCTAAATTAGGCTACTAACCGTAGTGTTGTTGAATGATGGATGAAGAATATGGGGTGGAGGGGTTTATATACAGGCGTCAGGCGAGGCCGGCCGAATGGAACGGAGCAGGTTTGTTGAATCGTTCGTCGTGTATGATTCCGTCCGTTCATGAGATCATGCATGATGAGTATTAGAAGCCAAATGCAAAAGTTAGATTAATCATTTTGAACGCTAATATGGATTTGGACGCAGCTGGAACATGGACCATCGTGTGAACCTTGACCCGAGGGTACGGTCTCGCGCACTCGTCATTGTAAATGTTTTCTCCCCACGGCAGCCACCATACTCGATCAGCAACAAAGGGTTTTAGCTAGCTAATTCCCCACTTGTGCTATTGTATATACTCCCTCCGTTTTAATATACTTCATGTGGATTTGTCCAATTTCAGATCTAACTAGACATGTGTATATACATCCGAATTTTGACAATTCCATGTCAATAATTTTGGAACAAAAGAGAGTATATTTTACAAGTGTCTCCTAAGACGATTAACTTCTACTCCGTAGCTAACTAGCTCTAATCAATATAGTAGCCATTTAAATCTCCGGCCGGCCCCAAAGCATTCACCCGGTGACTAACTAAGTAACTAGTTGAGTGAAACCACTATTACAAAACTGCAATGCGATCAAGACTCAACACCTGCGCCTTGCTATGTGGGGAAATGTTTTATGTGTGAACCCCTTTTCTATTCTATCAGAAAAGGGGAAGAATAGTGTGAATAACTAAAGGCAGGCTCCATTTTTTAGTGAAACTTGTTAGTGAATAGTCTGAATAACTAAAGGTTCGCAGGAACCTTGCACTAAGATATGTCTACATGCGCGAAGTGAGCCTAGCTCAACTGGTTGGTTCCTTGTGGTGGAACCAGCCCACCCAGGTTCAAGTCCCAGACTTAACATGGGTGCTCGCATTTTCCTGGATTTTCCAGTACTTAACCGGCGCTATGCTTTCAGTGGTAGGTGACGTGCCCGTCAACAGCGAGGCGCCCGTGGTGACTTCGTCAACCTCAAGATTTGCCGGACCAGTCTCTCGGAGGTGCTCATAGGGGTAGGGTTTGCGTGTGTGCGGTCATAGGGGTGTCTGTACGTGCGTGTGAGCGTCTGCGTCTGTACTGTGTATCTAAAAAAAAAGATATGTTTACATGCATGTTGACACGTCTTATATTAAAACATGTTATATTTTGATACGGTATATGGATCAGTTGCATAGATTTCCTGACAAACGAGGACAACTCTCACACACGGTTCGTGGGGGCAACTATGTATCTACATACATGCTTAATTGCCCTTGATGGACGTACGCTAGTATCACTCTAGCAGGCAGCTCCTATCCGCTTGGTGCCAATAATTCCCTGAATATTTTTCAAGAGGATCACAGTCATATAAATCGAAACAACTCAGGTCGTGTAAAATGAATACATAGAAGAAAAAAGACACCTATTGCAACCGAAAAGATATTCTTTATTTCACCTCGATACAAATAAGAAGTGCTAATACATATATTGCATTTCCATAAAATCGTTTCATTCTTCATGTCCACAACTTAGGCATCGATGGTACCTAGGCTATATTGGCTACCAACCGTAGTGTTGTTGAATAATGAATGGAGAAGTGATGGTGGGACCTATATATAGGGCAAATGAAATGGAGCAGGTTCGTTCGTTCGTTTGTCGTGTATGGTTCCTTCTGTTCATGATAATCATGCATGAGGAGTATTAGAAGCCAAATGCATAAGCTAGATTAAACAGTTTTGAACGCTGGTTTGGATTTTGGACACAGCTAGAGCACGGACCGACCATCGTGTGAACCTTGACCTGAGGGTAGGTCTCGTGTACTCGGCTTTGTAAATGTTTTCTCGCCGCGGCACCATTCTTGATCAGCAACAATAACAAAGGGTTTTAGCTAGCTAATTGCCCACTTGTGCTATGCGTATATATATTTTCTCCCACGTTCGTAAGATGATTAACTACTAGTGTACTAACTACTAACTAGCACTAGTCAGAAGCATTTTGCAGCCACTTGGACGCTCAACCAAGACTTGCGATTTGCGAAGCTATCCAGAGAGACTTGCTCCAGGGAGTGAAACATAAGCTGCTGAATTCGCCAGAAATGCTAATAAACCCATGAAGCATATGAGAGGAGAGAAGGAACGGAGTGGAGCGGTGGAGATGACGGTGATGGCGGTGGAGATGATGGTGATGATGATCCCGATAAAGTGCAGCTCGATGACGGTGACGATGGCGACGATTTCCCCCCTCCGGGAAGGGATTTCCCCGGCAGATTTCTCCCTGCCGGAGAGCTTTCTTCTCCCTGTGGTTTTCCGTCTCGTGGCGGCGGCGGAATAACTCTAACTCTCCGTGGAACAACTTAGATTTTCGGGGGGGGGGGGGGGGGGGGGGTGAAGTACGCGAAGGGGCACGGCAAGAGGTGGGCCAGGGCGGCCAGACCCCATGCTCGCGCAGGTCCAGGGTCTGCCGCGCGAGGGGGGGTGTGGGCCCCACCTTGGCCTCCCCTCGTGGCTCCCTCCATGATCTGGCAAAATAATAATTTCCACGGTCTTCGTTTTGTTTTCTGAGCTTTGCAAATAATGTATCTTGACGGTGCTTTTTCCAGCAGATTCCAGACTCCGGTGATCAATTCTCCAATAATTATCAAACATGCAAAATAGATGAAATAACATAAGTATCATCTCTAAATATGAAATATATCAATGAATAACAGCAAATTATGATATAAAATAGTGATGCAAAATGGACGTATCAGAGCTCCGCCTCCTCCGCGCGGTGGGTGGGCTCGCCGGACGCGTCGGGGCTCAGCTGCAGCAGCGCGGCGCGGCGAGGGCGAGGGCGAGCCGGCGGTGGGGACGACCGGCACGGGGACGACGGCCGGAGCAGCGCGAGTGAGCCGGCGACGGTGAGCAGGCCGCGCGGCTCGGCGCGACGAGGGCGAGGGCGAGCAGCGGCAGGGGAGCGGCGGCGGCGGGCGGCCGGGTAGGCTGCCCAGGCGGCGGGGTGATGGTTCCCCTATTTATTTTTATTTTTTGGCATATTAAATTTTTGGAAATTTGCACAAAAGTCCAGAATTAATCATCCGTTCACGGGGCAGTGTTAAACTTGCCACGTGTCCCCTGAAACTGGCCCCCCTTGTCATAATCAGTTTTAACTGAGCGTCGTGCCCGGTTAGACCACGAGTGGTGGTTGTGTGAAAATCATTAGCGCTGGACCGGTGGTGGCTTCGTGAAATTTTTGTGTATCCCGATAGTTTTACGAAACCCTAGCCACAATTGTGGTGGTTTTTTTTTAATTAACTCCGCGTCGACCCCAGTCAAATTTGGCCGTCGGCGTATCCACAAATAACCTGACGGCCACTGTCGACGTATTTATCGTCCAAAGAGCCGTCGGCGTACAACTATGCCATGTGGGCCCAGGTGCGACGCCGAAAACAGAAGGTAACGACGTCTGTTTTAATAGTAAAGATACATGCTTAATTGCTCTTGATGGACGACGCTAGTATCACTCTAGCAGGCAGCTCCTATCTGCTTGGTGCCAATAATTCCCTGAATTTTTCAAGAGGATCACAGTCAGTCATATAAATCGAAACAACTTAGCTCGTGTAAAATGAATACATAGAAGAAAAAAGACACCAATTGCAACTGAAAAGATATTTTTTTTATTTCACCTCGATACAAATAAGAAGTGCTAATACATACTCCCTCCGTTGCATAACATAAGGTGTGTAAGGTTTTGGCACGAATGTTAAGACGTTAGTATTTTACATGCGGTGGTCTCATTTTGTTTAGACAAACATCGAGAGAGAAAGGGGGATTACTAACAGTCATAAATTGAAACAATAGGTCAAATGCCTCCGTTCTATATTGTGACTCGTTTTTTGATGATTAAAATTGTCTATAAATCGTAATACACTTTATATTTTGAAACCCTTTTCAAAACCTTAGACACCTTAGCAAGCTAATTCCCCACGTGTGCTATCGTATATATATATATATGATCGTAAGATGATTAACTACTAGTGTACTAACTAGCACTAGTGAGAAGCATCTTGCAGCCACTTGTACGTGCGATAGAAGAGAGGAACGGCTGATCGCTTAGCTAAAAGGGGGGGTTTCCATATAATTATCGGAGTCTGTGTTGTGCAACTCGGACCCCAAACATCTTTTTTACCAGTTGTTGGCTTAATCCTGTGTTTGGTGCTGGTTTTTGCTGGGCTTCCACAGGTCATCCAGAGAGACTTGCTCTCCTGCAGGGAGTGAAACATAAGCCGCTGAATTCGCCAGAAATGCTAATAAACCCATGAAGCATATGAGAGGAGAGAAAGAAATGGAAGGGTGTTTGAGAACAGCTACGAACCCATGAAGCAAATCGTTTGATCATCATACATACTCCCTCCGTTCTAAATTAATTGACTCAGATTTAGTACAAGTTGTACTAAATCTGAGTCAATTAAATCAGAACGGAGGGAGTACTACTGTATGTATTAAGTTAAGCATGGGCATTTGCAAGCGGCTCCTGTTTCTGCTGAGAATCTCCTGTTAGTTTTCCTTTCGGATCACGCGAGGCCCACGAGGCCCGGCCAGACGAGCGGAGGCACAACCGGGCCGTGCTCCTGGAAAAATCAGCGTGGACCGGGCCGGAGAAGAACTGGGCCGGTCCGTGTGCGAGTCGCCTTGACCAACAGTTTTCCTTTTTAATACTGATGATGACAACGACGAGCAGCGAGTGGCTACTAGACTTTTTATTTAGGGAACTCGAGTGAGACTTAACTTAATTCTCACTCAAATGATGTCATCCAGTTGCACATGTAACTCATGTGTAATTCATGTGCAACTAAAAAAAAAGTTTAGTTACAACTCATGTCTAAGTGGGAAAATCACAGTTGCAACTCATGTGCAACCATGTGCAACTCACATCCCGCACGAAACACGATGTAAATCTGATGGCATTAGAGTTGAGTGAGGCCTAACATAAGTCTCACTCGAGTGAGAAATAGCAAAACCGTTTTATTTACTCCTCGTCTCCGTTGTCTTCCTCTTCCTCGAAGCTTCTCGTCTCCGTCGTCGCGGGACAACGGAGGCGCGTCGTCGTCGTCGTCGTCTCCTCGCTCCAGCCAGCCAGCCGCCGGTAAGCGCCCCCCGTCCGCGATCCGCTCCCTCGTCCCGCTCTGTACGTGCTCCCCGCCAGCCTCGGCGTCGCGCGGCCGGATCGCGGGGGGCCTGCCTCCCGATTCGGATCGGGCCGCGCGATCTGCCGGCGCGGGGAACCCGGCCGATCCTCCACTAAATCGCGGCTCGCGCGCGCGTGGCATGCCGCCGTAGGCTCCGTGCGATTTCGCCGCCTTGCCATGGGGGCGAGGCGAGCTTCTCTGGCTTGCCCTGGCCCCACGCTAGGCGGCGTCGCTGGCTCCCCTGAGCTGAGCTGCCGGTGCCGGCTTGTTTCGGTGTCAGTATAGCTTATGCTCCGGCACCGTACCGTAGGAGTAGCTGTTCCGTCGCTGTTCCAGCTTCGGATCTCGTCCCTGCGCCTGACTGCGGGTTGGGGATTTTTTTTTAGTAATGTGGCGTGCGGTAGAGTTCTGCGTAATGATGCCTCCTGCTACCTAATACCTCTCGTCTGCGCTTCCATATGTATTGCTGCAGATTTGCGAGTGACCGGCAAGTCATAGTATTCATGGTGGTGAAACCAAACCCTGCCATATCGTAATGCATTCATGGTGAAATCTCGGCGCCTAGATTGTTCGTTAGCGATTTCATTTGACCATGTCCGAGCACACAAATTAGCACCCTTCCCTGCATACCCATGGCCGATAGCAAGTGGCTGCAAAAACGCGGTGAACTCAAAGCTTGAATGTCTCTGCTGTCAGCGCACATCATCTGCCCGGCGAGAAAAACTGCATTTTTACAAGCTGTTGCTTTTGATTTCAGCTTACCTACTGTGTGGTTGAATAATTTTCATCGTTGATTACAGCTCGTCGTGGTTGGTTCCGAGCAGCGCCTAGCATGGCGGCCAACGTCGGGGAGTCCACGAGCGGGAGCAGCGTTGCGGGCGACGGCGGGGGCAGCTTCGAGTGCAACATATGCTTTGAGCTGCCGCAGGAGCCCATCGTGACGCTCTGCGGGCACCTCTTCTGCTGGCCGTGCCTCTACAAGTGGCTGCACATCCACTCGCACTCCCCTGAATGCCCCGTTTGCAAGGCTGTCGTCGAGGAGGACAAGCTCGTCCCGCTCTACGGCCGTGGAAAGGACCGCGTCGACCCCAGGTCCAAGAACAATGCCCCCGGTGGAGCTGCTGACATCCCGCACCGGCCGACCGGGCAGAGGCCCGCCACCGCCCCGCAGGCTGACCCCAACAACCACTTCCCCAATGCAAACCCTAACAACCCCTGGTTCATGGGCGGTGGAGGAGGAGGTGTCCCGCTGGCCAACGCACGGTGGGGGAACTACACCTTCTCGGCTGCGTTCGGGGGCCTGTTTCCGCTACTCAGCTTCCAGGTGCACGGGTTCCCAGATGCAACCGCGTATGGGCAACCCGCGGGGTTTCCCTATGGATATGGTCACGGCCACGGCCACGGCCATGCTTTCCATGGTGCGCATGGTGGACATGCCCATGCTGCTCCCCGGCACGCACCACACGGGCAGCAGCAGCAGCAGGCCGACGTGTACCTCAAGGCGCTGCTCATCCTGGTCGGCTTCCTCGTGATCGCCAGCCTCATCACCTTCTAGGTCTGTCGATTTTCAAAACTGTCATGGTGTCACAATAAGAGAAACGATTGTGGTGATACGATCTGATGTTGTGTGCATTATATTTATGCCCCCCATAGGAGCCCTGATCTGAATCTGAGTGGTGCGTTTGAGCGAATTGTTGATAGCTCTCCTGTATATATTATTTAGATTGGCCCTATGGGGTGGCTGTGTACTGTTAGTTTCATGCCGATTCATGAACAATTTGGAAATGTCTCTTCTGGATGTACCAAAACGTATGTATCATGTATAATTTTGATTTCACTCCATGTATTTTCTCCTGTGCTCTATATAAGATGCTTGCAAATTGCAATGATGATAGTAATTGCATCTTCTCTGTAAACAGCAGTCATGTTGGGGTTCATGTTTTAATAACCGAGTCATGCATTTGTCTCATCCTCTGCCGATGTCAGTGTTAAACTTTCAACAAAGTCATAGCCAGAGTGTATACATTGGTCTTTACAGTGCATTTTCTCTGGTTGGATGAATTGAATCTTCTGTCTGGTTCGCTTGAACATTTGGGAACCTGCAGGTGTTGAACTGTTGATGTTGTGAGTTCGATCATTTGGGAACCTGGTTGTTGATGTTGTGAGTTAATCATTTGACTCGCGTTGGCGGGGTGACCTGATATTCCACTTCTATGATGTCGATTCATAAACGATCTGGAAGCTCTGTTTTGGATGTACCAAAAACGATTGTATCATGTAGAATTTTGATTTGATTGTCATGTTGAGTTGTGGGACCTCTTCCTGTCTGTACTCTGAATAAGAAGCCTGCCATGATGCCAGTAACTGCATCTTCTTTGTAAACAACTAGCCGTATGGGTTTTCATATTACAAAAACTGAGTCATGCATTTGTCTCTTCCTCTGCCAATGTCGGTGTTTAACTAGCACAAGGCCATAGCTATAGTACATGAATTTACAGTATTGCTACGAATTTTTACCTATTGAAAAACATATTTAAGAACTAGTATGATCCTTGGTTCTCTGTAACGGTTATTTGGTCGACAGTCAAAATGCGATTCTAAACGAGAAACGCAGACAGGTTAAAAAGTGGTAAAAAGAGAGAGATGCAGTCTTTGAATAGGAACGATATGGAGCTAGCTTAGCATGTAGGGTGCAGCTAGTGAGAATCATAAATGAACAAATGAAAAAATTCTCGTATGATATATATCATGTGTGGTAGTGTCAAAAAACTGACTGATGTTCGTGTGTACTGTAGATGATAACGGTGATGATCAAGACAACTCAGCGAGATAGATTTTGCATAGATGCAGTGCAACACTCGCCATTAATCTCTTGGCCAGAAAATTTTCTCTCACGCAAAATAGGAGAGATTGATTGGAGAAGGAACAACCCAATCAAGACTCTGGAGCTCCTCTCATACCCCAAAACGGCAGGTTGATCTGGTCTGATGTTTCGAGACGACTAGCCGTGGTGGCTTACTTTTATAGAAGAATCCCATCCGGGTGACATGCCAAATATTCAATCCGGACAGGATTCGAACTCTGGCCAGCAGGATGCACCACCGTGCCTCCTACCGGTAGGCCTCTGCCTAATTCTCATCTGGTATGATGTTTCACAAGACGTTTCGTGCATGCATGTTTTTTTTGAAATGGGTAGTCCTGGCCTCTGCATCTAGACGATGCACACAGCCATTTATTTAAAAACAAACAAGTTCAAGGTATCTTATTACAAGCTAAGGAGCACCTCATGGGTCACTCAAAGTTGCGACAAAAATGAGCCAACGAAAAAGAGATATCAAAGTTTCGTGCATGCATGTAACCCTGTCTATTAAACTCTTTTTTTTTTTTTTGAAATTCTGTCTATTAAACTCTTGTCATAACTGTGATCTATCAATTCAACCACGGCGCCTGTCTAATCCCTTTTTGAGGTTTGACAAAAACAACACTATGAAAATCATAGATCATATGTTTTCACCCTGAAAAAAGTTCACGCTCTAAAATACAATGCTTTCATAACTAGTTCTAGTAGTTTTCTTATAGAAACATGATAAAGATTAAAAAAATATGAAAGTACAACCTTTATGTGACAAATTGAATAGTTTTTAAAATAGGCGTGGATACACAGGTTTGGTCTCAATACGCGCAGTGGCCTACATAGGTAAGTAAAATACGCCCTAATTAATAAACAGGGGCGGATCTAGATCTAGGGAAGGGGTCAGCCCCCCCTCCCCAATGTTTGGCCCCCTCAACAAAGTATACGAGGTTGAGGTACTTGTATGTGTATGTAGACAATGCTAATGGCCATACTAATTGCCTGATTAGTTTTACCAAGTCTAATTATAACAACCCATGTGTGGAAATTTTACGTACATGCGATCGATTATGGAAGCATGGTCCTTATGTGTTCTCGTTGCCTCGCCTTTCAGTTAGATCGATAGCTAAATCTCACCGTCAAGGTATTAGACTCTTTCACCACTAACTCGATGGTAACCGTTGTGGTGACCTTTGTTGCTGCCTTGCCTCGTACGTACACGAGATATATAATCCCCCTTTTCGACTCGGTTTAACTTTCGGTTGATTAGTTTAAAATTTGTGAAACACGGGTAATATTTACACTAATTTCTTCAGTCTCATATCTGCATAATGCTATATTTTTTTAGGGATGGATTCGTTGCCGAATGATCATAGAAGAGGCATATATTTATATAATTTGTGGAAAGATAGATAAACAAATTTCAATTTTCTTTATCAATTTAATGTTTGAGCTCATTTATATACAGTCACATCACATAGCATTAATTTTTTTTGACAAACATATATTGATATGCGATTTCGGTTTAGACTTGGCCATCGCTCAGTCATGGATACATATTGATTTGTTCTGAATCCGCTGCAATGCACGGGACTTGAGCTATATATATGGACTGAGACTAGCTAGAAGCAGGCAATTAGAAGAAAGAATGAGCAGCAGCGACAGCATGCTGGGCGAGGTTGCATGTACGCGGTGCAGCTCGCGTTGTCGTCTGTCCTGCCGATGACACTCAAGGCGGCCATCGAGCTGGGCTTGCTGGAGACCCTAGTGGGCGCCGGCGGCAAGGCGCTGAGCCCGGAGGAGGTTGCGGCGGAGCTGGCGTCGTCCAAGAACCCGGAGGCGGCGTCCATGGTGGATCGCATGCTTCGGGTGCTGGCCTCGCACGAGGTGGTGTCGATCGGAATTATATAATCTTGAAGATCGATTCTCATTAATTAATTAATACTGTACTGTAGAAATTAATCTTGAAGATTATTAAAACTCAATTGCATGCATGCAGGTGCCACGTGAAGGAGGCGGTCCTTGAGGGCGGCGGCAGCCCGTTCAGCAAGGCGTTGGGGATGACGTGGTTCGTCTACGCCGCCAAGGACGCGCGCTTCAACCGTCTCTTCAACCAGGCCATGGAGCACCACTCCGTCATCCTCACAAAGAAGCTCCTCCACCTTATGTTAAACATGTCTAGATACATAATGATCAAAAATGGTCACAACATGTCTAGATACATAATGATTAAAAGTGACCACAACATGTTACATTTTGATACGGAGGGAGTAGTTTTTAATAGAATTACCACATAAAGATTTATCACCTAATGAGCATATATAATGGATCATCTAACTCAATTATATCACTTTTATCCTCTCACATATTAATTATAATTGTTCTACATAGAGCACTACTAGTCAATAAAGAACCATTATCATTTTCAATAATATAAGGAGTTTCTATAAGAATTTGTGTATTACCATTATTGAGAGTAGGAGATGGGTAGCTACTCCCAACTCTTTCTCCACTTGTTTTTTTTCCCTTCTTGTGATTGCATGGGCATCCCCAAGCTTATGCTTTTGTCATCTTCTTCCTTGTCACTTTCAAAATTGTTTCTTGGATTCAAAATATTAGTACACAGGGAAATATTCAAACATTTCACATAGCTCACGTAGTTGTATAACATATCATGCATATATTTTTTAGCCTTACGAGAAGACTCCAGAACATTTTTCATTGTCTATTTTTTTGAGTTTTACCTGCAAACAATAAGAGAAGCTTATGCTTATCACAACGCTGCCCGGCAACGGCGTCAGAAAAGTACTTGATTATCTCCAAGAGAAGTGAATCACTGTAACACAATTTGATAAGTATTTGAATGTCGAACTCACGAGGTCTGAAGGTAAACTATCTATTTTCTAAATCCCTATAACCCACTTATATGACTTTTGCTCTTATATGGCTTTTTTATGCAAAATAATGAGTCCATGTATTATCTTCCTGTATGTGCTCTATATAAGGTACTTGCAATTATGTCATACTGCATCGCCACTTGTATGGTGTGAACAATGGCACACTGCAAGTATATAATTAATGCATTGGACAGCCTGGAGTTGCACACTCTTTTACGAAATTGTATCATCCTTACTCTGCAACGGTATATATTTATTCATTTAAAAACAATATATTTGGAATGCAATGAATTCGGCCTCTTAGAAAAATCCTCATGCTTTTCCAGTGAGCAGTTAAAAATCATCTCAGTTTTCCTATTCCAGTTTTCGGGAAAAAAACTGTTGAGAAGTCGTCTGCTAGTGAAATGATGTTGTAAGATGAACCAATCTAGCAAGAAAAATTAAAAGGCAAAATGTGCAACCTGAAGAACCAATGGGGTTTCACAGTCAGGGAATGTACTGGCTAGCACTGTGCTACCAACAATTATGCCGAACAACAGAGGCATCACCGGTCGGTCATGGAACAAAATCATGGTCGGAACAATGTTTCTGCGTGTTCCGAAGGAGAAGGAATTTCCTCTAGACAGAGAAACATAGTTCTACTAGTTTAAACATGCGATTATCACCACTTCTGACACGTGACCCTTATGAGCTTTAGTAGGGAAATCGAAACAAGATAGGAAGGAATGGCTGCTAACCTTTGAGATTTAAACAAAATCACTGCAGGACTCCACAGCTCCTTCAACATATCATGCCGGTTAATTGTCTGTATTCAAGAACTGTGTCCTGAACGCCAACCGCAAAATTCACTGCTGGACTGTATTTCTTCTGCTTCATTTACCCTTATCTGTTTGTAATGAATGGCTGAGTGCAAAATGCGCTACTGGGCATAATCGTGTACTCCGTCCCAGCATAACGTGGGTGGTAGGATAGGTCAGACCAAAACAGGGCAAAACAAAATATTAATCCTCGTTGCTTCAGAAATGCTGCACTTGAGTCCTATAAGAATAGCTCAGTATCAGGCCTAATTTTCCAAGGTACAAACAACTAGCTCCTGTGAAATAGCTCCGCTGTTACATACTATATGGTATATCAGGTGCTACATACTAGTCGACTTGAGTAGTCACTTTTTTCGTTTCTCCGGTGGGCTACGGCTGCATCTCTTTACTTTCGTGTATTATGAGATGTAATTTGGATACGCTACATAACTCTTTTATCAAGTAATAAATGGCTGTGTACATCGCTTGATGCAGAGGCCGGGAATTCCCTTTTCGAAAAGAAAAAAACTGTACGGTATATCAGGTGCTTGAAGAATATTGTATTTCCGTTGAGAATTTAATGGAAAGGGGATTAGCCCGGTTGGAAAAAAAGATCAAGTGCTTGAAGAATGCCTTATAATAGTAACCTCCACTTCGTGTAAATTATGCCAACTATATTAGCTCTGATCAGTACTGCATACCACACCACCGTCGCTCCACAAAGCCCTAAGAAACCAAGGACATCCCGATGCGGTAACGCCGGCGAGAGCTGGTGCCGGGCGTGGATTGTGCCGCAGAAGAACTGGACGACCATGCCCCATCTAACCAGTCAGTCCAAAATACGCAAGAATGAGTTATACTCCCTCTGTTTCTAAATAAGATGTTTTAGTTCTTTTCCAGATTCATGTGTATCTACATGTATCTAAACATGTTTTAGTGTAGATATTCACTCATTTCAATATGCATCTAGTTAGCATGTGCAATATCTGAAACATCTTATATTTAGGAACGGAGGGAGTAGTAGGGTAAACCGAAAGAGGAGAGCAACTAATTACTTGCTCACCTTTGAGATTTGAACAAGCCCGACGGATCCTTCAGCATATCAAGACAGTTATTTGCTTCATTGACCTTTATCTGTTTGTATTCAAGAGCCATGTCCTGAATCGTAGTTAGCCTGCGGAATTCGAGGAACAAACTTGGGTAAGAAAATGATGAACAAGGAAAAGGGAACTCCTGGATACAAATGGAAAATAATCCGTTACCTTATAGTGAAGGACCAATGCCAGTGAAACCTAAGCTTGTACCATACGCAATTACAATCTCCGGACGAGATGATAGGCTGGCCAAAACAGTGAACAGATAATAATCCTCGTTGCTTCAGAAATGCTGCACTTGAGTGCTATACGAATAACTCGGTATCAGGCCTAATTTCCAAGGTTCAAGAAACTTAGTAAGCATTTTTGCAGTGTGTAACTCAAAGTCGTTTCAAGGCAGTAGGACACTTACGTTGATGTCATCCTGGCGACAGATTCGAGTAGTTCAGAGTTCAGACATTACAATGTTCAGGATACCTACTGACCTTTCAGAATATCAAAACAACTGCTTCATCTCTTTTATTTATTTGGATACAAGAGCTATTTCCTCGGTCAACTGACCTGGGATTGTCCAATAAATCAACTTGGGTCAGAATATGAACAAAGCAGTAGGAAACTCAAAGCAATATCATGTAAAAGAATTCAAGTAAGAGGAAATATAGGCACCTAATTCCATGATTCCAGCCTCAGTTCCGGCAAAAAGAAAAACCCCTGTCAAAAGTATTATTGCAGTTATGACTGAAGTTTTCTTCTTGATCAGTACCAAGTGAGTGATGTCTCGCACCTCCTTTTTTACTTCACATAAGAGAACAGAAGCTTGACAAAGAAAATGCACACATATTACGCAATGTGGTGGTGGCGACATCAACGGAAACCATAAACCTCCAAGTTTAATAGCAGAAAGAGGGGAAAAAGGCTGGATAAACAGAAGCGAAATATGGATTGTACTAACCAGCATACTGACCAGCAGCGCCCAAATTTGGGTTGGGTCTAGTAACCAGCATACTGACTTGCAGCGGAATATGGATCGTGTAACCGTTATATGCAAGCGGCATCTCTTGCATGCAGAAGCAGATACATATAGAAATCTTCACGTGGCCAAAACGGAACACAACTTATGTACGCACCCTGTCATAATTAAGAAGCAATGAGAAAGTAAGCATACGGGGATACAGAAGCAAGCACATTATGTTTCAAATAAAAAGCCTATAACACTGGAATGATCAGAAAGTCACCAGCATTTACAATGAAGAATAGGTTAATACCTTCCACCTGCTGTCCCATATTCCATTATATCCAGGTCTGCTTCCACTTCTGAAATAGGTTACAGAATGCAATGCATTCAGTTTTCAGGAGCAGCTAACTAGAATGCATAATTCGCCCTATTTACTTAATGAGACCATTCTAAAAAGCTAAGTATATAAATAGAATAGAAATTTATCTCTAGGTCCATCTGTTATTATCATAAACCTTAAATTTAGTGTGTAGACACTCTATACAAACTGTAATACAATGATAGTCATTCCAAAAATAGCTGTAGTTTGGGACAAAAAAGCTACCAAGCAAGCCTGTCGGAGAAATTAAGAATTATAGTTAGAAAAAGGTAAGATGCATAAGAATTGATTAATATATCGATATTTTTGTAGACAGGGAAACAAAGGAATCAGGAGTGGGCTATGAATGAAATCATACAAATTTAGAAGCAGATATCGGCTTTCCATGTACTAACCAGCTGATTAGCGTGCATGTTTTACAACTTCTGTGCGCAAAAACATTGCAACAACGGTAGAAAGGAACCTGCTAGCCTGTAATATTTGAGAAGTCAATATGAGGTTTAAATATGGTGAAGAAGGCCCACTTCAGAAAAAGAAAAAAAGAGGGAGGCGACAAATATTACCTTGAGCATACAGATAAAACTGGGGCAAGCATCCTTACGAGATGATTATATTTGGGTTCATTTTTTTTATTTTCACAATTTGCTCGTCTATCTCAGTGCTGCGCCATTCTATTTGTAGTTTTATCAGCGAAACGGGCAAGCCCTCCTCGGGCAACGATCGGACTTTTGGACACCTGACATGTAACTCCTTGAGAGTAGACAAGCGATGTAAAACTCCAGGAAGGGATTGCAGACCCAGGCAACAGTTAAACTCTAGGTGCTGGAGGGAGGTGAGGAGCTGCAGCGCTTTCTCTTGCTCTTCCGTGAAGCTTTCCACCCGCTTATCCATGAAGAATGAGAGTGTGTGGAGGGCCGGAGCGAGGAGGTTGCAAATAGGAGCAACAAGCAATCCAGAGATGTCATCCACCTCCAATCTAGAGATGCAAACTGCAGGCAATAATTTGGTCCTTGCCACCTCTGAGAGCAGATCTGCTGCTACGGTGTTACTGTTATGCATATCCAGTTCTTTGAGGTTTACTACAGTGAGGGGATTGAATCCGTCCACTGTTAAGTTACTGCAATCTATTAGACTTAGACTGGTGAGAGATGTGAGGTTTGAGAGCAGAGCCATTGAATTCATGCTTGGTTCGTCCCAAACATCAAGTTCCCTCAAGGAAGCAGGAAAAGGATAGATGGTCTGAGCTCCACCTCCTGCTTCTCCCATGGGCCAGCGAGAGAAGAGTTCACCACAACAGTATGTTTTTAATGATCGGAGTGATGACTTGTCCACCCGAATTCCTCCTCCATTCTCCACCGGCACAAGAACCAGGCCCTTGCAGTCTGTAAACCTAAGGTCCTGCAGTGAGCTGGATGAAGGGAACTGCATTACACATTCCTCACAGTCATCATCAGCGAAATGTGCATATATCTCCAACACAGAAAGAGCTGGGAAACAGTTCAACACTTTTGGTGCTGATTTGCTGGTAAGATGAGATACATCTAATCTGAGACTCTTAAGTGAACGGAAGACAATACTGCCATCCAGCTCTTCATGAAACAAGCCGTCACATCTACCAATATTTAATTTTTTTAGGACTTTAAGATTTTTGATATCTGTCAATGAAATGTGCGATACATCTTTTATTGCCATGTCTTTTACTTTTTCCATATTCTGGAAGGCCAAAACACCGCCATAGCCACTAATAACCAATTTCTTTCCATCATAAGTCAACCTTTCTGAATCAACTTCTTCAACAACCAAATCTATCAGTGTGGAGGTGTGAGGCATGGAGGGCAGAGAAATCTTGGGGCACCCAAAAACTCTAAGTTTGCACAAACTGGTGCAAGATACCTCCGAGAAGGGCATCACACAGAGATTGGGGCACTTGATGCATTTAATTATTTCAAGACTTGGAAAAGAATGGCAATAAGGCTCCATGATCCATTCGGTAAGTTCTGGCATGTTATGAAACTCAACTTTCTTCAAGCTCATGAAACATTTGCCTGGATCGCCACCACACTGAAACTGACGTACTCCAGAATTTCTCTTCAAAATGAGTTCCTTGAGATTTGGTAACTTCCCCAAAGGTGGAAGGATGTTCCACGATACGCCATCTAGAGTGAGAGTCTCTAAACTTGTTAACCAGATGTCAAGACACAGCCAACTAGGACCGATGGTACCACCATGATTTGCAATTGTAAGTACTCTAAGATTAGAGTGTGGTTGAAGAGCATCAAGAATATCATCATCCATAGTTGATTGATATTTATCCCAAAGTAATTTCAACTCCTTTAGATTCCTTTTCAACATCAGTTTGGCTGCAGTAGCTTCCTCCTTGGTTGCCACATGTTCAAGATCATGTATAGTCAGTTCTTCTTCAAGCTTTGTCAATGCCCCAAGTTCTCTTAGTTCAAATCCCATGTCCTCCTTCTTAACACGAAATTCTTGTAGCCTCTGCAGATGTTTGATCTTTCCAACATTGCGAATATTGGAATGGAGTTCACTTTCAGCACTGAAATCGTGTAAGTTCTCAAGGTGGCTAAAATCTTGAGGTAAATCAGAACTACCATGCCAATTATCTAGGTCCAAGAATTTCAAGTGATAAAATCTTGATAGTGTGCTAGGTAAACTCATTTCACGGTTCTCGTAAGATGAACTGATTTTGAGGTATTGTAGGTGGATAAGTTTTGAAAACTTATGTGGAAAAGATTCTATAGAATTGACTGCTATAAATAGGACACGCAGACTATTTATTTCCTTGAAGACATCTTTCAGAATATTGCTGACTCTTTCTTCATATCCTCTAAAAGTCATCAAAGTACGTAGATTAGCAATGTCTATCCTTTCCCTTAGTTTACCCATTTCTTCCTCAAAATTTGCATCATATTTTCCCTTTATGGTGATGGACACGTGTTGAACAGATTGTGGGATGTCATCAGCTCTAAAATCCAAGTCACTTATATTGAGGCATTCTTCTGCAGAAACACTCCGACATAGTTCATGCATTAAATCATGCAATACATAGTGGTATCGACCATGATAATTACCTTGCTTCATGAGAAAACCATTATCCAGTAGTTCTTCCAAGTAATTCCTGTCAACTTGGTGAGTAGAGTCTGTGATGCCAATTGCAACAAAAAGGCGGTTCATTTCTGAATTATTAAACCGATGATCTTCAGGGTAAAGACCAAAATATGAAAAACATTTCTTCAGATCAAAAGGGAGGTAATCATAGCTAATTTTTAAAGATGGCATGATATCATCATCATTCTTCTGCTTTAACCACTCACGGTTGTTAAGAACTTCATTCCAATGTTCCTGAGATATGTCCTTCTGCAATAGTCTACCAACTGTTTTGGCTGCTAGTGGGGAACCCTTTAGCTTATTTGCAATTTTTCCTGCAATACCAGCTAACTCATATCCGTACTTCTCCTGCTTGTGACCACCAAATATACATGCTTCAAAGAATGTGAAGAAGTCAATAGGCTCCAAACCTCGCAGTTCTACTGGATCAACTGTTTTCACCATGTCTGCTACCTTTGGGAATCGAGTTGTGACAACTACCATGCTTCCTTTGGTGTCCCCCTTTGTGAACGGAGCTAACAAGGTTTTCCACTGATACTCACCATCACATTTCCATATGTCATCCAAGACAATTAGAAACCTCTTGGACTTGAGACGATGTGTAATTAATTTCTGAAGCTGGTCTAAATTGCTAGTTTCATATGTGACACCGCCGCTTCCTTCTTCAGTTGCAGGTATGCAGCCAAGGATCTCCCTGGTGAGCTTAAGCACATCAAAGTCGGTCGATACACATACCCAGACCCTGACTTCAAAGTGATTTTCAGCCCTGGTATCATTATAAAGATGTTGGGTGAAAGTTGTCTTTCCAATACCCCCCGGGCCAACTATCGGAAGAACAGAAACAGTCTGGTTGCGATTGATGATATGGCCGACAGTTTCCTCAAAAGTGTGTATCCTGCCATACAATGTATCCTGTATAATTGTGGATCCAATCTGAGGCCGACGTATGGCGGCGACTGCCATGCTGCTGCCTGGGATATTGCCGAGCAAATCGGAGACGGAATCACAGTGGGTCTGCATGTCCTCTAACACTGACTTGATTTTCCTGGACATGGTCACTGGATCGAAATGTAACTCATCAGCATCATTGCCACTAGCAGAATCACTATCATCTTGTGCAGACGAACAAGAAAAGCATGTGGCCCAGCTGCTGGCAGTGTGCCGTAGAGCATTGCGACCATGATGGAGAAATTTGGCCTTGGTGGTGACGTAGCTGGTGCCGTGGAGCCTGTCATGTATCTGGAAGTAGTGGAGCTCATCCAGCAGGTCCTCGGCCTGGTTGGCGTTCCTGCTCAGCGCTAGCAGCAAGTCCTGCAGTCCAGGGTTGTGGCCGACGTTGCTCACATGGGCGTTGTGTAGCAGGCCTCGCGTGTGCGCAAGCTTGGCCTTGATCTGCTCGGAGTTGTGGCCGAGCTCGAGGCTGTCCACGTACGCTGCCACCGGGGCTTCGGACAGCATCGAGAACACCTTGCCGAGGACCGTGGCCGCCGGGCCGAGAGCCGCCGCCATATGCATGCACTCTGAGCTCCGCCAACGCCACAGATCGAAGAAGTTTTATAAGAAAATTGCTAGATATAAGAATCCTTAAATAAATAATATGTAAATCTTCCGATTCAAAGCATCCTAAACACGTTCAGAAGCAGATCCTGCAAGTAAAGCTAGCAATCATGCGGGATGATCACCCTACTTCACTACCTTCAGATATTTTCCTGGAACAAGAAGAGTACCTTGAGAAGCCCTGCTGGCTGCTGCATGCAGTGGTGGCGAGTATCAGATGTTGCCGAGAGATGAGCTGGAGAAGAAGGAAACTTTTATCTCAGGACACAAGTACTTGCCCAGAGGTGAAATATTTCGAAAAATGGTTGAGGTGGATCCAGATTCCAGGCATGTCACTGTCATCGCAATCTCTCAACCAATCAGCGTCCCTGGGCGTCTAGAATACAGAGCAGATTCGCCTATCCAAAGCTAAGGACAAGCGTCCTTGGCATAGACTATTCCAAGTGACCGTGACACGCTTCCGCGGTTTGGTTTACCAGCAAGTTGCAAACGCGGTTTGGTACCATACCATTATGCCAAGTTGCCAACTAGGTGTATTCTTCTTTACTTAATTATCACTAGTATATGACGTATGATGCGACCATACCATTGCGCGTGGAAAGATAGTATCGTGATTGCCAATCACTACACAAGGATGAACACAAGGATGAATGAACGTAAGATAATGTCCAGAACTGCCTCCCTATGTTCTGCTGTAACCATATGGGGTCTGCCCCTCTTTTCTTAATCTCGAAAAAAGAAAACAGAATGTCTGCCCGAAACCATCCTGAAGCAGTCAAGGAAGAATTACCTGATGGGGATGGGTGAATTACGACATGACAGCAGATTTTGCTGAGCTTCTTCTGCTCTGAAGTTGACCAGACTTGAGAGTCTGGATTCTGGAAGGAATGATCCTGAACCTGAACCTCTGCTTGCTCCTTCATTTCTTTGGCTGCCACAAGGTTCAGTCTGCGCAGTAAACAGATCGTCGTCAGTGTGGAGGGAATGAGTGTTGGAACATGTGGGGGATCGATGCCATGGCAAACGGCGAGCCGTGACCAGAGCACGCAAACGGCGAGCGAGGCAAGAGATGAGGGGGGTCGGGGATTCCTCACCCAACATGGAAGAGTCTCGTCGGCTCCAGCACCGCCCTAGTCGCATAACATTCCGCAGCCGCAGTCGCCGCCGCCGTCTCTGCTCTGGTCGGCGACGAACCAAGGACTCGCCATCGATCTGGGCCGGGCAGAGCAGGGAATCACTGCCTATCGCCCGAGCGAAAGGTACCAGCCTGATTTTCGATCGTGGGCTCGGCCTATTTAACTGTACGTTCTTTTTTCCTTTCGTTCCCTTCGTGTACGCATACACATGGACGTTGTGTATGCATTCACGTGACTCATTTTTCGTTAGTTCAATTTTTTCTTTCTTGATTCTTTTATACATTGTTCTTTTATATACTTTAATATTGTGTTCTATTTCAATTTATGTTTTCATTTAGTCTAAATACTGGTTTCATATCAAGGATGTGTTCTATCTCAAAAAAAAAAATGATGTGTTTCACTGAAAATATTTGTACTGCGAGTTCTACCTCCTTTAGTTTTATTTGGTTCTCATGTGTTTCTGTATGTCTACTTTTTGTTTCACCGATGCTATATGGAAAATATTGAAATCCTAATCTTTATTGTTGTATTGACATGGCCCTCATGGGGTATATATAGTGGTACAAGGAGGGAGGTAAACTTGGAGTACAAGAAGTCTAATACTAGTCTATCTCTAACTCCTAGTTGTATACGTATTCTAACATTCCCCCTCAGTCGTAACGGGAGTGAAACGAACGTTTACGAGTGGATTTGAAATCCTACACTTTCGTCATCTTCTCCTCTCCGTCATCATCAATTGCACCTCTGATGGTCTCTCCTATCTTCCCTCCCGCAGTCACAGCGGGAGTGTCGTGGACGCAAGTGACAACGCGGACGTTGTTGACTGGAATTGTTGCCGATTTTTTGTTGTAGACGTTGTTCTGGATGTCGATGTCAAGATAGCCGGTCTTCATGTAGCCATGGTCGATATTGTCGTGGTTCATGTAGCCGTTGCGTCGGAGGCGCAAAAAAAATTGCGCGGTTTTGGAAAACTTGTATTCTCTTTTTTGTTGTGTGGTCGCCGAAGCTTTCTTCCTTTGTGTCCAAATTTTGGTTCCTTGCACATTAAAACTTTGTCCGCTGAGTTTAAAATGTTGTTCCTCTTTCTATTTGTTTTTGTTCTGACTACTAAAATTTTGTTCCACAAAGGAAAATTATGTTCCCATAGTTACCGCAACGTTTTGTTCCTCGCTTCTTCGGTCCAAAAATATTATTCCTTCTTCTGTATGCTTTTTGTTCCACGAATCGAGCAAACATGTGTTTCTTAGCTGCCGTGATTTGTTTGTTCCTCACGCATTAAAACTTTGGTTTGCTCAGCACAAAATGTTGTTCATTCTTCCATTTGTTTTTGTTCCACTGATTCTTAAATTTTCTTCCATAGAGCAAAACTGTTCTCTTAGTTATCGCAAAGTGTTGTTCCTCGCCTCTTAAAACTTTGTTTTGCCCGGTTCAAAATGATGTTCCTCCATTGCTATTATCATTTTGTTCCATATAGCAAACATGTGTTCCTTTAGCTGTCGCGTTATTTTTGTTCCTCGCGCGTTAAAACTTTGTTTCGTCCAGCGCAAATGGTGTTCCTTCTTCCATTTGTTTTTGTTCCACGGATACTAATTTTTTTTCTATAGAGCAAAATTGCGTTCTCTTAGTTATCGCAACTTTTTATTTCTCACCTCTTAAAACTTTGTTCAACTCAGTCCAAAATGTTGTTACCCCTTCTATATGCTTTTGTTCCATGGCTATTATCATTTTTGTTCCACGGAGTAAAAGATGTGCAAAATAAATGTGTTTTGTATGCTTTTGTTCCATGGCTACTATAATTTTTTGTCCCTCACGTGTAAAAACTTTGTTCCGCTAAGTTTAAAATGTTATTCCTTCTTCTATTTTTTTTTGTTCACGGAGCAAAATTATAGTCCCTTAGTTTTCGCAAATTTTTATTCCCCGTCTTTAAAAGTTTGTTCTGCTCAGTGCAAAATGTTATTTCTCCCTTCTATATGCTTTATACATCACCAACCCCAGAATTTTTCCTCGGTGCCCTAAAAAAGAGTTTTTTTCTGCAGCCACCAATTTATTGCTTGGAGATGCCACTCTCCCATTTCCCGCCATTTCCACCCCCACCTCTCTCTCCTCCCACTCTAGAAGCTTCCTTCCTCGCCTCCCCTCGCTCCGCCACCACCACCACCGCCGCCGCCGGCGAAGGGAGGGGCAAGGATGGGGACACGGGAACTGCCGCTGCCCTGCCAGCTCCAGATGCTCCTCGGCAAAGGTACGTGACCCCTCCATGGATGGCTGCTCGATCCACTTCTCTCCCCCCCCCCCCCCCCCCCCCCCCCCCCCCCCGCCGGCCGTCCGTCTAACCCTTCGATTCGCTTGTGCTGCTGCTGCTGCGCAGACCGCGACCAGTGGCCGCCGGAGGCCAGGCTCATCGAGGCCGCCCACTACGGCGACGTCCGCGACATCAAGAGTAAGCCCCGCGCCGCGCGCGCCTCCCTCTCCCTTCCGTCGTCCCGTGTTCTCACCTCGTTTCCTCGCTAGATCCGGGGGGTTTACTTTACCGCGTGGGTTCTGATCTGGCCGCGGATTGCTGCCGATTCAGGCCGGAGCGTTATTCCTCTGGTTCGATTCCTCGGGTTGTTGCGGGGATTTTCCTCGTTGAAGTTGAACTGAGGCTCTTGAAACTGAAAGTTCAGTGGCGATTTGTTCCTGATTTGGTGATTTTGCTATATAATACGACTGATGATTGATTCCTGACTAAGAGTGTCAGTTCTTACGAAGGATCAATCGGTGGCTGTGTGTATCGTTTCTTGTCATGCTTGCATGATGATTCCTGAATAAAAGGGGCCGCCTTTTTTATTTTTGGTAAAATTAATTTAGGGATTGCAAAGGAGCTGGATGTGCACGGGCACGGGATCCCGGTAACGGTGGCCAGCATGACCTACATGGGCATGAACGCGCTGCACGCCGCCGGTGGACGGGGCAGGCTGCCCGCCTACCAGTATCTCGTCGAGGAGGTCAAGATGGACGTCAACAGGCCCGACACCTCTCAGGGTGGGTGATTTGCCTTTCCGATCCACCTAATTTATGCTACGTACAGGTTTATGACCTGATCATAAACATCAGTTATAACTGGGTTGCGTGCGATGTGTTTGTGTTTGGGTCTTGCTGCTAGATTATTCGCCCGCGGAGCATGCTGTTACCTATGGCAACCTTCCTGCCCTCAGGTACCTTCTTGATCACGGCGCCGATCTGCATCAACAACGGTCAGGAAACATCAATCTTCTTCATTCAGCTGCATTTCATGGTATAGACACAAGGATCTTTCGTTCATTGTTACATACTTTCATCTGCCGCGGGACTATGCCTTAGCTTCAATATTCTCAGCTTGCCTTCCTCCCTTGTTTTGTGCTGGTCCTTTTTCTGCTTGAGAATTGTCTCGTGTTATACACATCATGCATGTAGCATCAGATGTTATGTTGGAGAGCCTTTAGCTGAATCTCCAAGGGATGCCATAGAGATAAACATAAGTTGGTTTATTTTACCAAGCCCAGCCAACCTAATATAAACAATTTTCTTGTTGCCGTAAATAAATTAAATCAAGCCTGATATTATTTGCTTCTCATTTCCATCAGCTTCTGAATAGCTATTAGCTTTATGAAACTCTAAAAGGTGTTATCATATTAGTTTGAATTTTCTGCTCACATTTGTTTAAAAATTCCATTTGTCGTCGTACTGTGACTAATCTATTTCGGCAGTGTACTATTTATCCTTGTAGTTAACTGCTTCATATGTTATTTTGTTTTAGTCATTGAAACTAGTTTCCCAAGAAATGCTTGCTTACATAGTATGATATGTAAGTTCCCCGGTATCTGTTTCATACACTACTTTCCTCACAAATCGTGTTCATTTAGTATTGGAACTTTGTTGCACAAAAACTTTTTGTTCATATGTTGTTCATAGTGGTATGACCTACATTTTCTTTTATTTTTTCAGGGCACCCTGAAATAGTAAAGTATCTTATCTCTGGAGGAGTGGATATTGATGCACTATCAGTTATTGGGACACCACTCTCTCTTGCTGCTAATAAAGGATATGCTACTGTTGTGAAGATACTTTTGCAGCACAATGCAGATGTACTAATGTTCAAATCTTCATTTATCTGCTGGCTTTCAACTTCATTTCTCTCGTTTGCTAGATTTTTGCAATGTTCTCAATTTGTTCCCACCCGTATTTGAGGCCATTACCGTTTGGTGACTAACCATGCCATGCCAAAAGTTAGGAACATGTGACTTAGTTGGTTATCCATTTGGTTTGCTGGCAAGAATCTTTTCCTACAGCTGGGTCCTATTTGTCACCGGATCACAAAAAGCGTGGCAGGGTTCCCTTTGGATTGGCGTAGTATGGCACTTCGTAGGCATGATTATTAAATATTGGCAACCTTCTTAAAACAACCAAATAGGCCGTGCTCGTAGCTGTTGATGTGTTAGCCACACGAGGCATGCTAGTACCGGTGACCCACACAATAATTCTGCGGAATCAGTGGAAGAAAAGGGACATATAACTTTATAAGCTATACTCTTAGAAAAGAAGTATTGGCTCAGCTCTTTTTCCCTTGCAAATTCAATCTTTTTCTTGGAACTGTCATATTTGGCATGAAATTGAACCTCTACATTTATTTTTCCAGCCCAACAAGGGTACTAGTGTGCTTGGACCTTTAGACATGGCGTTGCACAAATCTAATGTGTCCTGTGTGAAGCTATTGATTCAGGTATTGTATGCTCTTTTTATACTGTGGTAGGAATCTAGATTTCTATAAACTGATGTTTAATTTAGTCATCTTTGTATTAAGAACTAGACAAATGATTGACTTTTCATACCTGATAGGGTGGAGCTAATGTGAGTGGTGCTGGCCCTTGTTATAATCCTTTGGTAACGGCTGTAGAAAAGGGCTTAACTGAAGCTATCAAGTGCTTGTTGGAAGCTGGCGCGAATCCAAATGTTCTTGACAAGGTCAGAATGCTCATTATTACATATTCTTGTGTCTTGCTTGGGTTTGTAGCGATATGCAACAAGTGTATGAAAAAAAATTGTATGAATTATGTAAGTACACTCACATGATTCTGTATGTAATAAGTATAAAAATAAAAGGCTGTGCCAAGTTACCTGTCTAAGATAAGCGTGCTACTGTTTCATCTTTCCCCTTTGTCACATCTTTTTGTTAATTTTGTCAGATAGTGAATCAGTGGACCTATCTTACTGTTATGCAACGACTGTAAGAGTTGTGATGCAAGTAAACCTACATGATGCTATATGTAGTATAAAAATAAAAGGCTGTCCTAAGTGAGCTTTTCTTAATAAGCTTGTTACAGTTTTACCATTTCTCCTTTATGTCTTCTCTTTCTTAATTTGGTCAGGTCCTGAATCAACATGGCTTGCATGGATCATGTCATGAACATTTGCTTATTGCCTAATGTTGAATATTGTTTTTTGTTCGTTGTTCCTCAACAGTTTGGTAGATTGCCAATAGAGTTGGCTGCTGAATATGGTACACGGGAAGACGTTGAGATACTCTTTCCTTTTACCTCTCACATTTCAACTGTGACAAATTGGAGCATTGATGGAATCATTAGTCATGTGAAGATGGAAATCAGGCAGCTTGAGGTATGTCAAGCTAGCAAAGTTTCTTGCACACTCGCAACAATTTTGGCCCATGTTAACTCTCTAAGCAATTTTGGCGTCGATGTTTAGCTAAAACTTCATAGATCAAGAACTAGTCAATGTGCATGTGCTTTCATTGTGCCTGCTTTGCGGTCTAAGATCTGTTCCTGTGAACTCATCTGATGTGATTGATGCTTTATTGGATAACTTATTTTGCTTGCACTTCAATTCATTAACAGATGCATCAGTTAATTTTCTTAGAGAGCTCTCTTTCTTCATTTCCTGTCAGTAGCAAGTGGCAACTGGGATTTTCAAATCCCTCATTGATGAAAACTGTCTCTCGTCTTTTTCCTTCAGGTTGAAACTGTGACTGTATATTGTACACGTTATATATGTACTAGTAATCATTTGCAATCCTAGTCTTTAGGCTAATCCTATTTCATAGGATCCACTACCGAGTCATGCACCCTACATGCCTTTTTTTTTTGAAAAACCCTACATGCCTTCCTCCACGGTAGTCAGTTACACCAGCTCTATATATATGCAACAGGACATGTACTGTAAACATTACACACTGGATAGTCCCGAGCCTTGTGAATTCATTCACTTAAACTTAATGCCATTTCTAGAGAACTATATCTCCCTCGCACACATTAGACCTCTTAATATGTATACCTGACCAAATTATTATGTTTGCCCAGGATGGCAATTTTGTCCAAATGAGGGTGTCTGACATGAAACGACAAGGGGATGAAGCATTTAAGAAGCAGGATTATCTGAATGCATCAGTGTTCTACACACAGGTGTACCTTTTATTCATGTGTAAACATGTTCCTCCATGCGAATTTAGTTAATTTATAAATATTAATTGACCTTGACGATGTATAAACATTAACCAGTTACCTTGATCGTATGGCTATCCCATGAACCTGTTGAAAGACTAGTCACTAGTGCGAGCATCTCATTGCATGTATGGACTTTTAGCTTAACAGTGTAGACTAGAGAATTTTCATGTCTAGAGCTAGTGGTAACAAAAAATGGTGATAATACACATTAATCTCTGAGTTCGTTTTGTTGTGAGGAATTTCAGGTGCGAGTTGATCTTTTATCACAGTTTAACTCTTGGGTCCTTGTACTTGTGGACCGAATGAAAAATTATTGGTCTAAACCGAGCAACATTTCTGAAATGTGGCAACACCAACAAATTTTCACTGTTTTGTGTGATGCAGGCTCTGAAGATGGATAACTTCGACGCGAAGTTATTATCAAACAGGAGTCTTTGCTGGCTTCGCATGGGTGATGGGGAAAGGGCTTTTGGTGATGCGCATGAATGCATAGAGCTTCGCCCGAAGTGGGCAAAGGCACACTATCGGCTAGGCGCAGCTTTAATGTTTATGAAGGTGCAGTCGAATAGTTCAGGCTGAAAATTAACGTTGCTCCTTTCATATCTGTTGTTTGATTCCAAAAAATGCGCTTGCCTTTCCTTAGGAGTATAGCGGTGCCTATCAGTCTCTCTCTCACGCTTTAGAGCTGGACCCTGAAAGTGAGGAGGTCGAGAAATTATTCTGGTAAGCGGTACTTCTATCATCTTGTGTTTTGTTTAGTGCCTGGTAGAATTCTGTTCTTTTCATTGTTCTGATGAACTGATAAGAGATAAAATTTGTCTCGTTGTATGTTCTTGTGTGCTATTTGTCAGCAGTTACTTGTTCTAGGCGGTAGAATTCAGTTCTTCATTTCCATGTTCTAATCAACTGATTCTTGCAGGGAGGCAATGGAACTGATGAGTTAGCCGCTCCAAGCCAACAACAGAGAAGCTCACGCTGAACAGGAATATCTTTACATGTTTTCTCGGACAAAAGCTGCTTAAATTTGAGTCATGTTGGCCTTTTTTTCTTGTAATCTGTGGATCGTAACAGCAGCTTAAGCTTAGAGTAGAACATGTTACTAGCTACTTATTTTTAGTTTTGATGTTCACAAGGTGTAGAAAATCACATTAGTCATGGTGAAGATTCTGGGCCTGTTCGACCATTTCTCTAGATGAAGTCGATAGTGCGTGTGCGACAGGTTGCATCCTGCGTCACGGTTTAATCACGGTCGTTTTGGAACCTGAATTCTAGATTCATGTACTTTGGAACTTGTAGATGGTAATCTATTTTAAAAGAATATTGGGGTTTGAAACATAATTTGTGATTATTAATTGGAATGAAGTTGTGTTCTGAGATCTTATTGTGGCCGTACAATTTGTGCCTATATTTTTCTTGAAATGGGGTGTTTAGGCTCTGCATCCAAAGGATGGACAGTTGGACACAATCGTTTTTATTGATAATAAGAGAAAACAAAAACCATCAAACCTTACAAAGAGATTAATTTGTAGCTTTATATATCTTAAATATTCCAATTCTTGTTGAAAGCACGGTGAACTGGGCTAAGTATCTCAAATCATCCAGGGAAATTTACCCAGGCCCTAATACTTTCCAATATTTCCAAAAGTCAATAACTTATCTTCTACGTGAAACCATAAGCAACTGTATCAAGAAAGTTTACTTAATATAGTGAGAGCAAAGGATCAAATTTAGGGTCTCAAAAGCATAAATAGGATATATTTTTGAAACAGGGGCAAAAAAAGTACCCCGTCCTTAAGCATAAGAGAATTAGCCATTTAATTAGTGGAAAAATTGGGCGGAAATGATCACAAACCGTTGAGCGGCACACACGGTATACCCCACACACACCTCTAGAAAGAGGGCCTCTTCGAGACAGCATGGATGTGTCACCCATCATCACTACTCCCCTAAGAGGCAACATAGCCAACCCTACACTTTCAGCAAACGACTCCGACTTCCCCCTATCGTCAAACCAACCCACTAAACATGATGTACAAAACCACATGAAGATTCATGCCAAAACTTAGCCACCTATGAGATAATGAGAAGACAACGGAGCTCCAACTCTGAAGAACTACATAGAAGAACCAGGCAAGGCTGGCACTGCGGAAACTCAGCAACCGAACAACCAGTCGTCAGTCATCATACACCGCCGGGACCCGCCACTGCAGTTTCGACTTCACAACAACAAACAAGCAGAGGCAATCCCATGGACAGGCCGAACAAGATCCGACTACCTCAACCAAAGATGCATCTCCAACATCGCTCAAATTGCAATACTGTTAGAAGACAAAATTGTTTACCTGGTACATGTAGCCAGGGGTAATTCTAAGCTCCAGCCAAGTGGCAACAAGCCAGAAAAGAATCCAACAAAAACATAAACATGGTAGGGTCTAGTAAAAAAAGAAATGTATGGATTACAAACTCACAGAGATGAGACAATGCACAACAAAGAGATTGTTCATTTTCTGCAAAGACATGAGAATTGGTAATGCAAAAATAATACAACATTTCACTCTAGCTGAAGGCAACTCATCATCCACCTACCACACTACTTCCATACAAACAGGATGCGGGTTTCAGAAACCTCGAAATAACAAGTTTGTAACATGTTTTGCCCTAAGGTAAGCTGCTGCTACGTTCCACGAATTACATGTAAAAAAGGCACCATAATTCAAAATTAAGTGTTTTTGTATCAGAGATCTTGCCATGAGCTTCTCTCCGTAGCTGGTTGCAGCGGTTATTTCCTCAGTTCCATTGCTTCCCTACAAGAATCGGTTGATCAAAATATTGAAGGCCGAACTGAATTCTATCGAAGCTGATAACCACCCACAACCTGTAACTGCTGACAAATAACACTCAAGAAAACACAAGACATATTGTATTTCTTACCAGAATAATTTCTCAACCTCTTCACTCTCAGGGTCCAGCTCTAAAGCGCGCGAGAGAGAGCGATAAGCATTGTCATAATCCTAAGGAAAGGCAAGGGCATTTTGGAATCAAATAACAGATATGAAAGGCGCAGTATCAATTTCAGAAAGAACTGTTCTATCGCACCTTCGTAAACATTAGAGCTGCTCCTAGCCGATAGTGCGCCTTTGCCCACTTCGGGCGAAGCACTTTGCATTCCCGTGCATCCTCATAAGCCCTTTGTCCATCACCCATGCGAAGCCAGCAAAGACTCCTGTTTGACAGCAACTTAGCATCGAAGTTATCCATCTTAAGTGCCTGCAGCAGACAAAACAGTGAAAATTAATGTCATTGCCACATTGCAGAAATACTGCTCAGTTTGGACCAATAGTTTGTCATTCGGTCCACAGGTACAAGGACCGAAGAGTTAAACAGTGATGAAAGAGCGAATCAGGGCTGAAACTCCTTGCAATGAAACGAACAACACAGATTAGTGTGTCGTGATTCTTATGTATTTATTTTAAGTAAAGTATCACCCTTTTCTGGTATACTGTTAAGCTCAGACTTCATATATGCGACGAGATGCACACACACAAGTGACTAGGCTTTCAATAGGTTTCTGCGATAGCATTACGACGTAATTGATAAATTTTTAAGCATTCCTAGGTCAATTAATATTAATGATAAATTAACCAAACTGAAATGCAGGAACATGATTCATGGTTGTACGCCTGTACCTCCAGTCTAGTCTACACAGAAAAAATATGGGAATTTACCTTTGTGTAGAACATTGATGCATTCAGATAATCCTGGTTCTTAAATGCTTCATCCCCTTGTCGTTTCAGGTCAGTCATCCTCGTTTTCACAAAATTGTCATCCTGGGAAACTCATAATAACTTGAGTCAGTAATATATATTAAGAGGTCTGATGTGTGTGAGGGAGAAACACCCCTCTAGAAAAGACGTTATTGTTAAGTGCTCTGAACTCAAGAAACTATTTCAACCTCACAGAAATAAAATGGAGTAAGATGGCCTTTTAAGAAAATTAATTGGTAACACGTGTTAATGAATTAACATGCAGGAAAAATAAGTTTCCGATAAAGCAACATTCACATAAGATGAGTTTTCAGGAACAGATCTTAGACAGCAAAGCGGATGCAAGAAAACACATACGCATCTGGCGAGTTCTTGATCCATGAAGTTTTAGTTAAACATCGCTGCCGGAATTGCTTAGAGACTTAACAAGGACCAAAAACTGCTGTGGATTTTTAGAAAACGTGCTACAAGTGTCATACCTCAAGTTGCTTGATTTCCATCTTCACATGACTAATGATTCCATCAACGCTCCAGTTTGTCACAGTTGAAATTGGCAAGGTGAAAGGAAAGAGCATCTCAACGTCTTCCCGTGTACCATACTCAGCAGCCAACTCTATTGGCAGTCTACCAAACTATTGAGGAACAAGGAAAACTTTAAGAAGCATTATTCAACATTAGGAAATAAGTAATGTTCTTGACAAGATCCATGCAAACCACACAGATTCATTACCTGACCAAATTAACAAGGAGATGACCCAACGGAGGAAGGGCAAAACAGTAATAAGCTCATGCAACAAAAAAACACTTCACGCTGTATTTTATTTTTATACTACAGACAGCATCATGTATGAGTACTTACATCATAACTCGTACAGCCATTGCATATCATTATAAGACAATTCTATTGGAACTACAAAGCTAAGCAGGACACAAGAACATTTGACGAAAAAGGAGCATTCTCACCTTGTCAAGGACATTTGGGTTTGCACCAGCTTCCAGTAAGCACTTAATAGCTTCAGTTAAGCCCTTCTCTGCAGCCTTTGCCAAAAGATTATCACAAGGACTAGCAGCGCTCACACTAGCTCCACCCTAACAGATGCCAGTTTGACAAGCCAATCATGTGGTTGTCTCGTCATTAATACAGGGATGACTAAATTGAACATCAGTTTATAGAAGTCCTACATTCATACTGCAGTAAACAAAGGATATTATACCTGAATCAGTATCTTCACACAGGACACAAAAGATTTGTGTATTGCCATCTCTAAAGGTCTAAGCAGACGAGTACCTTTGTTGGGCTGAAAGAAAAATAAAGAACTTCATTTTCATCCAGAATATGACAGTTCAGAGATAGATGAAATTTGCCAGGGGAAAAGAGCTGAACCGATACTTCTTTTAATAGTGGCGGAGCCACCTTGTGACCTGTGTGGTCAATTGGCCACACAGGATTTTGGCAAATCCTTTGTATACAAGCAAACATCATGAGGAAAATTTTATAAATTAGTAAAAGCACATCACAGGCTTCAGATCCTGGCTCCGCCAATGTCTTTTATAGGAGTATAGCTTATAAAGTTATAGTCCCTTTGCTCACAGTGATTCTTCAGAGTTGTTACGTGGGTAACCAGTCCTAGCATGCCTCGTGTGGCTAATGCATTAACAACTATGAGCAGGGCATATTTGGTTGATTTACAAAGTTTTCCGATATTTACAAAGCATGCCTATGGAATTTAGTCAGTGAACCGGGGGACTTTAGTTGTAGGAAAGGAATTTTGCCACAAGTGTGGCTGCGAACCAAAGGATAATTAAGTAACACTTGGCTAACTGTTGGCAAAGCGTGGCTAGTCACCAATCAATAATGCTCTCAAGTACAGGTGGGAACAATTGGAGAATGTAGAAAATAGGCAGGAAAAGAGAAAATTCAAGTTGAAAGCCAACGGATTAAAGAAAATTTTGAACAGTACATCTGCTTTGTGCTGCAAAAGGATCTTGATGGTACTAGCATGTCCTTTAAAAGCAGCAAGAGAGAGTGGTGTCCCAGTAACTGCTAGTGCATCAACATCAGCTCCTCTAGAAAGAAGAAACTTTACTATTTCAGAGTGCCCTGGAGAAAAGGAGAAAAGGGAGATTACAGGGCCATAATATATGAATAGTAAATGCACAAAAGTTTTTGGGAAATATGTTTCAATAACTAACGGGGAAAGCAATTTCAAGGTCAAATTTCCCCGAAGAGACATGCAGAACGAAATACCATAAAGACTGTAAGCATACTAAATAAACAGTCATCATATCATATAACAACTTAATTAGAAATTTCTTAGGAAACTAGTTTGAATGGCTAAAAAACTAACATATGAAATAGATATCGTAAGAGAAGATGCGCAGACTGTAAGGATAAATAGAATGCATACAAATATTGATAGCGGTGCTATGACACATGGATGTTTTAGAAAGTATAATGTGAAAACTATGTTTAAACTTTTCATAAGACGGACCGATGTTCAGACCCTGATGGCAAGAAGAAGCGGATAAGATCAGGCTTGTTTAAATGTGTGGAAACAAGAAAACTATGGCATAATCTTGCAGAGAGGAAAGTAACAGTGAATGGAAGACCCTTGTGTTTATACCACGGACTGCAGCGAAATGAAGAAGAGTGACGCTTCTTGAACGTTTCTGATGCAGATCGGCGCCATGATCAAGAAGGTACCTGACGGCAGGAAGGTTGCCATAGTTAATGGCATACTGCACGGGTGTAAGATCTGTCATCAAGATCCACGCACAACCAAGTTAGAGTCAATTCATAAACCTATAATCCAGGACTAGAAAGGTTTCACGTAGAAATTACTCTGGGAGGTGTCAGGCTTGTTGACGTCCATCTTGAGCTCCTCAACGAGATACCAGTAGGCAGGCAGCTTGCCGGAGCCACCAGCGGCGTGGAGTGCGTTCATGCCCATGTAGGTCGTGCTGGCCACCGTCACCGGGACCCCATGTCCTTGCACGTCCAGCTCCTTTGCAATCTCTAAACGAGAAATGAGTTGGCAAGAACTTGTAAAAAAATACCCAAATTGTTTTTTTTTGTCTTATGAACTTCTATTAAATACCCAACTTGTAACATGAATTAAACCCCAGCATCAGAACAAACCCTCAATCATGACAAGAACGTAGTGTCATGACAAAAAAGGGTCACTTTTAGCCCAAATCAGAAATAAATCGCCAATTTGATTGCAACTAGAGCAAAAAATCTCCCACGGATTCTGCCCCGGCGAGAGTTCCGGCCTAAATCGCAAGAGAAATCGTTACCTCGCCGGTAACCCGCGGCCAGGTCGGAACCCATACGGCGACTAAACCCTAAGCCCCCGGATCTAGCGAGCGAGCAAACAAATCGCCGGGAGACAAAGAGGGAGGTGCGGGAGGGCCTTACTCTTGATGTCGCGGACTTCGCCGTGGTAGGCGGCCTCGATGAACCTGGCCTCCGTCGGCCACCGGTCGCGGTCTGCACAGCAGCAGAAACAGATCGAAGGATGAGACGGCGCGGCGGAGGGAGGTCGACTGGGGCGCCGTGCGCCGGTCACGTACCTTTGCCGAGGATGACTTCCAACTGGAAAGGGAGCGGCACGTCGCGGGTCCCCATCCTCCTCCTCTCTCTCTTCGCCGGCGGCGGTGAGGAAGGAAGAAAGCTTCTGGAGTGGAGTGGAGTGGAGTGGGTGGGGCGAGACTGGAGAGAGATATTTGGGGGTGAAAAGGGCGGGAAATGGGAGGGTGACCCAATTGGAGGACGACGCGTGTCCTCCCACAGACCGTACGATCTGACGCCCGTGTCAGTCACGGCCTTTCCCCCTTTGCTTCTCAAATTCAAGTTTTGAATTTTGAATTTCAACCACTCGCCTTATTCATCTGTGGTGATTTGATGAGTCATTTTTTTAGCAACTTCAGTTAGGGGAGGCCCCTACTACTTTTTACTTGCTGAGTTTTGTGTTAGCATTTTTACTAAGAACGCGGCAAGAGTAACTGCGGTTTAACTGCGGTTGATAGCAGAGCAAGGTGTCAAAATCGAACCTTGGACTCCTAATCCCGGGAATCAGCACCCCGGATGTATTGTTCCTCGGTTTAAAATCGTGTGATGCTCGTCTATAGACCGATTCAGCTCACGCATGTCCTCCTACGGATTGGAGGATCTGACACCTGAGCCAGCCTCAAATTATGAATTTGAACTTTCGCTACTTACCACTTTGGTGAGTCTTTTTTTAGCAACCTTGGGAGAGGACAAGCCCCTACCTTTTAAAATTTTATAAAAGACTTTTTTTCTGCGAATTATAAGAGATATCTCCGAGGAGACCGAGTGAACACAAGACTATTAGAGCCATAAAGATATACTATGGTGATTTGGTGAGTTTTGTTATCATTCTTATTAAGAATGTGGCAACGAACTTATGAACCGTGGTTGATAATAGAGCAAGGTGTCAAGAATCGAACCTTCGATTACTAATCCCGAGAATCGACACCCTGGGTTTATGATTCATCGGTTTAAAATCGTGTGATGCTCGTTTATATACCAGTTTTGCCGATGCGTGTCCTCACAAGGATTGGACGGTCGGACACCCGAGTCAAGGAAAAACCACATCCTTTCTAAACTTACCGTACTGGGCACTTATTCAATGTCGATTAAGTTAATTTTATTAACATGTTTGACAACGTCGGCCATGGTCAGATCAACGTGGGGACCACAATCTAGATCACGATGTTGATCAACGCGACTAATCCGCCCCTCTTGTAAACTCGGATTTTTCGTGTCTACATGTTACATTTAGTCTGCTTTGGTTGATACACATCGAGTCTTTATATATTAGACTAGTCAGTTAGATCCCGAAAGTGTTCGGTTTCAATTGGAGACTGGCGCGTGCCTTCCCACAGAACGTCCATCTGATGCCTGTGCCAGTCACGGCCACGGCCTTTCCCCTTTGCTTCTGAAATTCAAGTTTTGAATTTTAAATTTCAACCTCCTAATCTCGGGAATTTGAACCTTGGACTCCTAATCCCGGGAACCAGCAGCATCTCAGATTTACGGTTCCTTGGTTTAAAATCGTGTGATTCTCGTGTATTGACCAATTTTGTTGACGCATGTCCTCTCACGGATTGGACAGTCTCACACCTGAGCTGGCCTTCCCTTTCCTTGCTTCTTTATTCAAATTATGAATTTGAACTTTCTCTACTTACAATGTCGATTAAGTTAATTTTATTATCATGTTTTATTATATAGTATTGGACTATATCTTGAAAGTGTTTGGTTTCAGCAGTATAAATGCCATCATATTTTTGTGTCTTGAGAATGCATGAGTGTGAGTACAACGCATATGCCATGTCTATTAAATTATATTAAGTTAGAGGAAAGGATACATGGCACAAACAATTTATAGCATCCCTGCATGCCCAATTCATATATTATACCTTCTACTTTTTAAACTCTGACAATAATAGACAATTTTACATTTTGCGAACGACTGAACGAGATTATGAACCAGATGGCTCACTAGCAATGGTTCGCCTTTGCTGCATGCTTCCTCAATGATTATACATCAGGACAGTTGGCACAAGATCTGGGGTATGACAACTTCAAGGGGGCAGTTGACACATGATTATTAATTTTCATGTAATTAAGACTGCAGAACAAGCTATGCAACTATTATGCGGAGAGAGGATCCATGTGATTCTTTTCGCAAATAATTGGACTTCACAAAGCAAAATATATTTGATTTCTACCAAGCTTCTTAATCTAGCTTAGCAGGTTCACCATCCACAGCCACACTTCCTTACAAACAGTTTTGAAGTTTCAGGAAACTCGAATAAGTATCTGAGCAACCAGTTCTGCTCCAGGCCGCTGCTAGATCACATGAATCGCATACAATGCAAAAAAAAAACCCGCCATAATTTGAAGTTTGGTGTTTTTGTTTGAGAACACAACGAAGAGAGCTTCCCATTCTGCGCGAGCTTCTCTCTGTTGTTAGCATGCAGAGGGCTTTATCACCTCAGTTCCATCGCCTCCCTGCAAGTTGATCACAACATGTTATTGTATGACACAATTCTACTCCTCTGATCTGAAAAGATTGACGCAAGTCTATACAACATTTTGTCTAAACTAGTGATCTTTCTACGACACTTAATGTGGGCCGGAGGTAGTACCGATTATGGCCAAACCAAGAATCTGGAGCAGCTGACAAGGTTAATCTAGTATAACACAGGAAAAAACAAGATGAAATATCTCTTACCAGAACAATTTCTCGATCTCTTCGCTTTCAGGGTCCAACTCTAAGGCACACGACAGTGCGCTATAAGCTCTTGCATAATCCTACATAAGGCAAGCACACAGAGGAATCAAATAACTGATGTGAAAAGGGTGACAAAATAGACTGCTTGAACTCTCCTATTGCACCTTCATGAACATTAGAGCTGCTCCTTGACGATAGTGTGCCTTTGCCCACTTCGGAGTCAGGCTCTTGCATTCAGTCGCGTCATCATAAGCCATCTGCCCTTCACTCATGCGAAGCCAGCACAGGCTCCTGTTTGATAACAGCTTGGCATCAAACTTATCGAGCTTAAGTGCCTGCAGCCGACAAAACAGTCAAAACTTGCTGTTATTATTGCCACATTCCAGAAACACTGCTCATTTTAGGCCAATAATTTGCCGTGTCCCGTGGTTACAATTACCGGAAAATGATGCTGTTATTTACGAGGAAGTCACACCTAAAATTCCTCCCAGTGAAACCGAAGATGGAAATTATTGTGTTTCTATTCTTATTTTACTTTTCAGCATAATTAATTAATTATCACCATTTTTTTACCGGTAGCAATAGGCACAAAACTTCTCCAGTCTAAACTGTTTAGCTAACTAACAGTCCGTTTATGGGACGAGATGTGCACACTAGTGACTAGTATTTCAACGGGTTAATGTGATAGCATTATGAGGTAACGGAACTCTTTTTACACATTACCAAGATCAGTTAATGTTAATGATACATCAACTAAATTGTAATGAAGGAACATGGTTCATAGCTGTACCTCCAGTCTACAACGAAAAAATAGCCCATGTATGTACCTGTGTATAGAACAATGATGCATTTGGATAATCCTGCTTCTTGAATGCTTCATCTGCTTGTCGTTTCACGTCTGAAATCCTCCTTTTCAAAAAATGATCATCCTGGCCAGCTCATAATAACTTCAGTCAGATACAAATATTAAAAGGTCTGACGTGTGTGAGAGAAACAGTGATGTAGCAAGAAGCTAAGGCAACAAGAATGGATACAAGAAAAAGTTTAAATCAATGCAAGATTTGAAAATCCCAGTCCACACTTGCTACACAGACAGGAAATAAAACAAGATACCTATTTTAAAAAAAATCGGCTACCTATTATAGTGTTACTTTTAACAACATCACTTGATGAATAACCAATAGAACAAATTAAGTTATCCAATAAACTATTATTATAGAAAATGTCTTCAAGAACAGAGCTTAGACAGTGATGCAGATGCAAGAACACACATTTATAATCCTAGTCAGGAATAGGAAACTGGACTTGGGCAGTCCTTATCTTTGAAGTTTTTGTAATAGGAAACTGGACTTGACACCAAAGTTGCTACAGGAACGAACCTCAAGTTGCTTGATTTCCATCTTCACATGACTAATGATTCCATCAACGCTCCAGTTTTCCACAGTTGAAATGGGAGAGGTGAAGGGAAAGAGAATCTCAACATCTCCCCGTGTACCATACTCGGCAGCCAACTCTATTGGCAATCTACCAAACTGTTGAGGAACGGCAAAAGCTTTAGAAAAACAATATACAGTATTAAGAAATAAGCAATGTTCTAGAATTGATTCACTACCACCATAATACGTAAACATAGTGCTAGCGTGCCACATCTATATAACACTGGCCAAACTAAAGACAAGGCAAAACAGCAACAAGCTTATGCAAAAAATCAACTTAGCACAACCTTTTATTTTTATTTTTATTGTACTTCAGTATAAGATGAATCTGTTGAACCTAAAGCCAAACAAGACACAAGAATGTGACAGGAGGAGCATTCTCACCATGGTTTTTGAGTCGCCGACTAATCGCCGACTAATCGCCAAGTCGTTTTTAAAAAACAGCGGCGACTCGCGACTATACAGCGACTTGCGGCGACTATACAGCGATTTTAGTCGACTATACACTGAGTCGGAGGGCTGGCGACTTGGTTGCGACTCGCGACTCAAAAACCATGATTCTCACCGAGTCATGAACGTTTGGGTTTGCACCAGCTTCCAACAAGCACTTGATAGCTTCAGTTAAGCCCTGCTCAGCAGCCTTTACCAATGGATTATCAGAAGGACTATCACCACTCACATTAGCTCCACCCTGTCAGATGCAAGTGTAGAAGACAAGCTAGTTATACGGTTGTCTAGTAGGTAATACAAAGATAACTGAAATCAAACATCACTTTATGAAATTACGCATACCTACCAGGATATAAACAGAGGATACTATACCTGCATCAATAGCTTCATGCATGACACAGATGATTTCAGTAACGACATGCTTAGAGGTCCACCAAACTGACAAGAAGCCTTGTTGGGCTGGAAAAATGAATAAAGAACTTCATTTTCATGCCAAAATATGACAGTTCCAAGAGAAAGATGGAATTTGTAGGGGAGAATTGGAGTTAACAAACAACATATCAACAAAGAGTTTGAATAGTACATCTGCATTGTGCTGCAAAAGGATCTTCACAATACTAGCATATCCTCTAAGAGCAGCAACCGCGAGTGGCGTCCCAAGATCTGATATCGCATCAACATCAGCTCCTCTAGAAAGAAGAAACTGTGCTATTTCAGAGTACCCTGGAGAGAAAATGGTCATAACACTATTAACAGTACATGAACAAAATGTTTTTTGGGGCAACAAAGCTTCGATAACCAAGAATTTACCAGACTCAGTTACCACAAGACGGTAATCACCGAAAATAAACAATCAATTGGGGCGGGGACAGGGGTGAGCAGCCATAACACGAAGTGTATGAAATAGATAACCCCAAGAATTCATATCACTCTAAATTACACAGAAATTTCTCAGGAAACTACTTTCAGTGGCTAAACTATAAATAGCAACAGGATCGCACATGGATTTTTTACATGTCCGATAGCAGGAAATCAGGAACCACTCTAGATCCTCTAAAAGCCCGTCTTCAGAAATAACTCCACTTGTATTTCATTTTTAACAAAAGTAAGCACATTCGATTTTGTAACCATAGTATTCCACTACAGATTCAAGTAAAGGCATATTATTACAGTAGGGTAGAGTTGGTCTTTCATACCAAGCATTGCAGCTGTGTGGAGAAGAGCGAAGTTCCCCTCTGAACGTTGCTGGTGCACATCTGCACCATGGTCAACAAGGTACTTGACGGCGGGAAGGCGGCCGTTGGTGACGGCATGCACCACGGGCCGCGAAGACGCCCCCTTTGCTTTTCGCTTGGTTTGATTTTTTTGTTCAAATTTTGAAAATCTTTAAAAAAAAATTGATTCAGCTCATTACGTGTAGTGTCTCTCCCGGCTCTTCGGCTCAAGCACCGCATCATGGCGGCATGAGACAAGGGGGTCAATCGATGTCCGTGGCGTTTCCTCGTAGTGTTCATGTGGAGTGTGTCGATGCTTCACAGCCCCATCCCAATGCGACTAGGCGGCGATTTTCCTCCATACTTAAAATTCTAGGCGTCGACGAAGGTAACTTGATGGCAGTGCTGTGCCCCCTTGTTGAGGTTATTGTATCAAACCTATGTTTCATGGATGAATCCACAATTTGATCTTTGGTTGGACCTAGCGATGTCGGTGTACAAGCGACGATCCCTTCTTGGTGTTGCCTAGGAGTATTGTGCTTCTATTCAATGGCGGAGTCGGAAATTGAACCGAGCCGGGTCGAACAAATAAGGTCTAAATTTTTTACGTGGAAAAGCAAGTGCATTCAACGAAACAAAGATCCAAACAGATTCAGTTTCATATTTAATCAAGTACAATTACAAACCGACTAAAAAAACAGAAAACCTACATATAAAATAGTGCCACATTGTGAAAAGACGGTATCATACAATTAAGTTGGATCCATGTTGGCAAGACGAAACTGTCGAGGAAGATGACCTCTATGCTCACTGTAGGAATGGAAACATAACATAATCTTCTTGTCGTCAATTTTTGCAAATATCTCTTTCTCAACAGAACAAATCATCAAATCATTTAGTCAATCATCCCCAATCATGTTTCAAAGACTGATATATAGATAAAGATTGTGAACAAGATTGACCACTATTTGCAATTGTGTACAAGAAGAACTAACCATACTGACAATCTTGTTTAAGTGACAAAAGAAGTGACCAATTGGTAGAAATCCTTTCACAACTGCCACAATAAGTGGTTCACTGCAAGAAGTGACAATTGCCAGGAGCATTCTCATTAATCACATTAGCTACATCCTTACATCTTGCGTCATACCAATCCAACATCTCACGAAAATTACCCTTATTCAAGTAAGTGCTAGACTCGTCATGCCCACGAAAAGTTAGACCTTGTTCAAGAAGAAATCTGACAACACCCACAACAGCCTACGAACAAGTTTCATAATCAATATGCAATTGTTGTTCATGACACACAATAGCATATGCCACACTTTGCTTTTTATTTCTGAAATCTTCACAACTATTTCTTACATTGTTGTGAATGCTATTTGGTCCACCTACATGAGACTTGAAATTTTCCAATGCTTTCTTCCAATTTTTAAACCCCGTCTTTGTTAAAACATCATACCCAAAATGTGAACTATTGCTTGAAGTTTTGAAAAGAAAACAATGGAAACAATATGCATCATCCTTCTCCACACTATTCTCTAACCAATCATATTTGGTATACCATGCATCTAGAAATGACCGTTGATCCGTACCAAACTTTGTTTTGGGAAAATTACGACCAATTAAGCGATTACGACCTCTCGACAAATTTGTCCATCTCATTTTATCTCTGATTTCAGGGGTACCATATTCATCAATTGGTCTCCGAACTTCAGGATCGGCAACAACATTTGCTAGATCAAAAATTTCAGAAACATTTGCTTCTTGAGTGTCCTACAACATTGAAATCAAAATCAATCTTTCAGCAATCTTCTACAAATTACTAATCACTAGACAAGTAGAAATCAAAACTAAAATCTGAAATTAAAAGGAGAAAGTAACCTACAAATTTCAGGAACATTTGCTTCTTGAGTGTCGTCGACAACAATGACATACTCTCGCTGAGTGGATGCTATAAATCTTTGTTTTATTTAGGTTATTTTGATTAGATTATCTGTCAGGTTTCTCTAGTTCATTTATCTTTTTTATGTCCTGTTTTTCGTGATCTTTATGCCATGTTTAGGTTATTTCTATGTCTCATTTAGGTTATGTTTATATATGGCCTGAAGGCAAAAAGAAGGGACTTGTGGTTGGAGCGTTGTGCAACGGAGGTCTGATTGTATGGTTGCAATATCATGGGCTTAACCCCGACCATGGCGGAAGATTAGTCATGGACGGATGAGGATTCTTTGGCTAAGGCGGACGATTCGTCGGGGACGAATGAGGATTCTTTAGCTATATGTCATAAATCTTTGTAATTAACCAACTTCAACAAAAATCACCGTGAGGTTGTAGTATGATAAAAGGTGTCAACAAATGCTATCTCAGCATCTTTCCCACGTGAAAAACGCTGGTGTTAGGCCCTGATTGGATGGCTGGATATTAGCCAATACGACAAGAATTCTCCACAGAGCAACCGATCTCACGCAAAAAATCGTGTGTATACGGGATGGAGATTTTCGGCCTGTAAATTCACACCCCCAAACCAAACGGGCCCTTCAAGCTTACTAAGTGCACTTCAAGCATGGATTTTCTGGACCGGATCATGCAACTCCCGTATGATCAAAAGATGAAAGTGGTAGCATTGTTGTGGTGTTGGTGCCTTGGTGGGCAGAACGAAATAAGGTCAATCATAGTGAACGCAGATTATCAATTGTTGAGCTGAGCAATTTGGTTGGAAGACATACGACTAATTGGGTACAATTTTTCAGAAGGAAAAAGCAAAAGCTCAAAAACCCCCCAACACGCTGGTCACCACCACCAATGGACTGGATTAAAATCAACATTGATGGCCTCCGACTCAACTTCGCTGAGGCTCATGTTGTCCATTGCAGTAGAGACTGCAACTTCCCTGCTCATCTTATCGTAGCAAAGGGGGCTGCTGAGCCACCAGGTTACAGTTATGTTTGGTATGATAATCTTCCCAATGACGTAACCAGGGCCTTGTTTGGCGATTCTGCCGATCGGTTCTAATGGAATGTCAGCGTTCCATATCAAAAAAATAAAATCCAAACGGGCCCTTAGTGATTCCCTGGCCTCTCCAACCTCTAACCAACGACCTGGAAATTAAAACGCTACGAAGTACGGTTGAGAGGTCACTATCCTTCAGTCCACGCTCGCCACAATGTTCTTGCATTGCATTGCATTGCATCGCTTGTGTGGTCACGGCACGGAGCCAGCTGACGAATGTACAGTAACCAGCACGCAGAAGCTGCTAACTATGCTGAGTGAAATGTAGTTCATTATGGTAGTCTGAGTTAGCTATCCGGCCTATCTATCTTGTACTTAACTTAATCACAAGCATGTAAGCAGGTAGGGTGTACAGTGTTACAAACAAAAAGTTGATCAAATTGCCAAAAAAAAGTGGCAAAAAGCTGTTTGACAAAGCATGTTTCATGTATGGACATGAAGCTGTGAGAATAGTACTTCTAGCTAGAAGCTGCATGTTCTTTTTTGAACAGCTTGACCGTCGTGTTTAGCTTTGAGGTCTTTTATGGTATCCCCAAATCAATAACAGCCAACCATTTTTGTTAATCCAAAGGCTAAAAACGTTTCCTCTCCTTTCCAAAGTCCGGCGAGATGGCCACACCAGCTTCCGCGCCCGGCCTGACCACCATGCCCACCGTCTGTGGCCGGCCAGACTGCCACTCCGGCGCCAGAAACACCAACCTGCTCGGCGCCGTCGCGGTGGACTGATGGTCATGCTTAATCAAGGCTAGGCCTCACTGGACGCGGCCAGCCAATCCGTTCATGCAGGTCATGGACAAGGCTAGGACTCGGCGGACACTGTCAGGCTATTCCACTGAACACCGAGGGTCAGCCTGCCAGTAGTGCCGGTGGTCACAGCTCACGGACACGGGTATCTTGTGTTGCTGGGCGCGGGCATGGTGGTATGGCCGGGCGTAGACGCTGGCATGGCCGTCTCGCCGGAGCTGGATGGCGAGTTCTGTATGCAGGGAACTAAGAACCTTCCTCAGCTCCGGCGACGGCTGCAAGTTGCTGATATCGCCGGTAAAATACAGACAACGAAGAGAGTGACCTAGCCGAAGCAACCGATCTCTGACCGACCTTCAACGGCCATGGTGAGACGGCTGGACAGAGGGTAAAAGATCATGAGAGCGTTGGCCATCGCCGCCTAATTGGCACCTTCGTGGAAATACAACCGCGCTCATGTTTTTCCCCAATGAATTACAGTTGATGGGCTTGTTGGGCCTAATCTCACTCACCACATCTGAACCGTTCAACCAAACCATACTGGTCACTCTCATAGGACTAGTAAAAGGTACCGGAAAAGATGCCTTAGCTTTGTAGGTGCGGGAGTCATGACTTTCACCATAATGTCTTCATCTTTGATGAGTGTCAGTTCATCGATCAGCAAACACTAGTAGAAAACTAAGTATTACAGTCGATGGCCAAAGGCGGTTCTAGCAATAATCAAACAAAGATCACAAAATGCGGACCTTTAGCCGGTTGTTTTAAATAAACCGTCTACAAAGAAAAACCCTAATAATATGACACCGACTTCATTGTGGAAGATGAGGAAATCCCTGAGTTTTGATATATCCATGGCATGATTGGTTATGAGGATGTTGAGTGTGATGATGGAACTAACAAGCCAGAGAAACTGGCTTATATATGACCGTCGGGGGACAGTTAGGTGTGGATGGGGTAGGGGTCCTGGTGAAGGTGACCTCTCAGGAAGGTTTCCTTGATTTTGAACGTGTCGTCGAGAGCCTCGCGCATGGATTAACACCAACATGACGACATAAGCTAAAGAAGAGAGAAGGAACCATGATCTTTCTTGGTGTGAGGAACATAGAAACACTCGGAAGTGCCTGGTGCTGGAAGGGACACCTAACAATAAGTTCATTCATAACTCGGGAGGAGATGGGAATATTGCAACATTCACAACATGTGGGAGCCCCCTCCCCTGAATTACTCCATCAAACGACAACACACCTCAAAGACCATAGATAAGAAGAGTATGTAAGATGAGTGGAACAATTGATGGCGTGGAATGTAATGAATCATCACCATGCTCCTCGAGGGGTGCTCTAGGACCAATGAAACACGACATTCCTTAGTCGTGTTTTCTTCCATCATAAGCTCATAAACATTGTTAGTGCCTTGTGGGAATCATGATCCTAAACTAGTGTATTTGTGAGAAAAGCGGCTAATTATTTGGGAGAAAAGCGGCTATACTTATAGCGGACTTGTCGATGTTGACGACACGGGTGAACTCCGCCTCCTTGATCAACGAGATGACACATACAGACATACTCCTATGGAACCTTCTAAAATATTTTGTTGCACGTCGATCTAGTCTATCCGGGACCTTCCCAGTACGTTGGAACTCCTTCTGGTTCAATAATCATTAGCGTGGGTCTTGACACCCATAAAGATTCCCAAACTCATACAAATGAATCGAGTGAAGTGTTGCTCCCGTACATGGTCCCTTTGCTTCACAGTAATTAACAAATCCCTAGTGAGTTACGGAACTACGCAACACTTGGTCACCGTACCATACATGTTAAACTCGTTACCGGTTTGGTTACTATTTTTTCGTTTCCGTATTCCGATGTCCCCGTGAGCATAGATATCACACCGTGTCTACAATGATTGATAATGAACACCATAATAATGTGTGGTCCCTAATAGTATTTCTCCATCTCCGTAGGAGAAAATCCTAGTCTTGAACAACTAGAAATATACTTGACATGCTTTCCAGGATACCTGGAAACTATTGTTACGATCTCCTATACCATACATTTAATCATTATAACTAGAAATATAGGAAGCTTAACAACAATCCTTAAACATTGAGGGGTAAGATTTATTTTTAAGGGGATGAGAGAGGGGCTTGATAGGTTTAAGTAGCCATAGGATGCGCAACGAATCAGTGCTCCAATCACACGAATCGAATAGAGAAAGAATTAGAGTTGTAAGGTGCGATTTGGGCAAGGTGGAAGAGGATGACAAAGGGCGTACCCCTTAAGGTTAGCGCAAATGGGTCGTGCACCACTTGTGGCAGTGAAGCTTCTTTGCACACGTGAGGCCTTTTTATTTTATTTGAATTTATTTTCTATTTTTGGGATTTTGAATAATTCAAATATTTTAGTTCAATAAAAAATAGACTAGGGTGTGTTAAAGCACCCTTTTGATGAATCTTCAAAATATAAAAAAGTGTCGGAAATAATTTCTAATTTTATGTTATTGAAATGCAATGATGGCATGATGTGTAATGCATGCATGCTTTTGGAATTTTATGAATTTGGGATGTTACATCAATACATTTTACACCACCAATTCCCCTCGTATATGAACAAATAGCCATCATGTAGCAATGTACACAGTTTGTAGGGCATCCCTAAAATTGGCCATTACTTTACAATACTATTTCTCAAAACACAAGATTTTACACGTATAGTAATTGCATTTTTTTCACCTTTACAAAAGATTTCTTTACCCCTATCACCCCCCGCCTGACCTATGCTTATCTTACATCTCCTGATATACCTCCTGTATCAAATGGCAACTACAAGCTACAATCCCATGCTCTTTCAGGCATGCATGTTATTCTTCTGCCACTAGGAGTCTTACAGATCTTGTGTCAATGTTCCTTTCCTGATGTATCATCATCATCTAGGCCACAAAATCATGCAGCAGAGGGGACTGCTCGAACCGCTGCCGCTGGTCCATCTGGTTTAAGGATTCGTAGTCCGAGGACGACGCTATGCTGACACCGGGAGGAGCACCGGCATTGTAGATGTCGTCATCGACGACACCGGGAAAGTTTGCCTGGGCATTCGGAACCGAGAGGCCGCTGCCAGGATGCTGCAAGCCCAGCGTCAGGGACACATTACCATTGCCGTACCTCCCGAGCCCTGACAGGTGGTAGGCCATGAACCGCGCGTTCTCGTCCGAGTGCTGCGCGACGGCGTCGTGGTGGAGGAGGAGGCCCCCGTCCGCCTCACCGGACCGCTGCTCCTTCATCATCAGGTTCATGAAGCTGTCGTCATGGTTGGCCTCGTTATGGAAACCGACAGGCACCCCGCCAACGTTCATGGTCCCAATGCTGGCCCTCGACTCGCTTAGCTGGCTGGATTCGCAGACCCGAGCCCTGGCGCTTTTCAGTTCTTCGTTTTCTTCTGATGATGCCACCTTGTTCTTGCTTCCCGGCACGTTGTCGGAGGAAGAGTTGGAGTCTTGCTCCAGATCACCGGTCTCTTCTTTGTACATATCTTCGATCATTGGTTTCCAAAGTCGGACACGAGCGTTTATGAACCAATTCGAAATCTGGAAAATCATGAAACAATATAATGATCAACTCCCTGAACAAAGCAGACACAGAAAGTACACTAGCAGTCTAGCATCAGCAGTCAGGTTTCATGCAAACAAAAATATTATGACAGGATAATGTTTATATGAATTCAATTTTTCTCCTTGCAAACAACATCAATTATAGATCAATGATCGACACAGGAAATACAAACACTATTTACCTGACTCCTTGTCAAGCCAGTCTGCCTTGCTAGCATCAATTTTTCTGAATCTTTCGGGTACCTGTAAAATTGTTACGAAGAATGATAAGAAACAAGAACAAAGGGATTAGTGGAAAGAACAGCATGAAGAAAAACTTACGGGTGAAGAAAGTGTTCGAAAAGCCAAGCGCGAAGAACTGTAACAGAGTTTTCAGGCAGCCCCCTTTGCGGTCTCCAGGCGTTTTGGGGGATCATACCGTACTGTTGGAAGGCTCGCTGCTGCCTCAGCTGCTGATCGATGTACCGTAGACGAGTCAATTTGCCTTCCTTGCCTGATGAATTCTCTTCCTCACCGAGTTTCTTCCTGATAACATTGATCTGATCATTGATGGCATCCTTCAAGCACCGGAAATGTCGTGAGATTGTCTGAAGAGCAACCGCTGTGTATGGTTTGGCAGACCCAGGCCCGGCCACCACATCAAAAGATGAAACCACATTTTGCATTTGGTGGTAATAGTGCTTGTATTTCCGGTCCACCTGAAATATATATTTGTTAATGTTAGAACAATTTAACACCGAAACAGCTAAACCTGTGCGAAATCTAAAGCAACATTAAGTAATGGATGGAAGATATGCCAACTGTCAGTTAGAATTTTCAGAAGACAGGTAGAAGCAATTAAACATAGTCACCCACCTCATCCAACATTGCCATCAGTTTGGCCATCTTGTTCTGAAGCTCTTGCTTCTCAGCAGTGGAAAGCTCAGGTGGCACATCTGCACCAGATTCTTGCGGGTTCGAAGATACGCCCTCGCTCTTTGGCCCTCCATCAGTCTCTTTGCCCTCTGCTTTCCCTGGTTCAGCCTGCTCTTTCTGAGCCTTATGTTTTATATTCTTCCAAACATTCACGACCTCATCCAGCACTTCTTGTGCTGCCTTCAGATACCTCGAATGACGTATCGCGCGCGAGGCTTCAGACTGCATACTCTTCATCCGCATGTCGTCGACTCTGAGGCTGTCGTGGTAAGAGCTCGGCGTCAGCATGTCCGGTTTGATGGACCAGTAAGGCAAGGAAGGTGTCAGGATCTGTGTGTTGAGGCTCAGAGATAGCCCCTGGCCTTGCCCTGACGGAACATGCGGCGAGCCATGGTGATTGTTCAGAACACCAAACTCAAACTGCGCGTCGTTGTGGTCACCATCATGGATCAGTTCGGCACCAGCACTCTGTTGTGCTCCATCCATCATGTGCATCAGCATCTCATTCTTCATATCCTTCACGTGACCGAACGACCGGTGCCCAAGCATGCCAGACTCCCTTGCCGATGAGTCTTGGGACATTGCGGAATGATGATGACCATGGCCAGGCATCTCCATGCAGTTCTGCTGGGACTGCAGGATGCCACTGAACTCCGTGTATGGCCCGGGAGACGGGTTATTCAGATACAACAAGTTGCCTAGAGCCGGCGACATCGGGTAGGGCGCGCCGCCCGGGTCTCTCGAGTACATGTCATGTGACTCTCTTTCGTTGCCGGGGCTCGAGTAGTAAGTAGCCATCTCAAGTTATGATTACTTACTGACTGAGGTCGCTGCCAAGCATAGAGCTGATCAAGTTTCAGGTATGCAGAACAGGCTTCTTGCAACCAAACTCAAGACCAAGTTTCAGCAGAAGATCAGTGTTGACCAGAAAAAAATCTTCCTGTCACAACCTCCTGCAATCGAAAGAAAATGAAATGGATCGACAAGCGAATTAGAACACAGGTTTAATATTTTGCGTAAGGCTTATTTTGGCTGGCATATGTCAATATCAGAATCGCAAGTGTTTGTAACAGAGTCGAATGAAATAACTTGGCAACACTCTGAACATTAAAAAACTTCAATAAAAACAACATTTTCTGTGGGCTGCAACAGTAGCACCAAGTTTAGAGGTTCAGGCTCAGGCTCAGTTTTGGCATGATTTAACCATGTCTGATTGAAGTGGGATCACACAGGAACTGACAGCGAGACGTGAGAATTCGCAGGCTAAAAGGCACAGGTGGTCCTTCGGCTTTCAGATTGGATCAAGAAAGTTTTGGGCTCTGTGCTCCTCCTTTGCTATCAAGATAACAGGAATATATGCTTGTGAATTCCTACAGTTATACCAGGACAAATAATCTGATAACGCAAAAAACCAGAATCAAATAATTGCACCGGTGTTTTTTTTCCCATCTAAGAATTATATGAATTAGAACCTAGAAAACTAGTCTGATGGAAATAAAGAAAACTGCATAGATAATTGATTATTTTCCAGGAGTACCTTGTTAAACCCAATATAAGTGTGTTGAAAATGATTCATACGCGGGGCTAGCGTAGCTTCCTGATCAATCTGCAAGAAGAAGAGATGAACATGCTTAGCTTACTTGTTCGTGGTTCGACATGAACCATGTTTTTTTTTGAAAACTAGATATTACGATGCGAAAGAGGTGGAAGCAGGAGAGGACTCCAAGGCAGGAAGTTTGCAGGCTATAAATAAAACTACGTAGTAATAAAGAAAACTTAAACAAGCACTTAGTTCTGATGAAAAAGAGGTAGCAAGAAAACACTGAACTCAACAGCAGCAAGAAGGCACGAGTAACAGGAAACAGAGCTTTTGAAGGGAGCTCAAATTACAGGCCGAGAAAGAAACCAAACCAAGTCTGTTGGCAATTTTCTGGGAAGGAAAAATAAAGAGAGGGAAAGCAACACATATTCAACGGAAAGAACACTGAACTCAGCAAGAGAAGATTGGTGGAAGCACACATATATATATACTGCAAGAAAGGCAAGACCTTTGGTGAAAAAGAGGACCATATTTGTCTCCCGAGCTTCCAATCCCTCAGAATTCAGACCAAACCAAAATCCCTGAACACCAAACCAAATAGCAGCAGCACCCTACCTATTCTACAACTCCAAGAAAGCGGAGGCTTCTCAGAAATCCGAGGGCATGAGCAAGAAGAGCAGCATAATTCAGCGAAATCCCATCATCAAACTGAAAGCCGAACAGGGGGCAAGGACGGGAAGCGGCGGCCATACATGCAAGGAAGCAGGCGATACTCTTTTGCGAGACGAGGGCGCGGGGAGGGAGAGGAGCGAGACCTTAGAGACGGGGCGTGCTCCGCTCCTCGTGGGGGAAAGAGAAGATTTTGCATCCAAAGCTCCCTCCAGGCAGCAGATAGAGGAGAGGGGGAGGGAGAGGTGGTGGTGGTGGGGGGGAGAAAGATAATCGATCCTCCCAATATGGGGACAAAATCAGATCCCAAGATTAAACAACAGTAGAGTCTCCCAAAGCTCAAAAGGGTAAAAGGGAGAGCAGAGTTCAGACCCCCCCAAAGCTCTCTCTAGCTGTGCAGCCTAAACAAATAACATAACAGCAGCACAAGAAATGGAATAATCCCTCTGCCTCTAAAAGAATTTTTTTTTTTTAAATTCCTGATTGATTTATCAGTTTGGTGTGGTGTGGACTGAGCAGAGCAGGATTATACTCTTCCTCCCTCCATTTTAATAACTAACCTTCTCCTCTCAACTGCTGCTGCTGCCGCCGCCGCCGCTTGGATGGAGCTAGCTATTTGCTGGTGCACCCACCACAGGTTTGTTCCGGCTACTTGTTTCTCTCTTCACCACAAAGCCTACGCAATACATAATATACATAATAATAATTTGTTATACTAGCAAATATATAATCTATGCTGGCAATGATTATGCAGAAAAACCCCGAGTCACCTAGTATTATTATTTTCCAGGAAAGTTCAGAGCTGCATCCTGCAACGGTTGCGGTGCTACTATATACTAGCTGCTAGGTAGTGCCAATTTGCCTTTGATGCTGGTGCCAGGCCAGCTAATGGAGGAGATATGCAAGAATCATCAAATCATTTGAGGCCACAGGGGATTTAGATCACGTGTGACATCAACGCCCCAATGAGAGGGGAACCAATTAGTGGTGGGGTTCTTTGGCCTGCCTGGGTTGGGTTGAGTGCTTCTTGTGGTCCACCAACCAAGTTCATGAATCCTCTCTCTCAATCTATCTACATTTGCTTGTTTGGAGAGCTGTCTTGAATGGATTCAAGGCCTTTGAAGAGATGAATGAATCTCGATCGAGCGGCGACAGCGCCCCCGCAGCGGATTCCTTCTCGGCAAAACTTTGCATGACCAAAATGGTATGTCGAATGAATGTCCCCACCGCATGGTACTTAGAATTTTGACTACGTGCTGGTAGCACACACACCAGAACGATGTTTTTATACCACTGTTCTTCAATTGCTTCTAAAGTAAAAGAACATCACTAATATATGAGTACGTAGTAATTTTCATACGTACGGAACTAAAAATCTTGTATACAATATTGAACGACCTTAGCACACGTGATCCGTGATCTAGACACAACCCCAACGAACCACGACGCTAATTAAGTGCGGTCGCTAATTAATGGTGGTTAACATGGTAACCTCTCTTGAAACCAAAGGCATGGGTCTTGACTCTTGCTGTGCACACATTGAGGTTGGGAGTGGGTGCTGCTGTGGTTAGAGGATGTATGTATGGACGGGTGCCCTCCTCTAACAACCAGTGGGTGGACCTAAACCCCAATCCAACCCAGCCTTGTCTTAGACTCTAAATTAGAAACCCAGCCCTACCTGCTGCCTCTTCCTTTTTATCCTACTACTACTACAAGATTCTTCTACCACCTCTTTTTTACTTTCTTGTAACCACGCCCACTAATTATCGCTTTTTTCACCCTTTTTCAGCTGGTCATCATGATAGTTTATTTTAAGCGTGGCAGTTCCATCGAAATAGAAACAGGGTAAACTTTTTTTTTTCAGAATTATTGCAGCAACAATCAGAACTCATATCTCCTTCTACCATCTCCTTTTACATTCTTCTCTGTCGAAAAAATCTCTTTTTACTTTCTTTGTAACCACACCCACTAATTAACCCCTTTTTTCACTTTTTGGCCGGTCATTGGGATAGCGTATTTTAAGGGTGGCAGTTCGATCGAAATGTAAAGATTGTAACTTTTTTGTTTAGTTTTTCAGAATTATTGCAGGAACCGCCGGAACATGTATTTGCATCATAATACCAAGATGAGGAAGGTGATTTAGGTTGTAATACATAAAGCAGAACTCAATAAACTAGTGAAACGATTGAGCAATATGGAACTAATCCGGGTGAGAAAAATCTTGTGGTGCCTTGTTAGAAAAGGTACACAATCAGATTGGCTGTCTAATTAGTTTTTCAGGGCATAACAGACAAGAGGAGTTTCCTTGCAAGTTGTGGCCAGTTCTAGCAAGCATCGACCGTTGATATCTTATTGAAATGTGTAAAATAATTGGCATGATTAGTTTGATGCATAATTAATTTGCTGTTTGGCCGCCTTGGTTAGCTCTCCTCCTCTTGGTCCAACCAATAGCCGTTTATGGATTTTCCCTTTTGATGAAAAACAAGGGTACTCTCCATGGAACTGCCATCTAACTCCCAAGCACACTAAATTATTTACTCAATAAAATTGAGTACATGTATATGCAAAAACAAGAGGAAACTGAATTATGCCCGGATATTCCGTTAGCGCGAATATTAAAGCCCATTGTCTAGCTAAGCTGATGCTGAGGTATGCATGATGCTTGCCGATTAATCAATGCTGCTAATATTGGCCACACAATATGTAGTAGGGGGGCCGGGGTTGCTGTCATGCTCCTTGATTTTTAGTGCTAGTTGCTGTTTCTGCTTGCTTACTCAGCTTTCCTACCTTAACTGCTAGCATCATTTTTCCGAGGAATTTGTCACTATTATTTGCGTGTTTCTCCGGGATTGCTTTCAGTCATGGAGAAGCTTCTCTTTGAATTTTTGGCCAGGGCGCGCAATGTGGCCTCCGTCTATTGGACATGATAATCTAGGCTGCCAGCCTTTGTGTGTGAGCTTATATTAGTACTAGTCTCGGTAAAAGTCATCAGCTTCTTAGGCCTTATTTGATTTGGTTTCCATGTGCGAAGCATATCTTGATCCATGCTTCAGAGGGATCTGCAGGAAGATCACAAAACCTAATTAAGCATATATGCAGAGTCATATGGTTTCTTATCCTGGTTAATTTATTTACAACTAGTTTAACTTATTGTAGAGGTGTGAATGTGTGATGTTAAAAAAAACTTGGCGTGTGAAAAGAAATAAACATTTTTATATGTTTCGTTTCACGCCGTGTCCGTTTGTACATGACTCTAGCGGTTTGTAATCCACGTCATGGACAACATACATTAAAAAATCTTGGAGATAAAAATCCAAAGTCCACATATGATTAACTTAACTTGACTTAAACAACTGGATCACTATCAAGGCAGTAGTATATATTATTGTTGTCTCAACCATGTCATCACCCAAGCTACCAAACAGTAGTATATCAATTCTGAATACATTATGTTGGCTTGCAGCCAGAGGGATTAGAAGACTCTAAAGAACGCACTGATTGTGCTATTGTTTTATCTACACCTGGACAAACAGGTCTTGTCAAATGTTGACTAAACAAATACTAAAGTTTTTGTGCCACACAAGCAAGATCCAGTTTTCTATTATTCAGCTTCTTCTTCTTGTTTAATATGGGATAGATTTCACAAAATAATTGTGTTGTTTAGTTCAGCTTGGCAGCTCTAGGTGAGGGCATATCCATATTTGAATATTCAGAGAGCTGTTGGGATCTTAGACTGTGTCAAACAATTTCAGGAGATGGATTTAAAGAACATCAAAAGGCAATTCAGTTTTCATCTTTTCATCCATGTCAATTCAACTTATTTGGATTCCCCCTGCTTTCATAATTTAACCTACGGATGAACAAATGATCATGTGTCCCAAAATCTTGTACTGAATTTATAAAAGAGATTTAGTTCAAGGTTTCAAAAAGTCATCCATTCCACTAAT